>CM056054.1:121780664-122177018 GCA_029574335.1 Rana kukunoris | reverse complement strand
GGCCCTGGGCATCCCGCTGACAGATGTCCGGACTGGTATAGTGCATTCATGCAACCAGACCCCTGGATCCCTGCACAACCTGTTGACACTCCGAAATCACAAATATAGACAGAGGCACCACAGAACGCCAGCCAACTCTCCCACTGACATCCCTACCCAACCCCATGCCTATATTGGACCTTTTCCAAAGTATTTCGAACTTAAAAATCTATTTGTCAAAGTCGTTTGTGCTAAACATCTCATTACCAAATGACCTGGTATGGCAGTGCCAAGTAAAGTTCCTGTTTAAATAGGAAACAGAAGCTATCACCTACCTAGATATCCAGCTCCCGAGAAAATTGGTGACACTGTATGATAAAAATGTCCTGTCCGAACTGAAACTCATACATCAGGATCTCCTGAAGTGGGATATACCCACCCTCTCATGGTTTGGAAGGGCGTTTATCCCAAAGATTATGGTCTTACCCTGTCTGTTATACAAGATGCAGACTGCCCAGATTCACCTACCACCCTCCTTTTTTACATCCTACAGGAAAATGTGTAGATCCTTCCTATAGGGGAGGGGGGCAAAGTCGGCCCGTATCGGCTGAGTGAAACTAGTACTGCCTAAAGGAAAAGGTGGAATAGGGCTCCCGGGCTTTCAGCGGTATTATTGGGCAGTTCACAATGGAGTTGTGGACTTGAATGTGCATACCCGATGTAAAAGCTGGGTGAATCTTGAGAGACTGATTGTGGGAACTGAGCTTGGCTCGATACCCTGGGTCTCTAAACAGCATGTGCCGCCTAAACTTCACGCCCATCCACTGGCTGGGGTGACCCTACAGGCTTTTGATAGGGTAAAGCCCATGCACTGTCAGACATTGAACTTTTATCAGAATGGCCATACACACAAATGCAGACAAAGCACTTTTTTCTCAGGGGCAAGTGTCTGAGGCTACAAGATCTTGTGGCTTGTTCTAACACTAAATCCTTCCCCTCCTGGCCCTACAGGCAAATAAAACACTTTCTTGATATCCCAGCGAAATTAGGCAAATACACGAGAAACCCCACGCTGTTTGAATCCCTATGTTCCAGCTCATCACCCCAGTCTCACGTGATCTCGCCTCTATATGCCTCCATGTTCGGGAACCTTAGGCCGGGTACACACGATCGAATTTGTCCGCTGAAACTGGTCCAATGGATCAGTTCAGCGGACAAATAAGATCGTGTGTATGGGCTAGCTTTAAAATTTGTCCGCCGGAGACATGTCTGTCGGATATGTCCGCTGGTTAGTACACTAACCAGCGGACATATCTGCCCGCACAAGCATCGAATGGATGTGACGCATGCGTGGAAGTTTTTTACTTCCTGGTGCGGTGACGTGGCGGCGTCAACGTCACCGCCACGTCACCGCGATGTCTGCCGGCGGAGATTTTGATCCGATGGTGTGTACACGCCGTCGGATCAAAATCCGGAGGAGACATGTCCGCTGGAAACGGTCCGTTGGACAGTTTCAGCGGACATGTCCCTCCGTGTGTACGCGGCCTTACTCTTCGTTTGGATCATGCATTCTGGGAAATGGCCTTGGACATGGAGATAGGGGATGCCAGTTGGGATCGTATCCATTTACTCATATACCAAGGCTCTCTAAATAAACACACAAGAGAATGGGTACAGACTCAAAACTAGATGGTATAAGACCCCACAGTTGCTCCATAGGATCTTTCCGATGGTACCAGAGCACTGCTGGCTTTCTGAACGGGAAGTGGGCACCTTTCTCCACATTTGGTGGACATGCTCTTTAATTCAGCCATACTGTCGTAAGGTACATGAGGTGATGACTGCTATCTCCTCGCTCCCCCTGGAGTTTATACCAGCACAGTTTCTCCTGCACCTCTCCAAAATTACCCAAAGGAAGTATTTTAAGTCAGTAGCGATGCACCTAATAAACACTGCTAGGCTATGCATAGTGGTACATTAGAGGTTCACACGACCGCCCTCCATGAAAAAGTGGGCGGCACGTACTGACCGCATAGCAACAATGAAGGAGCTGATATTTGCTTCACAGGACAAGATCTCAAGCTTTTTAGCAATTTGGGAGGCGTGGATCACGTTCAAAAACTCCCAATCATACCAGGATCTGTTACAACATAACATGTATTTCATTGTCAAGATACAAGGTGATCTCAGACGGTTCATTCCAGGATTTCGAGGACCCTGTTGATGTAAACAGCACACAGTGGACAGAGGGGGTAGCAGGTGGGACCCCACCCCCCCCTTTGTCAATCCCCATTTTTTTCTTTCACTCACCTCTCCCTCTTTCCCCTCTTCTGTTCTCTTCTCTTCTTTCTTATCTAAGCCCTTTATGGTCGGGGATCTGGAGGTTGGTGCCGAATGTTTGGGCCGGTCCTGACCTTCAGGTTGCCGTTCCAGGAATTTAGAATTGGGTAATACAGGGCTGATATGAATGGTGGTTCAGGTGATCTCCGAGAGTGTCAGTAGGCTAATTTAAGCCAAGACACATGATCAAAGAGAGAACCCACTACATGCTCAGACCTTACATACTGTTCGTAATTTTATAGTGCTCCATATACAGTAGTTTTACCTATCCTCTAGTCTTGACAATTTTGATGTCAGCAACCTGTTAGCTACTGTTGTGCTTATTGTGTGTGGAACCTGTATCCCAATTTGATGTATATTTAATGGAAAACTCTATTAAAATCTTTTTGGACAAAAAAAAAAGAAATATTTTTACTTTATTGTACTTTATTTTCTAATGTCATGTTTATTTTAAGCCACAATTCTTTTGGAAGGAATCATTAGTATTATCATGTTTATAAAACAATAAAATGGCAACAGAATATCATATTTATATTTAATACTGCATAATCTTGACAGTTGAGTTTACCCCCTTGGATCGGTTAACATGCAAATAAAGAGACAGCTTATCACTAATCACTGTGGGTTCTGCTGTTACACCCCGGTTCCTGCCAACTATGCTGATCCTCAAACAGAGTTAAATCTGCAGAGACCCTGCCCCTTAAAGGGGAAGTCTCACACTTCCATAATGAGGTTTTAAAGTGTTTTCCATTCTCCTGTTAGCTTCTCAACAACACATATATATATATATATATATATATATATATATATTATATATATATATATATATATAAAAAAAGATCCAAAAAGTGCTGTAACAGCTACTAGAAAGGAAAATGTAAGTTTTAGGTGAAGCAATGTTGTTTTGAGAGTTAGTCCCTATTTGATGGATCATTTCATTCAAGATACCAGTCAGAATGATGTTACCAAGTGACTGAGGGTGAGTTAAAAAATATAGCTACTGTGTATTTTTTAGCTTTACCCTGTTATTATTTTCCTGTAATTTTAAAGTGAAAGATTATTAGTTCTAGAGGTTAAATTAAAAATATATGTATTGCAAACACCAGTAAAATACAAACCTGATGTCAGGACTTGGATCTTAACAAAGGACCTCTGCTGTATCTAGCAGCAATTCTTTTTGCTGAGCCACTTGAGATAGTAGACAGCTCCTTGCCTTATCCCTTATACAAAGTTACTTTCTGCCTATCTTTTGGAGAACCTTGAGCTCCTGAACCTCTTATTTAAGCCATGCCTTTGCACGTCATGTTTGCCAGATTATTGTGCTCTGCAGTCTGCATCTTCATTAACATTTGTTACCGACCATTGGCTTGTTCTTTGACTACATGTTTGCTTCATCCCAACCTGCAACTACTTGTTACGACCCTTGGCCTATTTACCAACTATGCTTCTGCTTGATCCCTACCTGCTACATCTTCCACTGGACCCCGGCTTGCTCACTTCCAGGTGGGGGTGATCCAAGGACTGCAATCTGGCACTAGCATGCAGCGGAATCCGTCTTCACCATCAGAAGCTCTGGTGAAGACTGGTTAGTGCTTAGACTCTGCGCCTCGGGTAAGCCCACAAAATCTTCCAGGGTAATCTGCTCTGCTGATTGGTGTGAACCTCTCTACTGCTGTAGCTACTGGTCTCCAAGCTTAACCCCTGACCATGACACTTGATACAGAAGGAGAACATGAACACATTTACAGACTAAACGAGATAAATGTAGCTGATGGAGGGAAAAAGCTGTTACTTTGGGAAATGCCTAGTACATACGATCGTTTTTCCCATCGGGAAAACTGACGTGTTTTCCTTTAGCCGGGAAAACCGGACGTGTGTATACTCCTTAGCAGTTTCCCGACAGAAAAACTGCAGTTTAAAAAATGAGAACATGTTCTCTTCCTATGGGAAACACTGCGAGGGAGCATACACATGATCGGTTTTTCCAACCAAAGTTCTCCTGGCAGTTTTCCTGTCGGGAAAACCAGCCGTGTGTACAGGGCAAAAGGGACCGTGCCGGGTCCTGGTTTTCCCGGATGTCTTTTACACTTCAGGAAAACCGATCGTGTGTACTAGGCAAAACAGTTAGAGTAGAGAGGAAGATGGGTGGGCAGTTTTGAAGAAATAGAGTTTGTGCGTTTGTTTGAAAATGTAAAAGATGGGAGTAAATCTGCTAGGGTGGGAACTAGGACCATTAAACCTTTCAATATTCTACTGAAATACTGTAACTTGGTCATCTTAAACACATATATGGTCTTTAGCAGATTAGCACAGTGCCTGCAGATACCTATATGTATAACTCAAGAATAAAACGCCTCAAGAAATCCTCAATTCCTGTTCTTCTGTCTGTAACTCCACACAGTAATGCAAGGCTTTCTCCCTGGTGTGGAGTGTCATGCTCGCCCCCTCCCTTGAGGGGGGAGGGGGGCGTGCGGAAGAGTCAGGACGGACACTCTCTACTTTGCAGATAGAGAAAGAAGCTGTGTGTAAGTGGGCGTCCTGACTCTCCTGCTCGCCCCCATCCCCTCAAGGGAGGGGGCGAGCACGACACTCCACACCAGGGAGAATACCTTGCATTACTGTGTGAAGTTACAGACAGAAGAACGGGAAGAGCGGATTTCTCAGAAGAAATAAGGACATTTAAAAGCAAAATCGAACGATGAGGTAAGTAAAAGAGGACTGCACTAAGGTAAAGGAAGCTATTTAGGGCAAAACATTTTTACCTTTACAACTCCTTTAAAAAAGGCATGCAAATTGTTTATTTTTTGAAGAAACATTTCTGCAACATCTAATAACATTCTATCTGCATGTATCAATATTGCTAACATTTAAGCAGTGTAGGCAAAGGCTTCTTGTTGACTCACCTTTTGATTTTTAACAGATTGATACAGGTTTCTTTTTTTCAGTGTATCTCAAAGGTTGCTTTTGTTTCCCCATGTATACTCGTAACCATTTCAGTGCAGGACCCTTGTGATCTGTGGAAGAGCCAGGCTTGATACCTGCTGGATAGGGAAGAGACTCGTATTCGAGTCAAAACTCATGTTTGACTCGAACATCGTATGTTCGATCGTTCGTCGAATTACGAACATTTTGGGCCGTTCGCACCAAATTTGAGTTGCGTTTCACGCCCCATAATTCACTGCGGCATCGCAGTGCATTGCTGGCTGATGATTGGAAAGCATGCACTATGACCCGCATGCTTGGCCAATCACAGCTTGCAATAACGGATACCATAACCCCTGGCTTGGCCAATTATGGCTCAGGGGGTTTAGTACACGCCCCACACTATAAAAGGCCGCCTGCAGGTCAGCCTTGTGTAGTGTGTTGCGGTGGTAAAAGAGAGAAGAGAGAGAGAGAGAGAGAGAGTCTTTTTTAGTAGGTAGATAGAGCAGACAGGCTAGTCAGTTAAAGTTACAGTGTGTAGAGGATATATATTCATCCCAGGTGTTGTATATATATTTATACACTGTATAGTTTAGCTAGATCTGCATTTCCTAATTTACTGGCAGGCGGGTGATTGTGCTAGCTGCAGTATTCTCACGTGGTGTACTGCCTGTGTCCTCTGCAGTGTGCACCTAAAGCTACATGGTGTGTGTACTGTCTGTGTCCTCTGCTTTTACACCTAAAGCTATGAGGTGTGTGTACTGCCCGTGTCCTCTGCAGTGTGCACCTAAAGCTATGTGGTGTGTACTGCCTGTGTCCTCTGCAGTGTGCACCTAAAACTACATGGTGTGTACTGCCTGTGTCCTCTGCAGTGTGCACCTAAAGCTACATGGTGTGTGTACTGCCTGTGTCCTCTGCAGTGTGCACCTAAAGCTACATGGTGTGTGTACTGTCTGTGTCCTCTGCTTTTACACCTAAAGCTATGAGGTGTGTGTACTGCCCGTGTCCTCTGCAGTGTGCACCTAAAGCTATGTGGTGTGTACTGCCTGTGTCCTCTGCAGTGTGCACCTAAAGCTACATGGTGTGTGTACTGCCTGTGTCCTCTGCAGTGTGCACCAAAAGCTACGAGGTGTGTACTGCCTGTGTCCTCTGTAGTTTGCACCTAAAGCTATGTGGTGTGCGTACTGCCTGTGTCTCTGCAGTGTGCACCTAAAGCTACATGGTCTGTGTCTGTGCTATTTTTCTCAATGATTTTTATCCATATTGCAGGGACCAGACATTACATTAAAGCCGCAAGCAGTTTTAAATGACTTTTTTCTTATAGTAATCTCATTTAGTGTAGGACAGTTCTAAAACACGTGCCACTCACTCACAGGCATACTATAGACACCCAGCAGGTACAATATTTAAAGGAATTTTTCATTTTCTTTTCACTTTAAGCATCATTAAAATCACTGCTCCAGAAAAAACAACAGTTTTTTAAAACTTTTTTTCCATTGATACATGTTCCCTGGGGCAAAACCCGGGTTCTCAAAGACGTTTTACGACAATAACTTGCATATTAGGCTTTAAAATTAGCACTTTTGAATTCGAACGTTCGACTCCCATAGACGTCAATGGGGTTCTAAATGTTTGCGTGAACGGTCGGTCAGTTAGAAGGTTCTGGTGCGAACCGAACAGGGGGGGGGGGGGGGGTGTTCGGCTCATCCCTACTGCTGGAGTTTTTTTTTTTTTTTTTTATGTTTTAATACCAAAACCAGTAATGGATTAAGGCAGCTTGGTGAGCAAAGATATACCATAAAACATCATAAAAAACAATGGGCTGTACAAGAGTAGTCAGACGTTTTGATACACATGGAGTAATTAGTGAAAGTCTAACAGCAGAAGAGCAAGAATGGTATCAGCAAACTTCTTTAACCATCAATCCAGTATCAGTATTAAGCTCCAACATTGGTAAGGAGAATCACCATGGAATGGTAAACATGCAGCCTCCTTCCTAATTTTACAGAATCAAAACATTGTAGTAATGGAAAACCTTGGCTATATATAGATAGACATGGGTCACCTCTTCTAAGACAGAGATAAGACAGAAAAAGCTGACGTGGCGGTTACCAGGAAGTAAAACACATCCGCGCATGCGTCAAAACCATTCGACGCGTGTGCGAGCAGATATGTCTGCTGGTTAGCATACTAACCAGCAGACATGTCGGGCGGACGGGTTCCCAGCCGACAGATTTGAAAGCATAGAGAAAGATACCAGGATATATCCTAAGATAAAGGCTGGTCCTAGCGCTCAATGGACAGATCTTCTAATTTAATAGGTATTGAAATGTATATGCAGAAAAAGCAGCTATTATAATTAAAAAAGTAGGGAGGCTGTACCTATTTTTTTAACTAATGAACACATTTAGTTCAGTACTTGACTGCATTAATGCTACATTGCTAAAACATACGCATCAATTTATGAGGGGATCATATAAGGACATTCTCATCTTTATTTTTTGTATTTTATTTTTATTTATATTTATTTTTATTTAAATTTATTTTTATTTTATTTTCACATTATTATTATTTTATTTCTGATGTCTATATATATTAGTACATTCATGACTGTCTGTCTATTCCTATGGAATACAAAGCATTAAGGCAGATTTAAAGTCACATATATAGCAAATTGAAGTACAATCTGAATATTTAGCTATGTGGCAATTTCGACAGTATAATGATGGACATTATAAGAAAAATTATAGTGTATTTTTAGGATGAATTTTAAGGATATATTTGTGTGTATTTTAATAGTTGTAATTATGGTATAGTGATTATATTACATTTACCTGTGTATGTAATAATAACCATATATTGCTGATGAAATGCTTTAGGATGTAACCCATTGTTAGGTACGAGTAGTATTGGTATCACTACCCTCAATAATCCATAGCTGGGTACGAGCACTGTCAGTATCACTACACTAACACAAAAAGAGACTGCTGCTGTCAGTCTGAATCCTAAGTTCACATTCCTCTGTATATGTCAGCAGTGAGGTTGTCTGAGGGGTGCACACGGTGAGCCTCACGCGCTGACAATAATAAACATCGCGGTACAAAACCGAATAGTCTTAGAAGGTAAAGTAATGCATTGGGCATAGATAGTGTCTTGCGCTACGACAATATGGAGGACGGTCTGGGCTATGTTAAGCAGCAGATCGGTACTACAGAGGAGGAGTGACTCGCACACTCTGAATCCGATTGGCAGCAGGGAGGGATTTCAGGCAGAGGGGAGTGTACTACACTCCTCAGCAAGCTGCTGACAATGGGAGAAGGGAGGAGCCGAGAGGCTTGCATCCACCTATAAATGCGATCAGTCATGCTGTGTAGCCACGCCCTCTGAAGACGTGAAGCCAATCACCAAACGCGTCAGGGTGTGGCTACACGACGAATCGTACGGACAGGGCAAGTTACACCCGGGACACATCAGCTAGAGACGGAGCGGAGACGCTAGGCTATCTGATTGAGCTGTAACATTGCTACTGATGTGCACACCATTGTTTTTATTCTTGTAAGCATAACTTTTAAGCGAGAGAGGAGCTCCGAGAGCCATTACCGCAATCCGCAGCCATCGGGGTGTTTCCTCGCTTTTTTAAGCCACAACACCTACATCGATCTTAGCCCTGATCCCCGGGGAGTTTGGGGCAGGTACTCTGGAGGAGATTGACCGTTCGGAGCCGAAGATATCCCTGCATCAACCCGCGAGGTCGCCGCCATATTACCTGCCAGAGGAGCCGGTTCCCACTGCTTCTGGAGGTAGGGAACCACATCCAGCCCCCTCACCCCCCTCCTTGCCACCTACCCGGTCCTGTCTGAAGGCCTCGCCGGCTCCCGGAGTCATCCGCAGCGGCCCCGCGGTCTGGTCTGGTGCGGCCTAGTTAGACCCGTGCATCCCCGGACTTTCCTGGCGCTCTGCCCCGCGGAAGCGCACCTTCGGCGATACAGGCGCCGTCCAGCATTCACGATCCCGATCCTCTCCACCCCGCGGACAGTATCCAGGCCTACTACATCTACACACCTGCTGTGTGCAACAAACTCACAGCGGCCATCTTGGTTCGCCTGAGACCTGTAGTCCTCCCGCAAACCAGGCCAGCTCCTGCCTCACTGACAGTCTATCCGGGCCTAACAGCACTGCACCTCAGAGGGAGGCTGGAGTGGAGCCCTTTTTCTTATGATTGGAAGGGGTGGAGATGGCCTGCTCTCTACACCACTATTAACCCTATCTACCTGAAGCTAGACCTGCTAAGCTCCACAATGGCAGCATAAAAATGGTGCTCCAGGCCCCACAGGGAATACTTAGCACATAGCAGCCCACACTGAGGTGATTGAGTGAAACCGCCTTTATAACTACCTTTAGCTGATTCCTGCAACCATGACCAGAAAACAAAAGGGGCTTCAAAAGCCACAAAGGCTGACCGAATACTTCGCCCTAGAGCAGAGGCAGGGTGGCTCCGGTACACCTGTGCCCTCTGCAGCCAGTACCCCTCATCTACCGCAGAGGAAAGATAAACCCTCAAAACGAATGTCTCCAACTAACAATAGACACTCTCCTGCCTCTTCCTCTGCATCTGGCAGTCCTGAGAAGGCCAGGTTCAAGCTGGACAACACGGGACCTTCCCATGAAGTGAGTGCTAGCCTCGAATCTGGAGATGACACCAGGGAGCTCCCGGACTCCATTGACCGTTTCCCCACGAGCAACCAACCAGTGTTGGATACCACGCTTAAAGATATGCTGGTATCTCTGAGGAGCTCCCTCCACAGTGACATGATGGCGCGTGTGTCCATAAATTTGGGAGTGAACTGCAGGCTGTGGCATCGCGGGTAGACCATGTGGAACACAGGATGGGGGAATTTGCCACCACAATCAACAGCCTTGTAGATGCCCATGACGCTAGGGACGAAGAAATGGAGGCAGTCAAGGCTAAAATTGCAGACATGGAGGACCGCTCCAGAAGGAACAACCTCAAAATACGCGGGGTTCCCGAGTCCATTCAACAATCGGAATTGCGCGTTTATGTCTCCAAGATCTTTACCTCAATCCTACCTGACCTCACTGAAATGGACATAACAATGGACAGAATCCACAGACTACCAAAACCCTCCTACCTTCCAGATAAAGTACCTAGGGACATCATTCTACGCCTGCATTTTTTCCACGTAAAAGAACGCCTGATGTCCAAGGTGCGTAATAAAGATCTCATCCCCCCGCAATACAAAGATCTCCAGTTCTTCTCCGATCTATCTCAATTTACGCTGCAGAAACGGCGAAATCTCAACACCATTCCAAGGCATTGCGTAACCACAAGATAGTCTATAAATGGGGATTTCCAACCAAACTCATTATCACTAATGATGGAAAAGAACACACAGTGGACTCCCTAGCTAAAGGTTTAGATTTGCTCAAGACATGGAATATCATCCCAGACGATTCCCCCGGTGGGTCTAACAGTCACAATCCAGATCGCATTGGAGGGGATTGGAATGTAGTCAACTCCAAGAATGCTCGCTCGCAAACCACTGAGGACGTTGTGGGCTGCCAATATCGTTTTACTATTCCTGATTGCCCTGTTCTGGAGGCACCTAGCTGAACTTCCCTTACACCCTTTTGGTTACTTGCAGCCATGAGCTGCACTCAGGTCACAGAGGCCTATGTTTTCCTGTTTTGGAACTGTTTTCTTTATTTTTGTGTTTTTTTCTTGTTTTTGTTCGGTTCTCATTGCAGTCTGGCACCCCGCTATGCAGTTGATCTCGTGGACATCCTCCTACCCGCTGGGACTCTATTGACGACGACTCCTCCCGGCCCACCGGTATGGTGTACTAAACCACCTGATGTAAGTGATACTTGTTTTTCATACTGCCTATCAACTCAGATCGCTATCCCGGGATGACTATCATTTTCTTAACTATTAACGCTAAAGGCCTCAACCACCCAGCCAAGAGAAAATCATTGTGGGCCGAGGCGAATCGATTTAATTGTGATGTTCTCTGCACTCAAGAAACCCACTTTCAGGGAGACAAAACACCCAAATGCACCCATCCAAAGTATCCACACATCTTTAAAGCAAGTGCCTCGACAAAAAAACGAGGGGTGATGACAGCAATCAGGGACTCTGTTGCGTTCAAACTGCACAATGAAATTGCTGACTCCCAAGGCCGCTACCACATCCTTGTGTGCGACATCAACTCTACCACTTACACAGTGGTTAATGTTTATGCGCCTAACGACCACCAAATACACTTTTTGAAACAAGTCCTCAGAAGTGTTAGACCGATACAAAAAGGTTTCCTTCTCCTGTGTGGAGACTTCAACCTCCCCCCTGATCCTCAGATGGACTCCACGTCACGCTCACGCAGACACCATCATTCTCTACAATCAACGCTACACTCTCAAGATCTCTATGACGCTTGGAGATGCCTCCACAGCACCGAGAGGGACTACTCCTTCTTCTCACCGAGTCATGGCGTTTATACGAGATTAGACCTTTTTCTTACTGACAAGTGGTTGTTGCCTAAAATTGTAGATGCTAAAATTAATGTTATCACATGGTCGGATCATGCCTCTGTGACTCTCTCGGTTGCTGATTCGCCGGGCGTGGGTACTACATTCGTCTGGCGTTCCAGCCCGAGACTGTTTCAAGCTGATAACTCCAGAAAGACCTTGCAGAAGGAGCTGACTGATTTTTTCTCTTGCAATGTCGGCTCTGTATCGGACCCTATGGTATTATGGAATTCCCATAAGGCATTTATGAGAGGGGTTTTGATTAAGATGGGGGCGAGGGCTAAGAGGATGAGGGGGCAGGCAGATACAAAAAACTCTCATCTCTAATATACACACCCTAGAATCCCAGAATAAACAAAATGCTTCCCCGCTAGTTTCTAGTAGGTTAACACAGCTTAGGGGCGAGCTCCGCTTAATTCTACTCGACAACTTTGAAAAATCTTCCAAACGCCTTAAAATGACATACTATGTAAGCGGAAACAGGGCTGGGAAACTCTTGGCCAACCGCCTAAGAGGGTTGAGACATAAGACCACTATCCCCTTTGTTCGCCACCCCTTCACCCGAGATAAATTATTCCACCCACAAGCGATAGCTGACGCATTCAGTTGCTATTACAGCTCACTCTACAATTTAAAAGACGATCCTTCCACAATTCAACCCACGGGGCCCGCTATATCAGACTTTTTGAACAAGATTGAACTCCCCCAGGTATCACCCGATCAACTGGAAGACTTAAATTCTCCCTTTTCGGAAACTGAAATCGCCAAAGCAATAGATTCCCTTCCTAACAACAAAGCTCCTGGGCCTGATGGCTTCACCGGAGAGTATTATAAGGCATTTAAAATAGAACTAGTCCCATATTTAGCAGGTATTTTTAACCAAGCTGCCTCCTCGTCCTTCTTTCCATCTGAAATGCTTAAGGCTATGATTGTGGCGTTGCCGAAGCCTGGGAAGGACCCTGACACTCCCCAAAATTTTAGGCCCATTTCTCTGCTCAACAACGATTTAAAGTTATTTGCCAAACTCCTCGCCAATAGGCTGGTGGACTTGCTGCCGTCATTGATACACCTGGACCAATCGGGGTTCACAAGGGGCCGACAGACATCTGACGCCACCCGACGTCTAATTAATATCATACACCTGGCCAATCGAACAAAAACGCCTTCTCTGCTCCTAGCTTTGGACGCAGAGAAGGCGTTTGATAGAATCCACTGGGACTATTTGGCCAAAGTGCTTTCCAAATTTGGGTTCGAGGGCAGAATTTACTTGGCTATTATGGCACTCTACACGACCCCCTCGGCCCAGGTGTATGTATCGGGGACGCTCTCCACGGCATTCAATATTTCTAATGGAACCCGTCAGGGGTGCCCATTGTCCCCCCTTATATTTAATCTCCTTATGGAACCCCTAGCAACTTACATACGCACTCACCCCCAGATAAGTGGCTTCATGGTTGGAGGAGTACAACATACCATAAGCCTCTTTGCGGATGACATCATTTTGATGCTCACCGATGTTGAGTCCTCTCTGGCTTCGGCTCACCAGGTATTGCAACTATTTTCGACAGTGTCATATTACAAAGTCAATGAAACCAAGTCGCATATTTTAGGGTTGGGTATTCCTGCCCGGACCAGACACACCCTTAGCATAAAGTTCCCTTTCACATGGAGGGAGAAAGGTATTTCATACCTAGGTATAATTCTCACATCTTCGCCCTCCGATTTGGTGAGAGAAAACTACACCCCGTTTTTGCAAATGTTACATACTAAATTAGAGGCTCTGGCGAAATTCGAATTATCCTGGTCGGGGCGTCTGGCCGCCTTCAAAATGCAGGTCCTCCCGCAGCTACTATATGTCTTTAGGACTCTGCCCATCCCAGTTCCACCCTCCTTCTTCCTATCAGCGCAATCTACTCTCAACAAGTTTCTTTGGGGGGGCAAAAGGGCGCGATGCGCATTCCGCAAAATTGTCAAACATAGAAGGGCGGGAGGTATAGGCCACGTCCACATCAAGGATTACTATACAGCCTCGATCTTAGCCCAGCTGAAGGGCTGGTTTCCTAACTCCACTCCATCCCTGTGGACTGCTCTTGAACAACAGCAGGTCCCGGGCCGGAATCTTTACAATTATCTCATCACGAGCAACCTCCGCCCAAACCCGCCCCCGGACATAGGACCAACTATTAGAGCGTCTACTGACGCATGGCGAATACTGACTTCGCAAATTTCCCCACAATATAGACTTATCCCTATGAGATTTCCGCTGACTGCTATATCCTGTATTATCCCTGATATCTCTGTGGAAAGTTGGAGTTCGGGTGGGTACTGGATATAGAAGACTTGTATGTGGGACCTGCACTTAAAACATTTAGAGCTCTCCAACTGGAGTACTCTATACCCACGACTGACAGCTTTCGGTATGCACAGATCTCACACCTACTAAAACGACAGACTGACCTATATACCCACCTCCCGTGGCATATAGCTCAATATTACTCAACGAAACGTACGAATGTTAAGGGTATATCAGTGTTTTACTCTTACTTACAGGATAAGTTGACATTCGCCAAATCTTCTGATATGCAAGCCTGGGAGAAAGAATTTGATACAGTGTATTCAGCTGATCAATGGCAGACGGCCCTTAGGGTAACGTACTCCTCCACCAAATGTGTTAATCTTTGGGAACTATTCCAAAAAATCTTATTGAGGTGGTATCTCACCCCATTCAGAATGTCCAAAATAGGCAAGGGTATATCCCCCGGGTGCTGGAGGGAGTGCGGGGGAACGGGTACACTGTTCCATATCCTATGGTCCTGCCCAGTGATAATGCAATACTGGAAACTAATCCAAAACCTAGTAACACAAGTCCTCAAACTTGATCTGGCCCTATCCCCTGGGCTAGCGTTGCTCTCCTTGGGTATGGATCATATCCCTTATCACTCTAGGACCCTCCTATCCCACATTCTTCTAGCCGCTAGGCTAGCCTTGGTCAGACATTGGAAGACCGCTCCTCGACCTACATTGTCTGAAGTTATCCAGATAGTTAATACCCATGGCTCATATGAGCAGCAATTTGCCTCAGGGGTCGGAAAGTATACAGAAGTCCAGAAAGTTTGGGAACCTTGGACTCAATGGTATAAGGTTCAACCCGGCCCTGGCCCCAAATGAGTTGGCTCTTATCGGGGGATACATTGCCCACTCCTAAGGAGGATTAACTGCGTATGTTCCTGATGTTCCTGATGTCCAAGTTTCAGGCTGCTACTTTGTTTGTTTTTTGTCTCTTTTTCTGTTCCTTTTCTTGTTTTTACCATTTTAGTTGTACTATCCCATTTCAGATGTGGTGAGTTTGAAGATGATATATTATCTCAGTTCTACATGAAAAATGGCTCTTATGATGTGATGTATGAATAAGATACCTCCTCGCCCTATGACCCAACTCACTGATGTGTTTCTTTGTATTTAACTACTTTTTTTATTTTCTCTCTATTCATGCCATCCATGTTTAAAAATGTTAAAACTAATAAAAAATATTGAAATATAACTTTTAAGCGGGGTTTTTTTTACACAATAAAAACAGTATTATACTACCGTATTTTTCGGACTATAAGACGCACTTTTTTCCTCCAAAAATCTGGAGGAAAATGTCCCTGCGTCTTATGGAATGAATATACATTAGGCCACGCCCCCCGCCGCTGCTGGTCCCGCCCCCCCACGGCCGAACGTCATGAGAAGTAAGTGAGGGGCACAGAAATAAGTTCCTGTCTGTGTAAATCCCATCACCTGCTCCTCTCCTCCCTCCTCCTCGTTTGCAGCTCCCTCCTCTTCCCTCTGTCACTGTGTGCAGACAGTGCAGCTGATGGCTCGTGAAGTGTAGCTGTCCTACATGAAGAGGATCCAATCAGCACACTGCTCTATCCAACTCCACCTCTAGCAAGCCTGCAGCCTGTCACGACTGAGAAGCTTCACACATCCCTTCTCTCACCCCTCCCTCCCTCCTTGCTTGTGTGTTCCGTCTGTGAAGGAGGTGGGCGGGGAAGATTAAAAAGAAGCAGCAGACAAACATGGATATACTACTGAATAAGCCAGAGAGCCCCCAGGAGACTGTGAGTGTGTGCACTTCTCACCAACCCCCTCTATTCTCTCTATTTTCCTAACCCAGCTCAGCATAAAGAACATCTTTTAGAAAATCAGCCTTTGCAGGGATAATGAAGTTGTCTCATTTCCAGGAGCACATATTCAGGGACAATCTCTCCTTCCTTTTTTGTGCATGTTTCCAACCTTTTTCAGCACAGTTCTACCTTGAAATCATTTGAAACAATGCATTTCTCTGTGCTGGGCAGAACTATACATAGTACACTGATCAATGATTTGTAATTTCTCTTCCTGCAGGCAGCCAGTAAATACCTTTGCAGCAAAGTGCACTTTTTTTACTTAAATTAAATGGCAATTCATTATTCATTAATGGCACAGGTCAGGCTGCATTTCATGGGCACTGGTAAAAATTTTGGTACACCATTTGGTTCTGAATTTTTTTTTTCTTGTTTTCCTTCTCCAAAACCTAGGTGCGTCTTATGGTTAGGTGCGTCTTATGGTGCGAAAAATACGGTATGTCCTCTCCCTCTATATTTATTTTTACATGACCGCTTATGCTGCACACATGCACTCAATCCCATCCACATCCATTGGGAGGAGAAACACTGCTGTTGAGCTGAGCTGATCGTCAGAGGAGGGAGACTCAAACACCTGAAGGCATTTAACACCATGTCAATCTGGTGAGTACAAAACCTTGAGGGGGACTACAAGTGAAGGAAAACCTGGATTTGTTTTTTGCTCAATCAATTTCAAGATCTCTTCATTTTTAAAAATACCATAGACTGTGTTTCAAAAAAAGCACCCATGAGACATCTTTTATGGAATATTATGTCATATATATATATATATACATAATTTTTATTCTACTATTCTTTTATTTCAAGTGTTATAGCAGTATCAATATTGTTTTACCATCTGAGGTTAGCTACCTTTTTAAGGATAGGAGGTTCTGGTGGATTTTTTCACCTCACAAAAGCAGAGTTTGAACTTCTGAGTTTAATTGATTCATAATCATATAGCGCTGTTAATGCCTCATAGAGACATACTTTTTTCACACAGATTTGAAAGCATGCTTTCAAATCTGTCGGCTGGCCCGTACACACGATCGAATCTGTCTGCTGAAACGGTCTGGCCTTAGACCTTTCTTTTGATAGCATACCTCTCATTTTCAAATTTAAAAAATGGTAAAATAAAGTCAGCAACTCTGAAATGTATTGGTCCTATGTTTCTTTACTTTATTTAGAGAAGCAGACAAGCAGGCAAAGAGATAGTCCCCTCCCTAACTACAGCTCACAGGGTTGAGAGGTGATTGGCTGTCAGTGTTACTAAGCAGAGAGAGAGTTTATGATTTCAGTGTTGGCACTTATTAGTGTCCTATAATCCTATATTATAACTGGATCAGAATTGACCCTAACACCATAAACGCCTTAATTTTCACCACAATATTTTATAATTTAGTGAAAAGGAATATTTTTCTATTACATTGTTTAAAAAGAGGTTCCTGACAAAGTAAAAAAAATCTTGATGCAATAAACAAATTTATGTGATACTTATAGACATTCAAACCTGAAAACGGGTCGGTTCTGACCCTAACACAAGAGCAGGGTTAAGCCGCATATTGTGCGGAGTTTAATATATATATATATATATATATATATATATATATATATATATATATATATATATATATTATATATATATATATAAAATATATATTTTTTTAACAGCCTTTTGGCTGTAATAAATCATATTTTTTAAATGACTACACCATTGGAGCATTTTTTCTCCTCTGAGGGATCAGTGGAATATTTGGGCTTGTACGGAGTGGATAGCTGTAGATCTGCTGAGGAGACAACTGGAGCAGTGCCTGGGAAGCCTATACTACATGCCTTACACCCCTGGTGGGGATCCAAGTCTGGTGAGTGGGGACCCCTGAGGGGAGCACCGGGATCACCACGAATACATTGTGTATAGGAGCATCTTATATGGTCTGAGCTGCTCATGTGCCACTGAGATCACATTACCACTGACAGGCCAGGAGAAACATTTATGACAGAAGGGTCTACTATGGTCTCTTCTGTTAGAAAAAAAAACCTGCTTGTCAGTGGTTGTTCAAAAAATTATTTTAATACTACTTTAAAGTTCCTTTTCCTATTTCTTTATTTAAACTAAACTTAAAACCAAAATATTTGGTGGGCATTAAATGTATTTTATCACTGTATGATAACTTCCTTCCTAACTTGATTACTTTTAAGTGTCCACTAACCAATAAGTTTTCCATTTGACTCCACAGGACTCCTCCTTTATATTGACTTCCTTTATAATGCCAACCCAGCACCAACACTCTCTAATGCCGCGTACACATGATTCCGATCGTGTGTAGGCCCTACCGGACTTTTTCTGCCTAAATTTCCAACAGCAAAAATTTGAGAGCTGGTCCTTAATTTTTCCAACAAGAAAAGTTCTTGTCTGAAATTCTGATCGTCTGTATACAATTCCGACACACAAAAAAACACGCATGCTCGGAATCAATTAGACGCATGCTCGGAATCATTAAACTTAATTTTTCTCAGCTCATTGTAGTGTTGTATGTTACCGCGTTCTTGACAGTCGGAATTGTGTGTGACCGTGTGTATACAACACAAGTTTGAGACAAAATTCAGTCTGAATTTTTTTTTATACGGTTTTTGGTCGGAATTTCCGATCGTGTGTACGTGGCATAAGAGTATCTAAAAAAAAAACAAGAATATATCATTTAACGATGTTTTATTGTAGACTTGTGTTATTCACAAACTTGTGTGGGCTTTAGCTCTGCACATCTATAGCATTGATAGTGGATTTTAAGTGAGATCTCCACTTGCAGTATTAGTCATGCCTTAAATGAGAAGTATGGGATTCATGAAAAAACAAAATTATACTAACCTAGGTGGATGCAACATCCGTCCCATGTTGCATCTGTCTCTCGTCAGCTCAAGACCAAGAACTGGCAGCACAGTGGCTAATTGGTTAGCACTTCCACTTTTCAGCACTAGGGTTGCTGGTTCAAATCCCAACTATGACACTATCAGCCTGAATTTGCATGTTTTGCCTGTGTGGGATTCCTCTAGGTACTCTGGTTTCCTTACACACTTCAAATACATCCTGGTGGCTCTAGTATGTGTATGTATAAATGTGAGTTAGGGACATTGGAAGCTTGTTGAGGGCAGGGACAGATATTATGAATGTACACTATGTTTGCAAAGTGCTGTGTATATTGACAGTGCTATATAAGCAATAATTGAAAAAAAACAGTGATTGCTCAACTCTTGGTCTTCAGGCTTCAGAGAGATGATGAATGGTCCTCTGCTCTGCCCCTAGAGTGCTGAGCTGTGTAGGTGGCAGGAGAGGGTGGCTCTCTGAGCCAGTTGCCAGTCCTGTAAAGTTGGAATCTTTCCCAAGCCTGGACAGGTGCTGTGATGTCAGCCAACAGTGGGCTTTAGTCAGCTGAAAAGGGGTCAGAGGCGTTTGGAACAAACTGTAATCCACTATACTTCTTTTAAATCCTGATGCACTAAGGCTCTTTGAAAGGATTGTGGTAAAAACAGAGCAAAGAAAATATTCTCCTTTATGATTCATCAATATGTTGACATCTCTGTGGTTCCAACTAAAGTCTAAGCAAACAGCAATTTTGTGTGTGGGCAGCTCATCATAGCTCAGCCAGGCTTATACTTCTGGTATGCATCATATGGCAATTAGATTTTAAAACCATTGAATACAGTGTTCCAGAAATGTTTCACCAATGTTTCTGAAAATGGTAAATACAAAGTATGTCTTCCTGCTTGTGTTCCTTTTTCAGTAATGCTTGATGTAGCAATTATTGAGTGACAAGACTGAAAGTATCAAAGTTTGTTTGTTCTGAAATGTTCCTTTTGCTTTCAGTTTTCAAGTTCATACACAGTCCCCCCTTATATATCATTGTCCTTAGTTCCCCTTCACATCACAGCCCCCTTTTACATTACAGTGCCCTTTTACAGAGCAGTCCCCATTGCATTAATGTAACAGGGACTGCTCTGTGAAGGGGGTACTGTATTGTAAAGTGGGTTGTGATTTCACATGATCACACTTCCCCATTCTAATACCTGCCCCCCCCCCCCCCTGCTCAGGACTCCTAACTTTGGCAGGGCAGATGCTGTGATCAGTCTGTGTGTCCCTCTCTGGCTCGCCTGTCTGCCCAGCGATGTCATCCTATCAGCAGGGCAGGGGGCTGGAGAAGCTTTCCATTCTAATCTGCAGCTACTCCTGCCCCCTGCCCTGCTGATTGGATGAAATTCTTGGGCGGGCAGGCGGAGGAGCCAGGAGAGGACACACAGGCACGACTGCACTTCAGAAGGTAAGCGGCAACTGCAGTCTGTGATAGCAGTCACCACAAACTTATGCAGATCACAGTCACCGCTCAACTTTGTTGTATGGCGGTCATCTACAGGCCATAGACCAGTCCACAGCCTGGGGGTTGGGGACCCCTACTGTACAGAATAGTTTTTTTTTTACCTTAAAGTTTCTAACAACTTTTGTGCACTGACTGGACTTTTTGTGTACCCTTCTGTGTACCCGTTGTGCATACTGTTCATGATTCCTATGCTGCTAACAATTGTGGTATATAGTATTAGTATCTCAGGTGTAATAAACATTTGCTAAAATATGTTACTTTCCTTAATAGCAACCTACTTAAACATACCCATTAATCTGAATCATATCCCTGAAATGTATACCGTCAAGGCAATCAATGGTGACCCTGGGGGGGGGGGTATCAGAGTGGGCCCTGACCCCCCAACATTATGCTGTGCCCCACCATTTTTTTTTGCATTTTTTGTATTTTGCTCGGGCCGCCACTGAAGTAACAGTCTCTCCTGAGAGGGAGAGTGTCCCCAGTCAGCTCTGCGGGACATTCCTCCCCCTCACTCTGCTCGCTGACACTGCATAATGCGAGCGCTCACACAACCACAGCCGCCTGATCTGCCCCTTCCTTGCATCCTCATTGGCACGGAGAAGAGCGAGTTGCAGAAAGTACTCCATGAGCACTGTGGGAGGGGGGGAGGGCAAGCCTTCATCTCAGTTACTGAAAAAACAGACTGATTTCTCCTGTCCTTAGGACAGGAGGAGAGGAGAACCAGCCTGTAAATTCCGAGAGTGGTGACTGCAAGCTGAGCCGAGTGTCAGTCTATGACACTCTGTTACAGCCCAGCGAGTCCAGCCACCTCCCCCCCCCACTCTCCTCACATACGAGCAGGAAGGAATACAGCTCCTCCTCCTTTCAGTCCTGCCCACACTATCTCTGTGTGCTGTATCTGAAGAGAGGGGCCGTGTGGGCGGGAAATATGAAAATTTGCAGCATTCCTGGCTGTGTGTGAATGATGCCTGAGATTCTAGCCTGGACCTATGGGTAAGTGTGTGCACTGCAGACTGCAGTACACTGTAATCACTGAACTGCATTATCTCCATCCCTTTTCTCCCCCATCTGTCTCCCTCCCCTCTCCTTTTCTTTCAATACATTCACAATTTACTTTCACTTTCAGTTAGGCAGGTAATATACAGTGAAAATTTCTTCCCTGCATCCACAGATTGCAGGAAAGAAACTTTCATGATTCCCCTATCAACACAGACAGTGCTGACAGGGGAATATCCCTCCTGCCCAGCAATTGTATTCTCCTGACAAACAGTGATTATCACTAGTGTCTAGAATCTGCTCATTAATGGTTCAAATCTCAGCCAGTTCCTGCTGAACCAGCTGAGATTTAAACTATCTATGGCTGGTCTTGGCTCTTAGGCAGGCCATACATTGATCACTTGTTTTCATTCAACTATTAGGTTGAATGAAAAAAAATATACAATTTCCCCATCTACACATTATAGGTAGATGGGGGAATCCTCCCAGTGTGGACCAGTGCTGGAACAACCAGAATTGCTGTCCTATCCCGGCTATTCACAGCGCTGGTCTCCCCATGGCAGTGGTAGCAGCACATAGGAACCCAGTGCTGGTTACTTTATGGGGCTGATGTACAGGAGGGCCAGCATAATTTGTTGTTAGAGGGCTGGGCATGTTCAAAATTCCACATGCCAGAGCCTGCCAGGAAGCTCACACTGCACAGCGCTAATCACAGGCAGTGAGACATTTCCCGGTCCACAGCACTGCACAGATCAGGAAATGTCTCACTACCTGTGATTAGCACTGTGGAGTGTCGGCTTCCTGGCGGGATCGGGAATGTGGAATTTCAAACACACCCAAGCCCATCTCTATTGGTTGTAGACAGTTGAGCTCCCTGCAGGTTGATTAGGACCAGTGGAGCCTTCTCTGACAAGCTGATCGGGATAAAATCCAGGTGATGCTCCTAGTCAAATCCTAGTGTTAAATATCAGTGATTTTATTGATCAAAGCCCACACTTTACAGGCATAGGGCCCACATGGCTGCTGAATATACGGTTGATTATATATATATATATAATGTGGTTGTACTCTTGATGCTAATAAATACTGTGTTTATTAGATCTGATTGGGAGCATCACCTGGATCACATCCCGATCAAGATGTCAACAGAGAAGGTTATACAGCATTACTGCTGCTTGGTGACCAGCTGGGGGCTTGGCTCTCTATAACAATAGTGCCAGCCTTCCCCTGCATGCATCCATAATGTCACCAGCACTAAGTCCTAATAGACTGTCGCCGCTGCCAAGGAGACAGATCCCAGACCAGCGCTGTCAATTGCAGGCATAGGACAGCTGGGGATCCACACAGTGGCAGAACACCAGGGCCCAGTGGCAAGACAACCTTTGCAACCCAGAGAGCTCTCCCACTGCTTTGGACCCTTATATTTTCTTGGTGTGCTGGTGACATATATCTCTTTTTTTCTGCCACTCTGCGGGGCCTCAGTATAGTAGGAAGGGAGCTCACTGCAGAACATGTGAAAGGGCCCGTTGTGGGATCATAGTAATGTGCCCTCATGTGCCCCACCCCCCCCCCCCCCTAAATATGAAAGCTGGAGACGCCACTGAAGGTAATAGGTGCAAAAAAATTATCATGTGTAAATACATACAGCACTCCATAGTATAAATATACACTTTTTCAGTGAATATAAATTAGAAATATTGATAAGCATACAATAAAAGCAACCAGTGTAAATACTTGTGTTCACACTCCAGAAAACACCAAACATTACTAATAAAACTGATCACAAGCTGAATAAGCAAAGTGTCCAGTGCTTCAATGTTATAATGTGTCCAATACAAAAAACAAAGTGCCACATGCTTGTGCCATGTAAACATCCACTACTGTACTCTTCACTGCTGCACCATAAACTCCAATTAGTACTCCACTCTGTGCCCATGATCTGACTCCACCACCTCAGAAAACTCATCAGATAGCATTGACCCACATAATGAAAAAGTGGGTCCCTCTGAAATATAACTCTATTTTCTCCCTCCGATATTCCCTTAATGGACCTCTTGTTTAATGGGTATTACATAGATGAAAGAAAGGCCCCAATAATGTAAAACCATTTTATTGACTCAATAAACATTTAAAACAAATTCAGTCAAATATTTCTGTGGATGGCAAAAAAAGAGATATACAAGACAGATAAGAAAAGATAATGAGTAAAAAGGTAAAATGGAAAAGGAAACACTGCTGAATAAAGAACGGAGCAGTAATAGTAAGGATAGGGAAGTTGCTTTCATAGCAGAGTATAGTAGAGATAAAAGAGCTATGGAAAAAGTAAAAAAAAAAAAGAAGCACTGACCTATTCTACTAAAGGACAAAGTTTTTATTAATATTTTACCAATTAAAAAAAAATACAAATTAAATACCATTTTTTTTTTTTTAAAGTGAAATGAATGACATCACTGAGGAAAACCACACATTTTTTTTCTAACTACATTAAACAGGTATATTAACTAGACATGTGCAGACTGGAATATTTTGTTTTGTTTTTTCGTTTTCGGAAAATAAATTTATTTAGTTACTTCCGAAAATCGTTTTGATTTATTTCGTTTTTCGTTGGGGAATAGCTTTCGTCTGAAAATCCAACAATACTTGGTTTCTGTTGAATTATCATAAGAATATTAGACGGAACCGTACATTTCCGTTCGAATATTCCGCCTACAAGAATCAGGGGCGGACTGGGCTGGGGGGCAGAGATGCATTCTCCCCCTGGGTTGCTCTTATATGCTCTACAAAGGCCGCTGTGTCGCCAGCTCAGAACCACACATGCGCAGTTTGTGAGCTGGCCGAGTGCGGCATCTCCATCCAGTACTGTGAGCCAGCGATGTCTCAGGGCTGACAGTCTGTGTACAGAGCACAGCACAGCCCCGCCCAGCCCCTCCCTCCTTCACACAAATTGGCTGGCAGAGGCTGGACCTGCCGAGGATGTGTGAGGATGTGTGGGCGGGAAAGTTCAATCTGGGCGGTCGGCTCGAATACAGTGATTCTCCTGGAGGCTGGGACCATACAAGTAAGTGAGCAGCTCCTCCTCCCTCCTCTCTCTGCAGCTAAAGATTTTTTTTCCCTAGCAGCCTGTGACAGTACTTTGCTTGCCCTAGGTGTTGTGATGTGGGCTCACACTGGTCTGGCATGCTGTGGTTTGTCTGCAGTGCTGGTGATGTACTGACAGTATTCCTGCATGTTGCCCCTATTCCCATAGAGGTTGCACATTTTTACTGCGTGTTCTGAAAGTCCACAAAAGATGCTGCATGCTGCATCTTTGGTGCAAATCCAGAAAATGCAGCAAAAATGTGCAACCTAAAAGAAATCTGAGGGACTATGATTATGGAAAACTGGCAGTAAACCCTTGTGAGCCCAAAGACACAATTGTATTCACTTGCAGCAGGCACTGCCACTTTACTAAAAAGTTACAGGCAGAGGAGGTGATATCACATTTCCTCCCTGCCTATTTTAACCCCCTAAATACCAATCCATCCAAATAATGGCACAATTCACTTTCAACTCCACCTTGTTTCCATTAATCTCAGTAGGTATTTTATTCTTTGCACATCTTATACCTAAAGAGTTCTGGAAATAAGGTGGAGTTCAAAGTGAATTACACCTTAGTGGAGCGCTGCAGCAGCGCAGCAGCGCATTGCCAGCGGTTTAGCCATGCTGTCCCATTGATTTCAATGGACAGGAGCGGTGGAGGAGCGGTAAACACACTCCTTCTTCACCACTCCAAAGATCCGGCTAGCAGGACTTTTTTTACTGTCCTGCTAGCGCAACACTGCAGTGTGAAAGCCCTCGGGCATTCACACTGGAGACAATGGAGCAGCTGTTTGAGAGCAGATTGCAGGCGCTATTTTTAACGCTATAGCGCCTGCAATAATCCCTCAGTGTGAAAGGGGTCTAAGCCACCATAGACAGATTTAATTTTCTGCTGAACCAGCAGAATTTCAATCTATCTATGTGCAGAATGTGGTTGTTCAGAATGCAATCTATCAACTGACTTCAGTACAACCAGCATCTTTTTTTTTTTTTGGGCGATCACTGCTGGCAGCTATAGGCTGGGAAACGTTCACCCCCACAGAGAGTGACCGCTTTGCACTGCGGGCAATGTGGAGCAGTCTCTCTCTCTGTTCAGGCAGTGTCAAGTGACCTCTCTCTCTCTGTATAGGCAGTGTCAAGTGACCTCTCTCTCTCTCTCTCTCTCTCTCTCTCTGTATAGGCAGTGTCAAGTGACCTCTCTCTCTGTACAGGCAGTGTCAAGTGACCTCTCTCTCTCTCTGTACAGGCAGTGTCAAGTGACCTCTCTCTCTGTATAGGCAGTGTCAAGTGACCTCTCTCTCTCTCTCTGTATAGGCAGTGTCAAGTGACCTCTCTCTCTCTCTCTCTCTCTCTCTGTATAGGCAGTGTCAAGTGACCTCTCTCTCTGTACAGGCAGTGTCAAGTGACCTCTCTCTCTCTCTGTACAGGCAGTGTCAAGTGACCTCTCTCTCTCTGTGCAGGCAGTGTCAAGTGACCTCTCTCTCTCTGTGCAGGCAGTGTCAAGCAATCACTCTCTCTCTCTCTCTGTACAGGCAGTGCCAGGTGACCTCTCTCTCTCTCTCTGTACAGGCAGTGTCAAGTGACCTCTCTCTCTCTCTCTGTACAGGCAGTGCCAAGTGACCTCTCTCTCTGTACAGGCAGTGTCTAGTGGTCTCTCTCTCTCTGTGCAGGCAGTGTCAAGTGACCTCTCTCTCTGTACAGGCAGTGCCAAGTGACCTCTCTCTCTGTACAGACAGTGTCAAGCGGTCTCTCTCTCTCTGTACAGGCAGTGCCAAGTGGACTCTCTCTCTCTGTGCAGGCAGTGTCAAGTGGTCTCTCTCTCTCTCTCTGTGCAGACAGTGTCAAATGGTTACTGTCTGTGGGGCAATATGGAGCAGTCTCCCTCTCTCGCTCTCTGTGTGGTTCAATGGGCCACTTGACTGGACTTGCCCCCCAGGCCTAAGGCTGCCAGTCCTCCCCTGACAAGAATTCTAATGTTGTATGACTAGTAATAATGTCGAATCTATTTTCTCATAAATCAAAATCTAATCTCTGTAATGTCGAATCTATTATTTCTATAGTGTCGAATCTTTTCTCTATAATGTCAAATCTTTTCCCTATAATGTCAAATCTTTTCCCTATAAACTTCTTGCGCTTTCGTTATCGTTTGTTAAAACGATAATGAAAAAACATGATTTTCGGACGAGATTGATTTATAAAAAAATTATCATGCCAGTAATTAAATAAGTCAACAAAATTACTAAAATATAACAATTGTGCTGCTGACATACAATGTGACACAATTTCAGCACCTAGACGTCTGTATTGAAAAGTCCATGGCCTTGTCCTATACCACTGGTCCCTGCCTACCAGTTGGACCTGCTGAAAATAACTTAGTGTTACTAAACCCAGGACCCTGCATTCACTATATCTGATCTCCCACAGTACACAGAACAAGAAAATATTTTAATAAACATAAACTGCTTACCGGTAATACTTTTCATCATCAACAGTATATAGCAGTTTTGTGACTTCTATCAGTGTCTGGTTTAAGCTTGTAGGAGGAGTTTTTATTCTCCTCTTACTGTCCTATTAGGTTACATGATCCCTGGCCCTCAGTTTGGAGAGTGCTGATTGGCCCTGCACCCTCCCAAGTAAAAAAGAAACACATACTAAACTGAGCACGTGCAGAGTGCCTCCAAGGCTCTATGATATCAGGACATGGATTAAGAACTGTGGAAGATTGGGGAGGATCAGAGAAGACAGGATTAACCACTTCAGCCCCAAAAGAATTTACCCCCTTTCTGACTAGGCCATTTTTTGTGATACGGCACTGCATCGATTTAACTGACAATTGTGCAATTGTGCGATGCTGTAACCAAACAAAATCTATGTCCTTTTCACAAAAATAGAGCTTTCTTTTGGTGGTATTTAATCACCTCTGTGTTTTTATTTTTTTGCGCTATAAACAAGAGAAGAGCGACAATTTAGAAAAAACGCTATCTTTTACTTTTTTCTATAAAAAAAAACTCAGTTTAGGCTGATATGTATTCTTCAACATATTTTTGGTAAAAAAAAAAAATTGCAATAAGCGTATATTGATTGGTTTGCGCAAAAGTTATAGCGTCTATAAAATAGGGGATAGATTTATGGGATTTATTTTTTTGTTTTTAACTAGTAAAGGCGGTGATCAGTGATTTTTATCGGGACTGCAATATTGCGTCAGACAAATCGGACACTTTAAACAAATTTATGGGACCAGTGACATTTATACAGCGATTAGTGCTATAAAAGGCACTGATTATTATATAAATGTCCCTGACAGGGAAGGGGTTAACATTAGGGTGCGCTCAAGGGGTTAACTGTGTTCCCTAGGTGTGTTTTAAGGCTGCTTTCACATTGCAGCGTTACCCGCAGTGGCGGTACAGCAGCTTGATTTTTAGCGCTGCTATACCGTCGTATTTACGGAGGTATTCGGCCGCTAGCGGTGCGGTTTTAACCCCCGCTATCGGCCGAAAAAGGATTAATACTGCCCGCACTGCGCCTCTATAGAGGCGCATTGCGGGCGTTATTACCGCTGTTTCCCATTGATTTCAATGGAAAGGAGTGGTATAGGAGCGGTGAACACACCGCTCCTATACCGCTGTAAAGATGCGGCTGGCAGGACTTTTGGAGCGGTCCTGCTAGCACACCGCTTCAGTGTGAAAGCCTTCGGGCTATCACATTGAAGCCTGCAGGGCAGGTTTTTTCACGCGGTATAGCAGCACTATTTTTTGCGATGTACCACGTGAAAAACGCCCAAGTGTGAAAGGGCTCTAACTGTGGGTGTCGATGTGACTGACTAGGGGAGGACACGCAATCTGTCTCCTCTCCCCTGAGAGAACCGTGATTTGTGTGTTTACACACACACAGATCCCGGTTCTCATTCTTTCACGAGCGATCGCGGGTGCCCGGTGGTCATTGCGCACGCTAGGCACTCGCATCGTCTCCAGTGACATGCTTCAGGTGCATGTGCCTCCGGCGGTGTCTTAAAGAGCCGCTGTACAGCTATGACGGCTCGCACAGGGGAGCCAACCTTCTGCAATTAAACTGCCCTTTGTCCGTCTATCTTTAAATCCTTATTTGTAAATTGCATAGCTGAATAGAGGAAAGCAAGCTAGGTGGAAAACTCTGCTGTGAACACTGGTAAGGTCTGAATTAAGTGAACTAAACCATGTTCCAAGCTGGTCTAAACAAATGGGACCATTGGTGAGCAAGTACCTCCTTTATGCTGATAACTGTTGGGGCTATGCCTCTTCATCGTGGAGTGAGGTACTGTCAACCATAAATATGCTGAAAAAAAAACCCCTACAAAATAGTGCTTAAACTAGCTCTATAGCTTCAAGGGAGAGGCTAGTGCAGAGAACAAGCTGACACAATCTCACCCTGGTGAAGGGAAAGGGTCCACATAGTGGAAGCACTTTCTCAATAAAATTGCACTCACAGTCCCCTTTCTCATTTTTCCAGGAGGGCTGAAATATAAGCCCTACCCCGTAAATAAGCCCTAGTTTGAAGTGCTTGTGTACTCCTATAATCCTCTCTGTTATGGTGGTTTGCAGTGTGCTTTGTGTGTGTCTATGATCACAGCCCCCCTCCGCCAGTGTTTAGAGCAAAGAAGACAGCTTGGGGCTTTCCATGGAAGCACCAGGTGTCGGCGGGGGATCTCTGCCCCTCCCTGCAGTGTCCAGAGTGGAGAAGACAGCTTGGGGCTGACCATAAAAGCATTGGGGGTCAGCAGGGGATCTCGGCCCCCCTTCCTGCAGTGTTCAGAGAAGACAGCTTGGAGCAGGCCATGTAAGTGCAGAGCGGCGATATACGGAAAGGTTGTTTGGTTTGCAAAATTGTATTGCAGCAGCACCTTTTGCATTATATGATCCTTTTACTGGTATGTTCATACATAGCTTTCCTGCATGGCTAGCCCTACCCTGAAAATAATCCCTAGTGTGTTTTTGGTGTTTAAAATAAATATAAGAGAAGGAGGCTTGGGTGGTAATTGGGGTTTGTCCAGACGGACAGTTTGAGAGAGACCTGTCATCGGCACTGCCCATCACCTCACTCCATAGTGTGCAACCCAGCTCAGCCTCAGCGCCACTGCATTGCCGAAATGAGGCTGTAGCAATGAGGCCAATGAGGCTGTAGCAATGTTCCTGCAAGACGTTAGCCCTCCACTTCACGCAGTGATGTGAGGAGGAGAAAAATACAGAGGAGAATAAGTGTAATAATAAAAGAGGTGAGTGAGGACTCCTTATGTTTTGCAATTATTATTTTTTGCGCAAATGCATATTGTTTATATACTGTTTTTGTGTGTGTTTGCAAAATTAAAGTGGGCCGGTCTGGATGAAGTCCAGGGTCAAATTTTTGTCCCAGTCCAACCCTGACTGTAGGTGGGGCTAGCAAACTAGCCAAGGCTCATTGGCTGAATTTATCCCCCATGGTTTTGCCATTTCTTCCCACCGCTTTTGACTCCATGCAGAATCCATTTGTTAATTATTTTTGGAGTGGAAATGATTGGAGAAAAGAGCAAATGCAGTTTCTAACTCTACAGTTGTTCCAGTGTTTGAATACAATTTGAGTTATCTGAAAGACTAAATTGCTTATAACATGCATTTAATTATCAATGCATTCGTTCAGTTGTATGAATGTGAACAGCAATGTCAAAGAAACTGTAGTTTGAAACATCAACCATTGGATGGCACCATTGTTCTATAAACGTACTAAAATAACCTAAAATTGTACAAAAGATTCAAACATGTATGTGTGTGTGTGTGTGTATATATATATATATATATATATATATATATATATATATATATATATATATATATATACAGTATATATGTTATATGACCAAACACTCTTGTTTTGTCTAAAATAAAAAAAACTCTAGAACAACATTAAGGCTTTATAGCTACTTAAGTGTATGTTCTATATTACTGGATAACAAATATATTTTTTAGAAGTGATAAATGTCTGAACATTGTTGGATAAAGTCAAATCTAATTAAAATACACAACCCTTACAGGAATCCATTGAAGCAGGGTATGGCACAACTGAGATAATTATTGAATTGAAACTGTCAGTGATATAGGTAATTTACCTTATCAGAAATATTTTCAGTGGAATATAAATTTTTGTCTAATGTTGTAAATCCTACTGGAGGAATTTGGCTTGCTGACCCCAAAGGATATATGCTGCTATAGATCACGTATTTGGTTCTCTGTTGAATGTCTTGTATTAGAAAGTGCTTTCCGAAGATACAGTTCCCCATTAATCTTAACTGTGCAGCCTGTCCGGTATAACACAGGAAATAATCAAAATCTTCTCACTCCTGCACCTCATACTAAATGAATGCACAGCTTGGGCTCTAGTGACCTCATTGAAAAGCTTACCTCACATAATTAAAGTGGAACTCCAAGCAAAAAGTTAATAAAAAGCTGTGGTATACAATTAGATTTGTTTAATATCGGTTTATTAGGGTTTTCAAGAATACAATACACAAAAACAACAAAAAGAAGCAAAAAACCTGAGTGCAAAAATCTGGTGCAGTTCTTCATAGAAACCAATCTGCTTCTAGTTTGTAAAAGCTTAATTGATCAAGCTGAAGTTAGAAGCTGATTGGCTACCACACACAAGGACACAGGATGTTGTACTCTCTAGTTTTAGTAAATCAACCCCAATGCAGCTAAATTTTCACTGGGGTAAAAACCATTGTTAATACCTGGCAAACCTTCAGGAGATCCCCCAAATTTCCCTCTATTTTTGCCAGGGCCATACACAGATCAGCAGGATTTAAAGCGGGGGTTCACCCTCAAAATTTTTTCTAGCATGACATGGAGCCGACCCATCCGACCGACAGTATGCCGGTGTTTTTTTTTTCAGTACATACCTTTTTATGGCCTCTTTTCACCTTCGGCTATCCCACGGGACTGGGCGTTTCCAATCACAGGCTGTGATTGACGTTCCTTAGACCGGCGCATACTGCGCGTCACAAGATGGCGAAAGAACCCGAACGTCGGTGTGGCTCTATACGGCGCCTGCGCACCGACGTTCAGGTTCTGTCGGCAACTCGTGACGCGCAGTATGCGCCGGTCGGAAGCGTGTCAATCACAGCCAGTGATTGGGAACGCCCACTCCACGCCGGAAAGCTGGGGGGTGAAAATCGGGCTAACGAGGTATGTGCTAGAAAAAAATAAAAAAAAACACTGGCATACTGTCGGTAGGATGACTCGGCTCCATGTGATGTTAGAATTTTTTTTGAAGGTGAACCCCCGCTTTAACTTTACCTCCAGTTCAACTGCATCTTGCCTGAGGCTACACCTGTGACCCTTTTCTTTTAGACAGACTGATTAGACAGACTGATTGCTCCCTGCCCACTTGTAATTGCTCTGTAGCATGCCCCATTTTTCAAGCAAAGCCCACAAATTATAATTTATTAATCTAATTAACACCCACTTTGAAAGCACACATTTCCTATATATCATCATCATCTGGTGTTTTTAGTATGCATTCAAGAGGTTTATAAAATTCAGGAACTCAGTAACTAGAATTAAAAGGTTGCATATTTCATGACTAAATACATACTGTAGAATGACTGCTGAGCCAGAACTCCTTTTCCCATACACAATCACTACAACCAGAGACTGAAACCTCGTACACACGAGGCAATCTATTTGTTCAAATCGGTCGGACCGACCGATTTGAACAAATCTGTTTGCTAGGATTTTGGTTTGCTCGCGTGTACACACGAGCAAACCAAAATCCCCGCCAGCAGACGGCGTGCTGACGTGTCGGTGACGTTGACGCCGCCACGTCACCGCACCAGGAAGTAAAACACTTCTGCGCATGCGCCGAATCCATTCGGCGCCGGTGCGAGACGACATGTCTGCTGGTAAGTGTACTAACCAGCAGACATGTCGGGCGGACGGATTCCCACCCGATAGATTTCAAAGCATGAGAGCATGAGAGCACCGAAAGCTGAAAATTGGTCTGGTTAGGAAGGGGGTTTAAGTGCCCAGTGGTCAAGTGGTTAAAGCAGATATTCACCCTCACATCAAACTTCCGTCTTTTCCACCCCTTCTCTGATCTGCTACATCAATATCGGCTTTTCTTTTTGTTTACCTTTTTGGTTCTGCCTCCTATACATCATTATATCATTAACCTAGACTAGGGATAAGTACATCACATATCTAGGAGGCCTTAGTCTTTCATTCAGAGGGTGGGGAGGGGGCGGGCCTAGAAACCGACGTGTCATTGAGAGGCCTGTTGGCTGAACCCAGAAGAGTGGGCAGCCTCTTGATGATGTCACACACAAACATGCCGACCCTGGATCCCTGTGACAACTGCAAAAAAAAGGATGTTGGCAGGACAGCGCTGGCTCCACAGGATGGGTGAGTAAGGTGTGGAGAACCGGCCACAAGGTAAGCAAAAAAAAAAAAAGGGGGGGTTCACTTTAAATGTTAATTTCCATGGCTAGATGTCATCGATGAAATGATAGTTTAAAACCATCAATTTTGTTAATGAGATTTCTTATCATCTAAGTGATGTATGATGGCAACGGTTGTTATTGCCTTTTAAGTAAACCTAACGTAAGACAAATACAACGTTTTTGAAAAGTGTAAGGTACAGTGCGGAAAATAAGTATTTGAACACCCTGCTATTTTGCAAGTTCTCCCACTTGGAAATCATGGAGGGGTCTGAAATTGTCATCATAGGTGCATGTCCACTGTGAGAGACATAATCAAAAAAAAAAATTCCAGAAATCACAATTTATGAATTTTTAACTATTTATTTGTATGATACAGCTGCGAAGAAGTATTTGAACACCTGTCTATCAGCTAGATTTCTGACCCTCAAAGACCTGTTAGTCTGCCTTTAAAATGTCCACCTCCACTCCATTTATTATCCTAAATTAGATGCACCTGTTTGAGGTCATTAGCTGCATAAAGACACCTGTCCACCCCATACAATCAGTAAGAATCCAACTACTAACATGGCCAAGACCAAAGAGCTGTCCAAAGACACTAGAGACAAAATTGTACACCTCCACAAGGCTGGAAAGGGCTACGGGGAAATTGCCAAGCAGCTTGGGGGAAAAAGGTCCACTGTTGGAGCAATCATTAGAAAATGGAAGAAGCTAAACATGACTGTCAATCTCCCTCGGACTGGGACTCCATGCAAAATCTCACCTCGTGGGGTCTCAATGATCCTAAGAAAGGTGAGAAATCAGCCCAGGACTACACGGGAGGAGCTGGTCAATGACCTGAAAAGAGCTGGGACCACCGTTTCCAAGGTTACTGTTGGTAATACACTAAGACGTCATGGTTTGAAATCATGCATGGCACGGAAGGTTCCCCTGCTTAAACCAGCACATGTCAAGGCCCGTCTTAAGTTTGCCAATGACCATTTGGATGATCCAGAGGAGTCATGGGAGAAAGTCATGTGGTCAGATGAGACCAAAATAGAACTTTTTGGTCATAATTCCACTAACCGTGTTTGGAGGAAGAAGAATGATGAGTACCATCCCAAGAACACCATCCCTACTGTGAAGCATGGGGGTGGTAGCATCATGCTTTGGGGGTGTTTTTCTGCACATGGGACAGGGCGACTGCACTGTATTAAGGAGAGGATGACCGGGGCCATGTATTGCGAGATTTTGGGCAACAACCACCTTCCCTCAGTTAGAGCTTTGAAGATGGGTCGAGGCTGGGTCTTCCAACATGACAATGACCCGAAGCACACAGCCAGGATAACCAAGGAGTGGCTCTGTAAGAAGCATATCAAGGTTCTGGCGTGGCCTAGCCAGTCTCCAGACCTAAACCCAATAGAGAATCTTTGGAGGGAGCTCAAACTCCGTGTTTCTCAGCGACAACCCAGAAACCTGACTGATCTAGAGAAGATCTGTGTGGAGGAGTGGGCCAAAATCCCTCCTCCAGTGTGTGCAAACCTGGTGAAAAACTACAAGAAACGTTTGACCTCTGTAATTGCAAACAAAGGCTACTGTACCAAATATTAACATTGATTTTCTCAGGTGTTCAAATACTTCTTTGCAGGTGTATCATACAAATAAATAGTTAAAAAAATCATACATTGTGATTTCTGGAATTTTTTTTTTTGATTATGTCTCTCACAGTGGACATGCACCTACGATGACAATTTCAGACCCCTCCATGATTTCAAAGTGGGAGAACTTGCAAAATAGCAGGGTGTTCAAATACTTATTTTCCGCACTGTATCTGGATATGCATCTATGCTGCTTCTCTGGCTTCAATACTTTCACAGCCACTGTCCCAGAACAAGTACTCAGATCCAAGGAGTCTGACATAAGTTAAAAGTCTATATTTTTTTAGATTCGTTCTGAGGTCACTGACAAGAGGGTCAACGTGTTAATGTTATAAGCATAATATTGTTAAAAATATGTATTAAAGAGAAACTGTCAGGTTAAAAAATAATCTAGATCAGAGGCGTTGCTATGGGGTCCAGGGGGGCAGGCCGCACCGGGTGACACCCACCAGAGGGGTGACACCAGGGCCACCACCCACCGCTACACATTCTACTTCTGCTTGCAGAGTTCCAGCAGAGCGTTGTGAGCAGGTCACCAAGCTTTGCGGGGGAGACTGCCTGTAATACTCCCCCGTCTTAAGCTGTCCCTCAGATCTTCAATGATTCCAGAGGCAGCTGGAGTTGATGGGCGGAGCTGTGGGTGTGACTGCCTCTTCCACTCCTTCCACAGACTCGTTTACTCTGGCTGATCCCACAGCTGAAGGAGAAAGAAACGAGGACACAGTAGTGTCTTCTTCATCTCCAGGCATGCTGTAAGTTACTGCACTGCTGCACATGTCACTACACAGAGTCCTAACCTGGCACCATACCACCCCAGCCTGCCCTATGCCACCACAACCTGCCCTATGCCATGCCAACCTGCCCTATGCCACCGCAAACCTGCTCTATACCACCGCAAACCTGCCCTATGCCACTACGACCTGCCATATGCCACTCCAGCCTGCCCTATATCACCCCAACCTGCCATATACCACCGCAACCTTCACTATGCCACCCCAGCCTGCCCTATTCCACCCCAGCCTGCATTATGCCCCTGCAACCTGCCCTATGCCACTGCAACCTGTCTTATGCCACTCCAACCAGCCCTATACCACCCCAGCCTGCCCAATACCACCACAACCTGCAATATGCCACCCCAACCTGCCCTATTCCACCCCAGCCTGCACTATGCCCCCGCAACCTGCCCTATGTCACTCCAACCTGCCCTATTTCAACCCAATCTGCCCTATGCCACTGCAACCTGCCCTATACCACCCCAACCTTCCCTATACCACCGCAACCTGCCCTATACCACAACAGCCTGCCCTATACCACTACAAACTGCCCTATACCACCCCAGCCTGCACTATGCCACTACAACCTGCCCTATGCCACTCCAGCCTGCTCTATATCACCCCAGCCTGTCCTATACCACTGCAAACTGCCCTACACCACCCCAACCTGCCCTATACCACCACAAACTGCCCTATACCACCCCAGCCTTCCCTATACCACCCAGCCTGCAAAATGCCACCACAACCTGCCCTATGCCACCGCAAACTTCTCTATACCACTCAATCTGCTCTATGCCACCACACCCTGCTCTATATAACCCCAACCTATGTCACTCCAGCCTGCCCTATACATCCGACCTGCCCTATACCTCTGCAAACTGCCCTATACCACCCTAGCCTGCCCTAAACAACCCCAACCTGCCCTATGCCATCCCACCCTTCCCTATATCACCCCAACCTGCACTATACCACCCCAACCTGCACCATACCACTGCAACCTGCCCTCTACCACCCCAGCCTGCCCTATACCACCACAGACTGCCCTATACCACCAAAATCCTGCCCTATAGCACCCCAGCTTACACTATGCCACTGAAACCTGCCCTATGCCACTCCAGTCTGCTCTATATCACCCCAGGCTGCCCTATACCACTGCAAACTGCCCTATACCACCCCAGCCTGCCCTATACACCACAAACTGCCCTATACCACCCCAGCCTGCAAAATGCCTTATGTCACCACAAACTTCTCTATACCACCCCAATCTGCTTTATGCCACCACACCCTGCCGTATATAACCCCAACCTCCCCTATGCCACCTAGCCTGCCATATACCACCCCACCCTGCCCTATACCTCTGCAAACTGCCCTATACCACCCCAGCCTGCCCTATACAACCCCAACCTGCCCTATGCCATCCCAGCCTGCCCTATATCACCCCAACCTGCACTATACCACCGAAACCTGACCAATATTACCCCAACCTGCCCTATATCACCCCAGCCAGCCCAATACCAGCCTATACTTTAATTTACTGGTGCCATTTGGGGGTGCGCCTCGTGACCATGCACTGCCTGTGGGGCGCTGGGCAGGATAGAGAGGAGGGGGGTGACACTATGTTTTTCCAAAATATTTGTTTGCATACATTTCTGGGAGTGTTGGACGCCTGTGTTCCCCAACGTGTCCTGTGGTTCCATTCTCCAAACTCAAACTTTTAAAAGAGTCTTTTAATTAGCATAGACTTAAAACACAGCCTACACTTGGTGTATTTGTAACTGATTTATTTCAGCAGTCCTTAAGCAAGTATGGTATTTACTGTAAAATATAAAACAATACTGTAATGTAAAATCCTAAAGAGCAAGGCAGTAAAAAGGTGAAGGTTACAGCACACATGATTTAAAATGGTTTTAAAGACTAGACATTTTTAACCCTAATGCATTCCCTCCATTAGGGTAAAAAACGTCCCACTAGTTGTATAGTCCTCATATGTCCCTTTATACTTATCTGAGTCCTAACTTGATCCAGTGCTGTACCCATCCACATCGCTGCTGGTCTATATCTCTCTCCTCACGGGTTTCAGTTAAATCCTGTAAAGTGGGAACGTGGGGGAAAGGGCCGAGCTGCTATGTGTGTGTCAATGGATGCAGATAAGGACAGCTTTTAATAGTTTTTTTAGAGAGTATTCTCAGCATGTGTCTCGATAATTTATGTAAAGGGATAATGAAAAACTAGTCTAAGAAGATAGAAAAAAGGTACAGTGGAAACATTGGATGGTTCATGTAACTTACTTCCTGCATCTCTGAAACTTAAAAGTTTTATGCCTGAGAAACTAACTATTGAGGCAAGAAAATTTCCTGAAATGTGTTGCTTTTTAGATGAAGCTTCTAATCTTATTTCTCTGACAAATGCACTATTGCTCTTCTAAGGGCTCTTCTATAAATTAAGTATTCTGCTTTATAAACACTATAAAATGTAAGTTCTGGCTGCTACGTTGCTGAAAACTCAACAGCATACACGTCTTGATTTCTTTGTGAAGTCACTTTTGGACATTTAAAGTTTTGCTGTAATAAATACAACCTGTCAACACAAATTATAATCAAGTTCAAGTCAGCCAATTTCTCTCTGTTTATAGGAAGTCCTGCACAATTGCCAGTTACACAGGATATCGTTTTGTGCCGATGATAAAACAGACAAGCGGATCTTTACATATATATGCAAGGATTCGGAGTCAAATAAGCACTTGTGCTATGTGTTCGATAGTGAGAAATGTGTAAGTATGCCAGATGTTTTAGGGTGTTTTTTTGTCCTACATGAAAAGGGTTTGGCTTGGCAAGAAACTGCTATAACGACTTAGGATCAGATGAAATCTCCAGATGTTTATCTTCATTAATGGCTCCAACTTGTCATGAGAAAACAGATCAAGATGTTTCATTTGTATTTCTTCCCATGCTATGCTTTATGTGGCTATAAATTAAGACTGATCTGCCCTTTGTTATTCCACTTAGCTCTTTGTGTCAGACAAGGAATCAAGCAACCCGAACATTTCTTATAAATAAAGCATTCTAATGGATTGAAGCTTTGGAGAAAACTAAATTGTGGCTTGAATTTGCATGACTAATTGGGAAATCTAAAACTAAACACAGAGAACTCTTACTTGCTGTAAATACCTGAAATAGTTATATCCCATAAAAACAAAAATGTTACATGTATGCCATTAATATTGTATGAAGATACTTAAGCTATTCAGTGAAAAAAAAAAAACCCTGCCAGTGAGGGAAACCAGCCATGTTCCCTTTTCCCTTAAACGGTCTAGATCCCTTAATTGCAACATCCAGATTATAGAAACAGGGAACTTTTCTTATTTCTTTCTGTATTTGCCTCTGACCATAAAGTGTTGTACTATAAGAACCTATGGTAAAAAGAGAAGAGGAGGGGCTACAGCGGATGAGAAATAATACTGCTAAAATAAATAATATGCACTGCAGGGAAGGTGTAGCAAAGTGCATGAGAAGAGAAGACTCCCTTAGGAGTAATTTTGAACACGAACTCCAGAAACAAATTAATCTGCTGGATAGCAAAATGTTACATATTATTGGTTGTATGCCAGCTCCTGCATCACTGGCTGTTCTTTACAATTTACATTTTTAAAAATACCATGAAGTATTGCTTTTGCTAAGAGGAGCCCTGAAGTGATACTAAGGTCAATTTTTTATTTTTTTTTGTGTAAAAATAACAAATATGTTATACTTGTTTTTGCACAAAGCAGCCCAGATCCTCCTCTTCTGGGGTCCCTCCTTGATGCTCCAGGCCCCTCCCTCCCAGCTTGCTATGGAGGAACCTGAGGTGAGCCACAGCTCCATTTGTCCATTTAGGCACAGAGCCATGGCCCAGTCCTCCCCTTCTCTCTCCTCATTGGCTCACTGAATTTAAAAGCAGCGGGAGCCAGTGGTGCTTTCCTGCTGTGTCAGCCAATGAGGAGGGAGAGTCCTGGAGATCTGAGTCTCTACTGCAGCATAGCTGGACTGAGATCGGGCTCAGGTAAATATTAGAGAGCCGGGGTGGGCTGTTGCACACAGAAGGCTTTTTATCCTAATGCATAGGAGCATGCTTGGCTCAGCTTGGCCTACTGTAACTACAGCAGTGCCCCAATCTATTTAATTTTACTAGAAAAAAAGTATTTTTTAGGTAGTTTTGGCTGTGACAATCAACTCTTTATGCAACAGTAATAGGCCTAAATTAAATGATGGAAAAAGCAAACATTCCAGATTTGAAAGCTATAGGAAGATTTACTCTCATGAATAAAACTAAATCCGCTAACTTTGTAACAATTGGCCAGTGACAAAACAGTTTCATTGTTTTGTTTCTGATCTTCTTATTCACAGTACCACACACAATCACAAAAACATTTTTTAAAACAAAACCCCACAATCCAGAGACAAGGCAGTTATCCTGAAATAAAAATGAGTGCAACATTTCAGATATAATAGCCACACATATGTTACAGTTGCTGGAGAGTATATAGGCAACTTGGTTGGGCTGCAAATGTTTGTACCGACTCACACTATATAAGCAGCTTTAGCAGGCCACAATTTAGGAAGGATAGACAAAATAAATGCAATAAAAATGACATTTTATTTTTTCAGAGACAACAGTCAGAAGTATAATATATACTTGATGCACAGCATATACACTTTGTATAGGCTGCAAGTTAAGAGGAAGTAACCAGGCATGTTTTATCACAAAATTAAAATGAGAGCCATACAGTAAATACTGGAGAAAAACAAACCCTTAAAATAAAAATAAATACATTGGATTTTCATGGTAAAACCCAAATGTGGATAAAAAATGCTTAATGTTATTATTACATATATAAAAAAGCTTTTTGCCTGAACATTAGAAATGCCTTCTAGCCAGTTCACAAGAAAATACATCTTGGCATAATGCAAATACATATATTGAAAAGAAAAAAAAACTCTGGGCCAGATTCAGGTACATCTGCGCATTATTGGACCGGCGTAGAGCACCGCCTTTACGTTAGACTTGCGCAATGTAGCCGCGTAATCACCCTATTCTCGTAGCTTTTGCGCAGAAAATTGCGCATGCGTAACGTTATTTCAGAGGCATAAGGCGGAGTAATACAAATTGGGAAGGACGTGGGCGTGTTACATTGAAATGAGCCGTGACCCCATGCAAATGAAGGGCCGGCCGGCTCGCGCATGCTCGCTTGAAGGAGACCATGGTCAGCTCCACTGTGCGCATGCTCACAACTCGGGAACGGCGCAATCAGTGAAATTGGAAATGGACTAAGGACTATGCAGACAGCATAAATAGACAGACACAAACGCACTTCCATTGCAAAAGTACATCCCTTTGTCCCTTCCCATTTAACCAAGTGCTTTTGTCCCGTTGTTAGTTGCGTTGTGTTTTGTATTTGTCAGATTAGTGTTCTGTGTGATCAAGTGTTTGTTAGTAGATCTTTGAAAGTGTTTTTTGATAAGTGTTTGAGAGACTGTTTGTTTGATATATTTCTGTTCGTTTGTTTTCTTGCTTAAAGAGGAGTTCCACCCAAAAATGGAACTTCCTCTTAACCCACTCCTCACCCCCATACATGCCACATTTGGCATGTCATTTTTTTGGGGGGGGAGTGGGGGCTTCAGTAGGAGTGGGACTTCCTGTCCCACTTCCTGCTTCCGCCGAGGGGCTGATAAGGCGAGAGGCGTAATCGCCTTATTTCAGCCCCTCCCTGTAGGCGATGGCCTAGGACACTGACAGGTCCTAGGCAATCGCCTGTCCAATCAGCGGCGAGCCGCGCCGCGCGCGCATGCGCAGTGCGGCTCGCGCATGCACAGCGGGTGCCCGGCCGTGAAGCCGAAGGCTGTCACGGCTGGGTGCCCACAGTCAGGATGGAGACGCCGGCTGGGGAGGGGGGGAGAGGAGCGGAGCCCCGGTCAGCGCATCGCTGGAACGCAGGAGCAGGTAAGTGAGTGTTTATTAAAAGCCAGCAGCTAGACTTTTTGTAGCTGCTGACTTTTAATAAACACATTTTTTGGCTGGAACACCCCTTTAATTGTTGCTGTTTGTTTTTGTGACTGTTTTTTGCTGAGTGCTTGTGTGATTTTTTGGGTGTTAGTTTTCTCTTTGTGTGTGTTCTTGCTTGATTGGTTGTGCTTGTTTTTGTGACTGATTTTTGTTGACTGGGAGTGTTTTTTTTCAGTATGACCGAGAGAAAGCGAAAACTAAATTTTACTTTGGGGGAAAAAAGAATTCTTGCCCGGGCCATTAGCGTTTATGGGCGTTTCCTCTATGGCCCGGACAGTGCCAACACCACCCCGGCCAGGAGGAGGGAGATTTTGGACCTCATCACTGAGCAGGTCAATTCATTGGGGGAGGGGGAGACACGGACCCGGTCTGGCATTGATAAAAAGATTAATGACCTCCGGCGTCTGGTCAAACAGAAGCTGGCCAAAATGCTTGCCCATGCCAGGGGCACAGGAGGGGGCCCACCATGCCGTGTTAGGCTGACAGCGGAGGAGCGTGCGGTGGCCCTGACATTTCATCGGCATGAAGTGGAGGGCCTGCCCGGCTTTGACTCAAGTCCGGAGCCCGTGGTGCCAGGTAAGTTTTTTTTTTAATATCAGGTGTGTAGCATGTGTGGGGGAGGGGGGAAAGGGAATATGTGGCAAGTGTGTGGATCCTCCAACCTGTGAATGTTTTGTATCATCCACAGATGTGCAGGAGGGTGCAGGGCCATCTGGCCTGACCACACCATCCCCAGGACAGCAGCCTAATGAGGCCCCCCCGACAAGGCCGGAGTCCGCGGAGGAGGTTGAAGAGGAGGAGGAGGAGGTTGAGGAGGAGGAGTTTCATGAGGAAGAGGAGTCCATGTCAGGCACTGGACTTTTGGTTTTTGAGGACTCTTCCCCTCTGGCTGGCAGCAGGCAGCCCTCCCTAAGGGGGAGCCCCCCTCCTCCCCCAACATGGCTCCCCTCCCAAGGGCCTCCCCTTCTCCCCGGCCACAAGCATCAGCTGGAGGCAGGAAGTCGTCGCAGAAGACCAGGGGGGTGGCCGATCTCCTGGCCGCCACTCTGAGAAGGGACCAGTTCCTCCAGACCCCCCATCTGGGACAGGTCAGCCAGACATTGGTGCGGATGGAGGAGAGCCTGTCCTCCATCAAGGATATGCTGGGGAACCTGGACTGCCACTCCCGGGCTTTCACAAACTGCCTTAACGACCTGCAGACGACATCAGCAGGCGTTGGGCAGGATGTGAGGGCCCTTATCCAGGCTATCCAGGCCAACACAGTAACACTAGGTGGTGCCCTGGACAGAATAGCCGTGGCCTTGGAGGGCAGGCTGCAAGGTGGGCAGAGATTAGGGGCTGCTCCTCCTTTCCCGGTCTTCCCCCTCCCCCATGAGTCTCCCCTGAGGAGCCGGGGCCGTGGCCGGTGGCACCCCAGGCGTGGCTCACATCAAGAGCACTAATTTTTTTCCCCTTTTTATTTTTATTTTATTTATTTATTTTGCTGGAAATTTTGGGTTTTTGCTGGTCATTTTTTTTTTTGGGTTGTGAATGCTGTTTGAATGTGGGGGTGACATTCCTGCCGGAAAAGGGGTGTCACCCTCAATTTTGGTGGAGTAGGGTTCCCCAGGACCAGGGAGAAGTGATCCCCAGGTCCGTGTGAATGGTGTATGAATGTACAGTGACATAATTGGAGCCTTGGCGTGGCGTTGCTGCTCACATGTCCTGCATGGTGGACTGGTGCCAATCCAATTTGATGAGGATGTGGGGTGTGTGTGCTAGGGACCACAGTGGTGTGCATGCATGCATTCTCATTGTGCCATGATTAATGTGTGTGTTTAACGTGCAAAGATGCCCAATGTGAGCTGTCTCCTGGCTGCTCTTCCCTCAGAAGACGGGGGACCCTCGGTTAGGGGGGGGGGGATTGTCTGGTTCAGGGGTCAAGTCATCACATAGGTCAATCTGCAGGCCCTTTCTTACTGCAAAGTTGTGCAGCATGCAACATGCACCGATGATCTGGCACACAAAGTTTGGGGAATACAAGAGGGTACCCCCAGACTTATCCAGGCATCGGAAACGTGACTTCAGGAGGCCAAAGGTGCACTCCACCACTGCTCGTGTTTGGGCATGTGCTTGATTGTATCTTTACTCTCCTGGGGTTTGGGGGTTCCGGATAGGAGTCATGAGATGGGGTCCCAGTGCATATGCAGAGTCACCTGTAAGGGAAAAGACAGGAGGATGTTAGTCATGCATGTGCCCCTTGTGATGTGTGCATTGCATCATGGTACAGTCATGCCTGCCACCCATGTCACTCACCAACCAGCCAGGTGGCCCCATACACGTTCTGATCGAATTCCATTCGGATGTGGCTTTGATTGTATATGTAGCTGTCATGGCTGGACCCTGGGTGTTTGGCACGGACGTGCCATATGAGGCCTTGGGCATCGACTATCACCTGTACGTTGTTGGAATGCCAATGCTTCCGATTGCGGTACATGTGCTCTGTCTCATGGGGGGGCTGGAGTGCCACATGTGTGCAATCAATGGCCCCCACGGTGCGTGGGAATCTGGCAATTCTGTAGAAATCTGTCATTGCCTTCAGCCGCAGGTCCTCAGTGGTGGGTTTGATGATTTGGTTGGCCATGCGTCTGAGGATTGCTGGGACAACCTGGTGCACACATCTGCTCATGGAGGATTGTGACATCCCAGCCACCACTCCACTTGTACGCTGAAAAGAGCCACTGGCAAGGACATGGAGTGTTGCCATGACCTTGACCAGTGGCTGCACTGCATTTGAGCGTTGTGTTGGGCTGGTGATGTCCTCCTGCAGGGTTGTGGTTAATTCCAGGACGGCATGAGGGGTGAATCTGAAGATGCGATACACCTCAGAATCACTCATGCCAAACAGGTCTATGCGGGTGCGGTATATCCTCTCCCGTGCCATCCTCCGTGCCCTCCTCCTTCTTTGCTCATCTAAAGTCAGTAGTATAGCTATGCGCGACGATGCCCCTGGCATGTTGGCATACAGATTGTTGGGCAACACGTGTGACTGCTGAGCTCCTCACTAACAGTGTTGCTTTATCTAACATGTAGACTTTTTTTTCTCTTTTTAGACCAGCTTTTATATTGTCTAATTTTAGACAGGACATTTTGCTGTTGCGCACACTGCGTAGCCTGCGCTGCCCCAACGTTCTTTTGTGGATCCCCGTAAGTCCCTCATTAGCATATTTGACTAGCAAATCCGTCCGCGCAGTTTTGCGCGGACGGATGCGCCTGTCTAACGAAATTACGCTGGACAAAAAAAAGTAGATTTTTTGCGTATCTCGTTTCGGGGATGCCGTGCATCGAAACGCACGCGCACATTTAGACTAATCGCTCTGTGAATCTGGGCCTCTGTGCTAAAACCCACTTGCACGTGAAGAAAATATTATATATGACCTCTAAAAATAGAGGAAAAAATTAGTGAAAATAAATTAAATGAAAGTGGGTCGATGCTGCTGCCCATACAAAGCTCAAATACTTAAACTTCAAAGACATACATACAACAAGAATAGGCGTGCAACCCCAAACATTTATCTAGTGTAATCACAAAGGAGTGAATAACAATGTATCAAAAACCAAAAAGTGATAAAAAAAGGGGGTGTATGGTACACCCTATATCAAGTGAACAAAGAAATTAAAGGTTGACCCCAAAAAATATATATAAATATCCTAAAATCATCAAAGTCCTCAAAAAAACAATCAAGGACAAAATCTTGACCACTAAAAAAAACCTTCAAGCAATAGTTCATTGATCGCTGCAGACTTCAACCCAACATCTTGAAGAAACTTGAATCTTTATATTTCATCAGAAGAAATAAAAATACTGACTCTTACCAAATCGTTGGACCCTGGTTTTAAGGAGGTCAGATGAACTTGTGCATCAGCCTGCCGGCCCCGTTGTAGAATCATTAAACTTGGGGAGGGGTGCTTTTATCTTGCAAGAAGGAAGGAAAAAAACTTCAACTATCTTTCCAGGCCATATGACACAGAAAAAACGATGATAGTCAGATTTTTGATTTCATCTTGAAAGATGCGGGATAGTCAATTTTGAACATATAGACTCAGTGTAAATGGAAGAAAAAAAGGGGAGATCCTCATAGTGTAGTAAATCCAAAGAATTTATTTAAAAAAAAAACACTTAAAAAAACTCCAAAGCAGGTACTACTCCACTCTTTTAAAAATCCTCACAGCAAGTTACAGCAAAAGTCACTTCACCATAAAAAATAAAAACTCAGGGGAAAAAAAAAGAAAAAGAAAAAAAGAACAGCATCAACAAAAATATTAGGCAGATTCATAAATATACAGCCAAGGAGCGAACCAAAAGGCTGGAATAAATGAGTGTGATGGCGTTAGACAATAGCTCCACCCGACATGTTTCCCCACAACTGGCTTCAACTGGGAAAGGAGACTGAGTCTCCTTGGTTCTTTCCTTGTTTTTTTTTTTCCTGAGTTTTTTTTTATGGTGAAGTGACTTTTGCTGTAACTTGCTGTGAGGATTTTTAAAAGAGTGGAGTAGTACCTGCTGTGGAGTTTTTTTAATAAATTCTTTGGATTTACTACACTATGAGGATCTCCCCTTTTTTTCTTCCATTGAGCTGTTGATTGAATCACTTATAACTTCTTCAATGCATTGCATGGGACAAATGGCTGCTTTATTAGGAAGAAAGCAACTCTAAAAGTGTAAAGAATACATTGGAACAGTCAATTTAATAAATGTTAAATTGGAACTGTCATGACCCCTGGCCAAGTCACCCCTGTATGTAAGGACATTGGTAGTATATGCCATGTACCTCCTTTAGCACTTTCTAGTTTCTGGATCATGTTTGATTACCTTAAATGGACCTTGTGCAATGTCAAGGTGGCTTTTCTTAGGATTAGGGATGAGCCTGATGTTTGAATCTAACCTAAGCCGAATAGCGAACAATTTGGGGTGTTCACTGTAAATTCGAAAGCCGCGGAACACCCTTTAAAATGCTAATTTTAAAGGTTTTTTTCTTTATTTTTTTTCCTTTTTTCTTTTTAAGTGTATTTTGTGCGTGAACTCGAGAGAGAGGAGCCGGACTGCAGGAGTTGGGAGTAGGCAGACCCTCCCCCCAGAGGCAATCTGCCATCCTTCTCCATGCCCCCGGTGGCAATGGCGGGTGTGAGGGGGGCCTCCCACTCACCCCGCCCTACCTGCTCCACTTGGGAGCCCAATGGGGCAGAGGGACTCCCCCCTATGAGGAAGTGAGGGGGTCTAGCCCACCCAGCCAGCCCCGTAGGTCCTTCGCCTCCCTTTTTTAGGAGACCGCATGGCCAAAGTACATGCATGTAAAACCAATTTCGTGTGCGTACAAGTGTGGTAGTTTTTTTGTGGGGGGGGGTGGGCATACTAAGCACAGGTGTACCTTGCATTGCACATCCACCGGGAGCCGGGCTGAGACCACCAAACTCAATTCACATGCAGCCGAGATCGGGATCCGAACCCTTGGCTGCAGAGGTGAACGGCTTGTCAGCGCAGTGCCAATCACGTTGAGCCACCACAGCTCCATTTTAAAGGTTAATATGCAAGTTATTAACCTTTATTGGTCCTGCCCCAGGGGACATTTATCAATAAAAAAAAAGTTTTAAAAACTAAAGTTTTTTCAGGAGCAGTCCTTTAATAAAAAAGGAAAAAACAATTCCAGTGATGTACCAAGTCCCCTACCACTTTACAGACATACTATAGAAACCCCCAAGGTACAACATTTAAAGGAATATTTCACTTTTAGTGTTTCACTTTAAGCATTATTAAAATCACTGCTTCCTAAAAAAACAGCCGCATGTACTTTTTTTTGCATTTATACATGTCCCCTGGGGCAGGACCCAGGTCCCCAAACATGTTTTAACTTGCATATTTACTAGGGTTGTCCCGATACCACTTTTTTAGGACCGAGTACAAGTACCAATACTTTTTTTCATGTACTCACCGATACCGAATACCGATACTTTTTTTAAATGTCATGTGACAGTTTTCAAACCACAATACAGATTAAGGATATTTTCTTTAGAATTATGAAGAACTCTAACTCAAGACATTATAAAAGAATAGAAATGAGTAAAAATGAATAAAAAATTTTTATTTTCTTGTCCCGCAGTAGTAAAAACTCAAAGAATTTTCACAGAACATGTTGATAAATACAAAAAAAGTATTCTATTTAGGTATCGGGAGCATTTGCACGAGTACAAGTACTCCCAAAAATACTCGGTATCGGTCCCGATACCGATACTAGTATCAGTATCTGGACAACCCTATTATTTACCTTTAAGGCCTCGTACACACGAGGCAATCTATTTGTTCAAATCGGTCGGACCGACCGATTTGAACAAATCTGTTTGCTAGGATTTTGGTTTGCTCGCGTGTACACACGAGCAAACCAAAATCCCCGCCAGCAGACTGCGCGCTGACGTGTCGGTGACGTGGCGGTGACGTTGACGCCGCCACGTCACCGCACCAGGAAGTAAAACACTTCCGCGCATGCGCCGAATCCATTCGGCGCCGGTGCGAGACGACATGTCTGCTGGTAAGTGTACTAACCAGCAGACATGTCGGGCGGATGGATTCCCACCCGATAGATTTCAAAGCATGCTTTGAAATCTGTCGGGTGGCCAAATCCGTCGGCTCGCCCGTACACACGATCGAATCTGTCTGCTGGGACGGTCTAGCAGACCGTTTCCAGCAGACAGATTTGATCGTGTGTACGAGGCCTAAAATTATCTTTTTTGATTTTTCACATTCGTGTCCCATAGACTTTAATGGTGTTTGCGTGTTCGAACAAATGTTTTGCCTGTTTGCATGCTCTGCTGCGTATCAAACCGGGTGGTGTTTGGCTCATCCCTACTTAGGATCGTGGATTTTCCAGTGGAGGATAGGATTGTGCCCTTTTTTGTTATGTTATGTTGTGTTTTGTTTTGCTCCTTTTTGCATGTCGGAATATTTTATAATACAAAATGGGCCTTTCAGCTAGCAAAGATATCACCTTCACAATTTTTTGCACCCAGTCCAGTGAGGGATCTCTAGGTTATAGCATGGCTTTTGCCCTCCCTAATACTATCTATTTATGGGACATGGGAAAAAAAGTGTCAGGTTCTTTGCAAGGGCACTTCAGAACCACAAAGCTTGTGCAATTATTCATCATATACAAGGACATACTTTTCTCTGCAATCAAAGCTATAGAGCGGCATTGTGCTTCCTACTGCAGCCAGCTAAAAATTTTGAATTTTAAGATACATTCACATCTGCATTTCCACACAGGGTGGACCTGATTGAGGAGTTCCTAAATCAATATACCCCAACTCCCATCTTACTATTCAATTCCCATAACCTGCTAAAAACTTGGAAGCCCCTATTTATATTTAGGAATTTCACTTAGTACTGAAACAGATGATACCTGAAAAGAATCAAGGACCCGATAGTCTATTGGTGCAAAATTATAAATGCTTGACTGATCTTCTAGCTCCACAATGTCTGCTGATGTTCAACTCTCTGTCTCAGCACTCACCTGACAGGTTGCTGGAGGCACATACAGTATAACTATGTCATACCAAAAGAATGGAACTCTGCCAAGGTTTCTAACTGCAGACCTATTTCACTCTTAAATGTATTAGTTTAAATTTTTTTGCAAAAATATTGGGCAACCGTTTATTCGCGTTCTTGAATTATTGAATCTCCGTAGACTAGGTAAGCTTCATCCTGGGGTGGATGCAAGGGACAATACCATTAAGGCCCTCAGCCTTCATCATTGGCTGGGCTGACCTCCAATCGCCAACAGGAATTATTCCTGTCTATTGATGCCAAGAAGGCTTTATGATGGGACGGCATGCAATTACATGTTGGCAGTGCTGAAAACTGCGATAAAAGCTTTTGGCCGGGAATTCCGTGTGTATGTTCCATCGCAATTTTTCCGACTGTAAAACTGCTGGAAAAAGGCTTGAGAGGAATTCCGTCGGGAAAACCATTGTTTTTTTATCCGATGAGAAAACCGGTTGTGTGTACGAGGCATAAGACATAATGGGCTAGATTCAGGAAAAAGATACAATGGTGTATCTCCAGATACGCCTTCGTATCTCTGCGTCTGAGCCCTCCTATCTATGCGCCTAAATCATAGAATCAGTTACGCATAGATTTCCATTAGATCCGACTGGCGTAAGTCTCTTATGCCGTCGTATCTAAGTTGCATTTTTACGCTGGCCGCTAGGTGGCGTTCCCGTCGATTTACACGTCGAATATGCAAATTAGATAGATACACCAATTCCCCAACATACGCCGGTGCATTTTTTTACGTCGTTTGCGTAAGCGTAACTCCGGCATAATGTTACCCCTGCTATATGAGGCGCAGACAATGTTAAGTTTGGACGGCGTGCCGGTGTATTTTTTCCCATCGTTTACGTTGTTTGCATAAAACGTTCATGAATAGGGCTTTGCGTAAGTGCCGTTCACGTCGTTTTTATTGAGTATTTGCGTCGTGATTTGGAGCATGCGCACTGGGCTACATTCCCGACCGGCGCATTCACAGTTCGTTCGCCGTGGGGGTGCGCTTAATTTAAATAGAAGACGCCCCCTACCTTCCCATTTTCCATTACGCCGGCCTATTTACGCTACGCCGCCACAACTTACGGAGCAAGTGCTTTGAGAATACAGCACTTGCCTGTAAAAGTTGCGGCGGCGTAGTGTAAATAGCATACGCTACGCCAGTTTACAATTACGCCGCTCCTACCTGAATCTAGCCCAATATGTGTAATTACATTAGGTAACTAATGCGAGAGTTCAAGAAAATTGTCACCTATTGCATGCCTTCCACATCAGTAACAGGAATAGACATGGATGCATACATACTGACTCTTGAACCCTTTCTATGTTGGCTTTGTGCCAACCCAATATGTTTGTGGAATTCCTGTTGGGACCAGTGAAAATAAAGTGGCTATATTCACTGATGATGTCCTTTTATGCCTGACAGAACCACACCAAACCTCCCAATCTAATTCAGGATCTAGAACACATTCAAACTCTTTTATTATAATAAAATAAAAAATAATAGCATTGAACATCTCCCTTCCGTTGAAGTAGTTAATTGATTATTATTACTATTACTATTATTATTATTATACAGGATTTATATAGTGCCATCAGATACCATCAGGTACTTGGGGTGACAATTTCTCTTTAGTCTCTCTGAATTATATTTCAGAAAATTTTACCTAAGTTACAATAGGGTGAGATGTGGCTTCTAACTTTGGAATATAACTAAATTCTCTTGGTTTGGGTGAGTGTTTATTTTGAAGATGACGGTTCTCCCAAGATTTCTGTATAAACTACAGACTATCCCTATCTGTGTGTACAACCTTTGTTTGTAAATGCATTCCTCCCCAGATAAGCTGGCCTCAACCTATTTAACCAAAATCTAAAGGTGACATTGGCTTCCCATATGTATGTTCAGGCCTGCCAATTGACCAGAGTAGACTGGAGACTCCACATGAAATTGAACGACTAGGTGGCATTTTCCCCAATGGATCTAGATATTCTGGATATTCCATGAATACTTCTTGTGTATTCCCAAGTACATAATGGACTACCCTCTTACCAGCTCTACTCTGCACATCTTCAATAAATGCTGTAAAATCTCTAAGCTGTTGTCCCCCTTCATCCCACTAACCTAACAAATTTTTGTTGGGATGTTTTGTGAGTCTTGATGTACTTTTGACTCTTGCCAACATGGAGTTGTTTCCATTTTTTGGCTCTGTTTTCCTCCCCTTTTTTCCTTCTGCACAGCTCTGTTTTGCCGCTACATAGGTTTAATTTGATAAATGTATAACATCATCATCTGAGATATTTACTGAATCAACTTGTTCTCTATTTTTAAACTTTAATTTTTATTAAAAAACGTATTGATTCCTGTTTGCAAATGTATGCCTATATCTAAGTGCCTTTGAGTAGCTGGATGAAGGAAGAGATAGATTGAGTATGATGCTCTCTATGGGAGATGACATCTAGTGGTGATTCTTGTGAATAGCAACCCCTTATTGAAAGTGGAAGGGACTAACTGCAATATAAATAGAAACACTAGTCAGTTCCCTCCTTTTCTTGAAAAAACAGAGTTTCTAGTGAAACATGTCGGACTTGGCATCACGACAGAGATGCTCCATGCGTCATGGATGACGCACCACATCACGCTTGTACATGCGCAGTTGACTGTTTGAAGCTGGCGGTGAATATCTTGGCTGAGAATCAAGCGGACGGTGACTTATACCGTGTTTACAGCAAGCTGTCCACCAGAGCCCTACGGACCCCACGTAAATAAACAAAGCATTAAGGACAGTACCCACAGCCCCCCAGACCGGAGATAGAGAACACAGGACTGTCACTATATCGCTGCACATATGGTCGGGTGAGCGGACCATAGGTCCTATAAACTGCCCCTTTTATTTTGCTTCATGCCACATGTTACTTGGGAAAAATCATACTCGGGACCTATCGGAGATGCATGAACAGCTATCCATACTTTAGTTCATAAAGGATCTCTAAAATAAAAATAAGAGGCACATTTGCAAGCAAGAGTGAGGGGAAAACATGTCCTCTATTTCCTTATGTTGGGGCTTTATATTTGCTTGCTTGTTGTTTTCACATCTCCAATGGTATTTGCAGCTGACTTACATATACAAGTTTTTTGTACTTCCTATGCATAGATGAATGAATGAATGAATGAATGAAAACTTGTATAGCGCGGCACATGCGAACTGAATCGCCTCTGGGCGCTTGTTGTTCCTGTCTCCTTTGATATCAAAAGAGAAAAGTCTTGACCTTTTTCCTAAATGCTAGGTGGTTCTCCTCCAACCGAATGCTGGTTGGTAAAGCGTTCCATAGTCTTGGACCTTGGATCGCGAATCTTCTTTCTCCTTTGGACTTGAAGTTTGCTTTTGGAACCTGGAGTAGGTTCTGATTCGTGGATCGCAAAACGCGATTGGGATTATGCGTTTTTATTATTTCGCATAAATAAAGGGGGGCATTCCCATGGACACATCTATGCGTAAGACAGAGAGCTTTAAAAGTAATTCTGTCTTTGACTGGCAGCCAATGAAGGGATCTCAGTGAAGGTGAGATGGATTCCCAGGGTTTTTTCCCAGTCACAAGTCTGGCGGCCGTATTCTGAACGACTTGCAGACGAGCGATTTGGTACTTGGGGAGGCCGAGGTAAAGGGCATTTGCATAATCCAGCCTGGAGTTTACAATTGCTCCCACCACGACCGCTAAGTCTTCTTTAGGGATGAACGGAGTGAGTCTGCGTAGTAGGCGCAGTAGATGGTGAGATCCACTGACTACTGACCCTATTTGTGCGTCCATTGTCATAAAGGAGTCAAAAATGACCCCTAGGCTTTTGACTTTGGCGCTAGGGGTGATGAGCTTGCCCAGAATAGGCGGGGGGGTCCACGCTGTTGATGGTTGATTCCTGCGCTTGGCGTGAAACAGGAGAAGTTCTGTTTTCGCTCCATTGAGTTTAAGATAACTCTTTGTCATCCAGTCCTCTATCAAAGAGAGGCATGTCTCTAGATTGAGGTGGTGATCCTGTCTGTTGCAGATGCGGAAATAGAGTTGTGTGTCGTCTGCGTATGAGTGATAGAGCAGTTTTTGGCTGCTGATAATCTCAAAAAGAGGACGAAGATATATGTTAAACAGCACTGGTGACAGAGGCGATCCTTGAGGGACTCCGCATGTTACTGTGCGTTTTTCAGACATAAAAGGTCCTAACTTTACTGTTTGCGATCGGTTTTCCAGAAAAGAGGAGAACCAAGATAAATCGCCTTCTGCGACTCTGGCTACTTCAGCGAGCCGAGTCAGTAACAGTTTGTGGTCGACAGTGTCGAAAGCGGCACTTAGGTCCAACAGAACTAGAAGACAAGATTCTCCTTCGTCTGCGGCCTTGAGAACATCGTCCCATACTTTCAGCAATGCTGTTTCTGTCCCGTGTCCGGGACGGAAGCCTGATTGCAATGGGTCAAGTAGCTTGTAGGTATCCAGATGCTGTTGCAGCTGTTGTACCACTACTTTTTCCATTATTTTAGAGAGTACGTTGAGGCTTGTTATGGGACGGCGGTGGAGTGGGTCCTTGGGGTCCAGGGAGGGGTTCTTCATGATGGGTAGGATTATACCCTCTTTCAACTGTGAGGGCACTATGCCCTCCAGGAAAGACTGGTTGATAAACTGCGTGATGGAAGGAGCCAGGATGTCGGCGCATTCCTTCAGCAGTTTTGTGGGGATAATGTCATTTGGCGCTGTGCCATTACGCAGAGTACAAATGACATTCTTAGTGGTCTCGATGGAGATGGATTCAAGGGTAAACTTACCTGATATAGGAGAATTACTATGGGTGCTGTGTGAGAGGCTGCAGGGGGGGCTGAGGGGGGAATTGTTTTGCTGAATGCTTTCACGGATTACCTCGATTTTAGTAACGAAATAATCCGATAGTTCATTGCAAAATTCTTGAGTGTCCGAACTGGGGGCTTCAATGCAACTTGGTTTCATGGTCTGGGTGACCATCTTGAAGAGTTCGCGGGGGCGGTTTAGGGCGCCGTTGATAGCCTCCGAAAAATACTTTTTCTTGGCTTGGAAAATTCCTTTGTGGTATTTTCTTGTTGTCGCCTTGTAGATGGAGAGGTTTAGCTCTGAAGAACATCTTTTCCAGGCAGATTCTGCCCTTCTGCGTTCTTGCTTCAGTAACGAATAGATATACAGTACATTATGATTGAGCTATTTTTTCAAGGTCATATTGTAATACCCTGCAGTGAGTTTCAACCCTCCTCACATGTGTTGCCCATTGCCAAAGGTACTGCAAAAGGGGAAAGAGAGCGAACATGACAGGGGGGTCTTAATTGACTGGGAGTATCTTAGCAACAGGGCAGGACAGGGTGCTGCCATCTTTGAGAGTTTTTCAGCCAGGCTTTGGGAGGTATGTACAGTAAATGGCCTACACTTAGGCCTCGTACACACGATCGGACATATCCGATGAAAACGGTCCGCGGACCATTTCCATCGGATATGTCCGATCGGGAGTTTGATCCGATGGCGTGTACACACCATCGGATCAAATTCCCCGCCGCTGGATGGCGCGGTGACGTGGCGATGACGCGGCGGTGACGTTGACGCCGCCACGTCACCGATACGTCACCGCACCAGGAAGTAAAACACTTCCGTGCATGCACCGAATACATTCGGCGGTGCGGCGGTGCGGGACGACATGTCTGCTGGTAAGTGTACTAACCAGCAGAAATGTCGGGCGGACAGATTCCCACCGGATAGATTTCAAAGCTTGCTTTGAAATCTGTCGGGTGGAGAAATCTGTCCGCTAGCCCATACACACGAGCGGAGATGTCTGCTGAAACGGTCCATTGGACCGTTTTCAGCGGACATATCCCCTCGTGTGTACGAGGCCTTATAGCAAGGGCATTATTTAACTTTGGACAAGTTTGCACAGTTTGTTTTAATTTATCTACATGCACCCTTTACCTACAAATAACGTTTTAGGTAAAGGTGAACTAACACCTGAACAATGTGCTGGATTCTTTGGATTCCTGCAAAGTTTAGTCACTGGGCATGAAATAGATTAGGCTATTGGCGGTCGTAAAAGAAGACTCATGGCTGATGTTCTTAATTTGATGGTAAAGGAGAGCTCCAGACTGCTGATGCAGCCAATATTTTCTGGTGCTTGAGGGGGGGTGTTGATAAAAATGTTCTGACCAATCAGGAGGTCTGAGGAGTTTTTGAGGGTATATTAGAATGTTTATGATCATGCAGATGCCGCTCCCTCAGTTAGTTTTCTAATGTATTACAATCTTCAGATGTCTACCAGTTACATTCTGGTAACCATATTTTTATCCAGAAGGGAAATACCTTTTAAATTATCATTCACCTTCATCACAAGAAACTTCATCACCACACGCTGTTTCATGCACACAATAACATTGTTGTCTGCTATCTACATGTGCACCACCTATCAGTAATATGACACACTTGGCACTTACTACTGCATGTAGTACCACCATGCTAGCATCCCCTTTTATATGTGTGAAATTAAAAGTCCTGGTTTGACTTGAACGCCCCTCATGCGATAGGTATTAGATGCCTATATAATCTTGGAGATTGATTGTGCCTAATCCACCGCCAGTACCTCCTAACACGGGTATATTGTATTTGGTTTTATAATGCTGGTAATTAGCTGATACATGGGAGGGAATATGTTCTTATTCTTGATTCTTATTTTCTTTTTCCCTGACAAAAGCCTTTATCTTGAAAGTAAAATATCTTGGAATTTTTGGAGGCTTTTTTTTATTCTTTTGTATTAACAGTTCAGTATTATCCAGGGGGGGGGGGGGGGTGTTACCTGTGAGCGATTATTGTGGTTCCATTGTGAGTGAATAGAGAAAGTGGCTAACAGATTGGAGACTAGGGAATCACGTTTGCAACCTCCACCTGTTGTTGTTTAGGGTTTTGGGTTTCATTTTTATTTATTTTTTGAGTCAGTAATATTTAAGTTTAATTTAGCAAGGGCCCTTCTTTTTTTTCTAAAGGGCCCCCTGTTTTATGGGGAACTACCAAACACAGCTGTCAGGCCCAATAGATGATTTCATTCAACTATTGAAAACCTGTCTCCAGATCCTCATTTCCACCTTTTTTTGGACACGTTGCAGACCACAATACTGCTGTTGGTAGGATATACATATATGTTAACCACTTCAATACCCAGCCATAGACAATTGACGGCCTGGGATGGGATTTACCATCCTAAGTGGCCGTCAATTGACGGCCTTTAAAATTCTATGGGTATTGCAGGCGAATATCTGGACGATGCCTGCAGCCAGAGGCATCATCCAGATATCCATCTCTTCAGCCGGCGATTCTGCACAAAGTAAGAACGATCATAGCGGCGGTTCCGCCGCTTGATCGTTCTTACAGGCCGCGGGAGGGGACATCCCCCCCCTCCCGCTGGTTGGTAAAGCGCCATCCGGTGCTTCTCCGGGCTTACCTGTACCTTCGGGGGCCCGGAGAATTATTTCGAATCGTCGGCGGCGGCAGGAAGCATAGAGATGACTGGTGACCAGATGGTCACCAGTCATCTCTATGACCGTCGGAGGACCCGGGCGCGATCTGATGACGTCACGCCCGGGTCCCCGTATGTAAACAAAGCCGCGATTGCGGCTGTAAATCACCATTCATGAGATCGGTGAATTTTTTTTCACCGATCTCATGGTTTCCAGCCTGGAGGTGAGATGTGAGGTCTTATTGACCCCACATCTCTCCATAAAGAGGACCTGTCACACACATTTCCTATTACAAGGGATGTTTACATTCCTTGTAATAGGAATAAAAGTGGAAAAAAAAAAAAAAAATGAAAAAAAGTGTAAAAATAAATAAAATATAAGTAAAAAAAAATAATAAAAGATAAAAAAAAAATGAAAACGCCCCTGTCCCCGATAGCTCGCGTGCAGAAGCGAACGCACACGCAAGTCCCGCCGACATATGTAAACGCCGTTTAAACCACACATGTGAGGTATCGCCGCATGCGTTAGAGTGCCAGCAACTAATCTAGCACTAGATCTCCTCTGTAAATCTAAACTGTAACCTGTAAAAAATAAATAAAGCGTTGCCTATGGAGATTTTTAAGTACCGAAGTTTGGCGCCATTCCATGAGTGTGCGCATAATTAAAGCGTGACATGTTGGGTCTCTATTTACTCGGTGTAACATAATCTTTCACATAATACAAAAAAATTGGGCTAACTTTAGTGTTTTGTTATTTTTTTAATTCATAAAACAATTTTTTTTACAAAAAAAAGCGTTTGAAAAATAATTGCGTAAATACCGTGCAAGATAAAACTTTGGAATGACCGTCATTTTATTCCCTAGGGTGTCTGCTAAAACAAACATATATAATGTTAGGGGGTACTGTGTAATTTTCTAGCAAAAGAATGATGATTATTACATGTAGGAGAGAAGTGTCAGAATAGGCCCGGTATGGAGGTGGTATAAAAGCCTAGTATTGAAGCGGTTAAAAAAAAGACGCATACTATTTCTATTTTTTGTCTATTCAAACACTGGTGCACTGTCCTGACACTGGGCAGTTTCTTTATATACTTAACTAGAGTTTATATTTAAAATATTTGGAAAATAACTGGGGACTAGGGATGAGCTTTATGTTGCGGTCGAACATGAGTTTGACTCGAACATTGGCTGTTCGCCGTTCGCCGAATAGCGAACAATTTGTGGTGATCACGGCAAATTCGAAAGCCGCGGAAAACCCTTTAAAATTCTATGGGAGAAATCAAAAGTGCTAATTTTGAGGCCGGATTCACACCTATGCGAATTGGTAAATACATTGTTTTCAATGAGGCTGGTTTACATATGTGTGATGCATTCGCACTGCGCATTGCAGTAAAAACGTGTGCGGATTTTATGTCTTGCGGTGCGGCTCAGGTGCGAATTCAGTCCCATTATCTTCTATGGGTACGCAGCTGATTCGCAGATGTGTTCATTTCTCTTCAGGAATTTCTCTCATTCAGCTCAATACATTTCTCCCCCACTCTTCTCTCACCCGGAACTTCTCCCAGGTCTCCAAATTCGCAGCTAAAACGCAATAGATCTGCTGAACACTTCTCTTATCTATCTGCAGAGATTACAAAGCTGAAATTTGCACTGCACAAGTGAGATTCCGGCCTAAAGGTTAATATGCAAGTTATTGTCAAAAAATGTGTTTGGGGACCTGGGTCAATAAAAGTGAAATTTTCCTTAAAAATTACGTAACTGGGGGGTGTCTATAGTATGCTTGTAAAGTAGCGCATGTTTCTCGTGTTTATCACAGTCTCTGGACAAAATTACATTTCTAAAGGAACAAAAGTAATTTAAAACTACTCACAGCTATAATGAATTGTCGGGTCCTGGCAATACAGATAAAAGCAATTAAAAAAAAAAGTGTGGGGGTCCCCCAAATTCCATATAAGGACCTTCAGGTCTGGTATGGATATTAAGGGGAACCCTGCACCAATTAAAAAATGGTATAGGGGTCCCCCTCAAAATCCATACCAGACCCTTATCCGAGCACGCAACCTGGCAGGCTGCAGGAAAATAGGGGGGCGAGAGAGGATGTCCCCATGTTGATGGGGACAAAGGCCTCATCATCACAACCTTTGCCCGGTGGTTGTGGGAAGGGGTGGACTGGGCCGGGGTGTAAGGTGGAGATTTCCCCCAGGGCGTCCCGACTTATATGCAAAATGGGCGCGAGCCTCACTGCCGTGCAGCCACACGCTGTTGAATTCTGGGACTTGTTGAATTCCACAGCGTGCGGCCGCACATGACCCAGTTCGGCCAATCACAGGGCGTTTGTGTGGCCTGCCGCCTACTGTGTGCACTGCCATGCATCATGCCGACTTAAAAAAATGGCAGCGAGGGTGTTCATATGACATAGATGTCATATGAACATGCGACTGAAAATACGAACAGAAAAAGTATTTTTATAATTTTGTACTTTCGTAAATATATCGCGGGATTCGCGGCACTTTCAACACACGGCTCATCCATATTAACTATTGTTAAGCCCCATACACTTGGTCAAACTTTTTTAACAACAAACATAAAAATTATCGTTTTCCGTTCGTTCTCAGAAAATTTGTTCGTTTTTAAACTCCATCAGAAAACCATTTTTGGGTTCAAAAGTCTGGCCAACTGATCTCCCTTCAGATGAAAATCCACAGAAAAGTTTATTTGGCTTTACTGTACTACTCACTGTTCTAGTGTACACAAAAGAGAAGCTGCTTCACTAACTACACTCACTCACTGCCCATTCAAAAAAATGAAAATGACATCTATAACAAAAGATTTGCATTCTGTATCTTGAATCCTGTTTCTTTTGGTATTTTCAGTCGTATGTTCATATGACATCTATAACAAAAGATTTGCATTCTGTATTTTGAATCCAAAATACGAACAGAAAAAAAGGAATTCAAAATACAGAATGCAAATCTTTTGTTATAGATGTCATATGAACAATGAACATACGACTGAAAATACAAACAGAAAAAGGATTCAAACAAAATACAGAATGCAAATCTTTTGTTATAGATTTGTTATCATTTTCGTTCTTTTGCCATTTTCGTTTTGTCGTATTTTCGTCGGATCGTTCGTTCGTATTTGCGGTTGTTCGTTATGCAGCTCATTCGTAATCCCGTCAATTTCGTATTTTGGTGCTTTAATTTTTTCGTATGTACCCTTTATCCCGCGGGTACGAAAATGAACATTCGTACGAACGGGAATGCACATATCTAATTACTGCTGTTTCTAAGGATGGGTAGCATGGATTCTCCCCCTGCTGTACCTTCCTAGGAGGCTCTGCTCTGCAGTTGTCTGTAGTTGAGCTTGCTGTAGGTAAGTATGTTCTATGTAAACACATATGGTTTGAGATACACATAAAAATGTCAGGATATAAAAGAAGCCTTATGCCCATCCCGGCCCAGTCTTAGCTACACACATCTGTATATCTCTAGTAATATTACAATTATGTTCTGAACATAAAATATTTGTTTCCCTAATATGTTTCCATGAAAGTTGTATAAAAAAAGAATGCTTATATTACTTCTTCAGTCTAGACCAGTGTTATTTAAACTATGGATTGGCTTCTAAACATGATCAGAGTAGAACAGGGTACAGTAATCCCTATCTCACCAAACTGGCCAAAAAAGGACATGGTACACAGACACCTGGCAGACAAGCCACGGCCTATTCCAAACAGGCCAGATTTACTGGTACAAGGCCCTTATTCCATCCTGCTTCTTAGTTGTTGGCTTTAATGGCAAGTCTGCTGAAATGCAGTTCCTGAAAGATAAGGGAAAATTTCCTTCAGTCATCGCTCCCTTACTCAAAATGGGAAAATCTACCTCCCACAAAATCTACTATTGCACATGGAAGGTTTTCTTTGCCTGGTGTGAGGACAGATGACTGAGTCCCAGAGAATACTCAGATATTTCTATGTTGGCCTTTCTTCAGTCTGGTTCTGACCAGAGTTTGACCTTAAGTATCCTTAGGGCACACATTTCTGGCTTCATTCTTTTCCAGAAACATCTATCCTCACAGTCCCCAATCAAGGTGTTGTTCATATAAATCCCCCAATTTGACCTCCTGTGTTACATTGAGATTTAAACCTGGTTTTCGTGGTACTGCAAAGACCCCCCCCCCCAAGCAGAAACATGGTGGAGTTATATGAGCATGCCCCTAGGGGCACCCCTTGCAAAGGTTTTGGCAGTGTCTATTTAAGGTAGCCTGAATATAACCCATACGCTATAAATATAATTCTTGCGTCTTGTACTGTACTCCAAGATAAGAATTTTGTAGGTAAGGTTCTTTTTTAATGGAGATCTGAGAAAAGGGAAAAAAACTAAATACGAATACTTAAAAAGCACTTTTAAATCTTCATGCCTACTTTTGAAGAGTAGAGCTTATGAAATTATTATTGAGAATCCATGTAGCAGTGTGCCCCTGGTGAGAGTTTCAAAAGGCATAAAAAAGCTGGAAACATCAGTTCACTGGAAACTGACGACAAAATACACATTGGCACCCTTTTTATTTTTTGGTTATAATTTGATTTTTAATTTAATAATTTGATTTTTATAAACAATAAAACAGAATTAAACAGTGGGTTATGTTTGTGTTCATTGCTTGTTAAGACACAGTCTCAACCAGTAAAGATAAATAAGAATTCTTCATCAGGCCTATAAGGTCAGAAATAAGGTCTCAAAAACATAGCAATGTAACTTACCTGTTTATTGACTGATGGTTACTAAATTATACCACATTTAGGCATATTAGAGCCCATGTAGCAAATGTTTTACCACTCTTTATACCAGCACCAAAAAAGTAGCATACTACTCTTAGTAGTAGGTGCAGATATCGTAGCAGCAAGTACTTTTCTAAATTGTTATTTGGCTATTTTGACAAAGCAAAAAAAGGTAAATAAGCTTTTTTGGGAAATTACTTCTTAAAGTTATGTGTAAGAAACAAGATTTTTTGCTCACACATAATTAGATGATTGAAGCCAGCACATCTTCAACTCATTCACTAAGATACATGAAAATTAATTTTGCACACTTTGAAAGTAAACATACTCTTATTCATTTAGCAAATCAACCATACTGTTTCTAAAATAAATCAATTGTCTATAGTAATGCAAACTTATAGGGTCAGATTCAGGTAGGGCGGCGTATCGTTAGGCGGGCGTACGCCGCCGCAACTTAGAGAGGCAAGTGCTGTATTCACAAAGCACTTGCTCCCTAAGTTATGGCGGCGTAAATGGGCCGGCATAAGCACGCCTAATTCAAAGTAGGTGGAAGGTGGGCGTGATACATGCAAATGATGGGCCGAACGAACGGCGCATGTGCCGTCCGTGGACGTATCCCAGTGCGCATGCTCAGAATCACGTCGGATAGAACACTGCCTACAACGTGAATGTAACTTACGCCCAGCCCCATTTACATACGACTTACGTAAACGACGTAAAAACGACGGCTGTTCCGACGTCCATACCTTTGCATGGAATGTGGCACCTTTTTGGTGGTTTATCTTTACGCAGGAAAAACGCCTTATGTAAACAGCGTAGATTACTGAATCGGCGTATCTTGGTCATTTGCATATTTATAATGGGAACGCCATATGCGTCCAGTGTAAATATGCGCCCAAGATACGACGGTGTAGGAGACTTACGTCGGTCGTATCTTGGCACAATTCAGGCGTATCTGATTTAAAGAATCAGCGCATAGATACGACGGCGCACATTTGGACTTACAATGGCGTATCAGTAGATACGTTGGCGTAAGTCTTTGTGAATCTGGGCCATAGAGTAGAACTCTTTTTATCCTTTCAGTAACAAAGATACAATTAATTTTTTTAGTTAAATGTAAAAAAATTAGTTAAACATTCTTTTTTTTTTTTTTAAGGCTGAGGAGATAACATTAACAATTGGACAAGCGTTTGATCTGGCTTACAGAAAATTTCTCGAGTCTGGAGGAAAAGATGTTGAAACACGAAAACAAATAGCAGGCCTTCAGAAAAGGGTAAGTCCTGTGATCCTACTGCTTGATCTGGAGAAGAACTGAGTGTACACAATCAGCTTAACAGACTCAGTTAATGTGCCAAAAAATGTGTTATTACAAATTAAAAATAATAATTATACAAATTACAAAATGACAGAACTGTTTCCAATATCAAGAAATGAGTGGAGTGATTGCATCAAAGTTGATGAATTAGCAATTTAACTGTTTTGGAAGCTTCCATGGAGAAAATTTAATTTTTTTAAATACTTAGGTCAAATTTACTTGAAAAAAAATGTGCGTCTTTATTTAGAGAGTGTTTTTTTTTTTTTTGGAAGAGGAGGATTGGATCTATGGTGCTTCCGTTTATTTCATTTGTTTGTATGTATTTTTGGTTTTATCCTTTGTTCTGTTTGTTTGATCATTAAATGTGTCCTGTAGCTTTACTTTTTTTTTTTTTGCATTTATTTTCTCGGTCTGATTTTACTTTCTTTAAAGAAAACACAACAGGAAGCTAATGAGTGACCATTTTCAAGCACAGGTCCTAGGATAACGTAATGAAACTTTCCTAACCCATTGCAAACATTGGGATTTAACTACTAAAAAACAGCAGAGCATGTTCACTGTGAAAAGTCAGTTTTTACCTGAGACCTGAGAATCAATTAACCACTTCAGCCTGAGCCTCTTTCTGAGATTTGGTGTTTACAAGTTAAAACTGTTTTTTTTTTTTGTTGGCCTGAAAATTACTTAGAAACCCCAAAAACGATATATATATTTTTTCTAACACCCTAGAGCAGGGGTCTCCAAACTTTTCAAACAAAGGGCCACTTTATTGTCCTTCAGAATTTAAGAAGGCCGGATTGGGGTCAGCAGGGGCAGAAAATTTCACGGGCCCAGCATCAGTGAGAATATATATGGCCACAGGGTTGGTGGTCAATAGGAGGAGTATTCCCCCTATTAGTAGGAGGAATAGTATCCCATCATCGGTATCCATATCCCCATTGTTGGTGTCAGTGGTAGGAATAGTGCCTCATATCAGTGGAAGGAATTGTGCCCCAAGGGCCGGATTGAAGCTAGCAAAGGGCCACATCTGGCCCTCGGGCCACAGTTTGGAGACTCCTGCCCTAGAGAATAAAATGGCGGATGTTGCAATACTTTGTCACTCCGTATTTGCGCAGAGGTCTTACAAGCGCACCTTTTTGGGAAAAAATACACTTTCTTTGAATTTTTCTTATTTTGTAAAAGATAATGTTACGCCAAGTAAATTGATACCCAACATGTCACGCTTCAAAATTGCGCCCACTCGTGCAATAGTGACAAACTTTTACTCTTAAAAATCTCCATAGGCAATGTTTAAAAAATTCTACCGGTTGCATGTTTTAAGTTGCAGAGGAGGTCTAGGGAATTAATGCTCTCGCTCTAGAGATTGCGGTGATACCTCACATGTGTGGATTGAACACCACTTTCATATGCAGGTGCTGCTTATGTATGCGTTCGCTTCTGCATGCGAGCTTGGCGGGACGGGGTCGTTTACATTTTTATTTTATTTTTCTTATTTATTTTACCCATTATTTTTCATTTTGACACTGTTCTTTTATATATTTATTTTTTCACTTTTATTCCTATTACAAGGAAATTAAAATCCCTTGTAATAATAAAAAAGCATGACAGAACATGACAGGTCAAAAAAGACCTCAGATCTCATATTTACACTCAAATGCAATAAAAAAATATATTGTTTGAAAAAAAATGCCTCTTTAAGACTCTTTAATGTCCAGAAGTGATGTTTTGACGCCCTGCAATTGTATGGAGATGGGTGTAGGTCATCTTCCCCTCACTCATCTCCATACCACAGATGGGAACGGATACGATCTCCTGTGCCACTGCCGGCAGCTCCAGTAAGCGGCAGAGGGCACCGGAGCGCACTTAGTTCTGCACTCCTGTGTCCCAGATTCAGCTAACAGTGGGCTAAAGTCCGCTGTCAGCTGACATCACAGAGACGGTACATGCTCTGCAGTGATCCCAACAATAATGTCAGGATCCACCCAGTTGCCTTACTGGCAGCTAGCTCAGTCTCTTAGAGCCTCATCTTCTTCACTAAGCCAAATTACTCATTTAGTACATCAACCCTACTTAAAACCCATTACACCTTTAAAAGAAATATTAATTTCACCTTCTCCACTGACTACAATGCATTTTCCCAATTGGCAGCATTTCTTCACAAATTCGCTTATTCCTATAGATATATACAGTGCCTTGCAAAAGTATTCACCCCCTTGGCATTTTCCGTGTTTTGTTTACTCACAACCTGGAATTAACATGGATTGTTTGAGGATTTGCATAATTTAATTAACAGAACATGCCCAAAACTTTGAAGATGTTTATTATTATTATTATTGTGAAGCAAAAAACAAATAGGACAAAGTAACTGAAAAATCAATGTGCATAACTATTCACCCCCCTCAATACTTTTTAGAGCTGTCTTTTGCGGCTATCACAGCTCCTAGTCACTTTGGATACATTTCTATGAGCTTGTCACATCTTACCACTGGGATTTTTGCCCGTTCCTCATTACAAAACTGCTCCAGCTCCTTTGTTTTGGATGGTTTGCACTTGTGAACAGCAATCTTTCAGTCTGACCACAGATGTTCTATTGGGTTGAGGTCTGGGCTTTGACTATGCCATTCCAACATGTTAACATGTTTCCCCTTAGGCCGCGTACACACGATCGGTCCAACCGATCGGTTCACCGCTGAAGTGGCCTGATGGTCTGATGTGCATACACACCATCAGTCCAAAATTTGATCGGGTAGAACACAACGACGTGCTGAAAAAATGAAGTTCAATGCTTGTAAGCATGCGTCGACTTGATTCTGAGCATGTGTGGGTTTTTGGACTGATGCTTTTGCGTACTAACCATCGGTTTGGCCCGATTGTCAGGCGTCCATCGGTCCGTTTTTAAAGCAAGTTTTAAAACTTTGGTCCGACAGGCGATGGTCCGATAGGCCGTACACACGATCGGTTTGGACCAATCAAATAAAACAATTGTGTGTACGCGGCCTTAAACCAAGTGTTGCTTTAGCAGTGTGTTTGGGGTCATTGTCCTGCTGGAAGGTGAACTTCTGTACTAGCCTCAAATCACACACAGAGTAATACAAGTTTTGCTCGAGAATATCCCTGTATTTAGCACCATCCATCCTTCCCTCAACTCTATACCTGACAGCACATTTAGTGGTATTAGTGGCAGACTCGGACAGCGTTAAGCAGAGGAGATTGTGGGTGGGAACTCAATGAGGTTGGAATTTGCATATGAATACCCTGATGTTTGCAAATGAACAGTGGGCATTTTCACATGAGTACCACAATATTTACTTATCTATAGTGCTCTATTTACGCTTGAATGTTCTGATATTTTATTATAAATAGGATGTACATACTGTAGCACTGCTCAGCAGACGTATGACAGACTTAGGTTGCATGCTGTCATATCAAGACACAGCTCAAGACTTTAGGGCAAGAAAAATATCAGGACTGTCTGGGCAAATCAGAAATAGTTAGCAAGTATGATTATAAAAAGAAAAGGAAAATAGCGCTTACACAACCAAAGTGAATGGAATACTTTTAATGCTTTTTTTCTGCCATAACAAAATATTTTAGTTAAAATTTCTTTGGTGGTCTGATGTTGTTGTGTTCCTGGAGAGATTAAAAGATGATAGGATGAAATTTTAGAAGATCTACTAAGGAATGGTGTGATCGATTTTGGAGACGTATATGGCTAATCCAACAGCGTTTATTGACCTTTATTAAGTTAGAGGTCACTAGGTTGGCAGTGAGTGCTTATTTTTTGTGGTGGTGTTGAAAGTTGGTGCTCTACTGGAAGAACATCTGTCAAATGTAGAATTTTTTGCTTGATGTGAGAATTATTACGCACAATTTATGGACACTATTATTTGTATTTTTATGGACATTTGGTTGTGTTTGCACTATTTTCCTTTTCTTTTTTAAATCATACTTGCTAGCTGTTTCTGATTTGCCTAGACATTTTTGATATTTACTCACTTGACCCTTAAAGCTGAGTTTTAAGCTGTGTCCCGAGATGACAGCATGCAACCTAAGTCTGTCACTACATCTGCTGAGTAGTGCAACAGTATGTACATCCTATTCATAATAACATATTGGAATATTCAAGCGGAAATAGAGCACAATAGACATGTAAATATTGCGGTGTTCATGTCAAAATAGCCCATCGTTTATATGTAAACAACATGGTATTCATTTGCAGATCCCACCCCCATTGCGTTCTCACCCACAATCTCCTCTGCTTAATGCCGTTCAAGTCTGCCACTACTACCACTAAATGTGCTGTCAGGTATAGCATGTAAATGGTTCTGTAACACTGCAGCTGAGGTAAGCAGAGAGAAGGAGTGCATTTGGAGTGCAAAAGTGGGAAAAGATGAGGTGTGAAGAGGTAAATGTGGGGTTATTGCCCCCCTGATACAAAGCATCACAACCATAGCTTTTTTGCTGCTTAGGAAGTAGTAGATTGTAATCATTGCACCACATCCCAAAACCACTACATACATTTCAGCCCTTCATATGTTTCTGTAACCCCTGCTCCCAACTCCTCTTGGGAGGGGGGGGGGGCGCAGTTTGGCATTTTCAACCTGGGCACTAGATAACCTTCTCCCACCACTGTTGCTCCTGCTGTCACTCTGCAGCGGCAGGACAGAGCTACGTGACTATGTATTTGTTGCTGTTTATTTTAGCTTTATTTATTTATTATTTCAATGAAGTTTATTGTTAACGTCCCTGGTGGTATGATTATTTCAGATTTTAGGTGTTGAAAGCAGTACCATTATTTTGCATGGAAATTTGGCGTTTTATATTTTAGGCCTGCAATTCTTAGAAATAACTGACTTAAATCTGTTCAAACAAGAGTCTAGTAGACATCCCGGGTATAATAAAATTTGAAACACAAAATCATAAATTATATTATAATAAATACATATAAATAATATAATAATAATAAAAATTATTACTTTTAATTTTTTGATGACAAATTTTCCCACAAATCACTATCTCTCAATTCTGCAAGTGATTCTAATTTATTATCACCGTTTTTTAGCTGGTCTAAAACTACTTTTGACATAAAGGGATACTTTTTGGTTGCTGTGCTGCCTTCGCAATGTATATTACATGCTTGGCACTCGGCAGTGTCTGTTTTTTTAAGACCCTCCATTTTCTTGAAGCCTAAAGGCGGGTCTTCTCTGTACTACCTAGAGCTTGCTGGGACATATCCTGTTCATTCCAGCTCTAGCTACTGTAGTGACCAGATCCACAGGACATCCTAAAGCTAATACAGATAGCAAATCTGACGAACACCAAAGCCTGTGAGTAAAGGGGTTTTGCTAGTTCAGCTAGTGTAGAGGGATGCTAGACATTGCAGATAGACACTGTGTGTTTCAGTCTGTAGTAAGCAAGCACATGTTAGGCCCTATCTTTTGTATTAGCTATGTATAATGTATGTTGCCTGAATAGCCATGCTTACATTTGTCTTTTTATGTTTGTTTTACAGTTTTACCACTTTAACACACTATTGTACACATTCCTGTGCATTATATCTCAGTAAAGATTGCATCAGTTCAGTAACCAGCGTGTCTTTCAATGGGATTTGGTTTATACTTGATGTTAAGCTGTGTATCTAAACAGCAACACACAGCTAAGACATTACAGTTGCTATGGACAATCTCCAGTTTCCAGGCAGAAAGAACAGTTTTTATTATATAAAAGTGCATGTAGGACACTGGGCAGACCACAAGGGAAAAGGGGGGTGTGTATTTTTTTTTCATACAGTACTGTAATCTATAAAATTACAGTATACTGTTTGTATTGTGTTTATTTACTTTTTTAAATTTGTCGCCGATCTCCGCCCCTGTGCGTCGTAACATCGCAGGGAAAGGAGCTCGATGGCACTCGGCACTGTGAATCGAGCGAGGAGGACACCACTCGATCACACAGCAGGGAGGCATCGCAGTATCCAGGGACAAGGTAAGTAACATGTGCCTGTGGACACTGCGAGGTGGTTATAGTCAGGCTCGGGGTTACCGATTTTGGTCCTGAAATTCCACCCCAAGGCCAGACTCGGGATTACGGCTCAGGGGGTTAAAGTACACAGATTGTTAAGGCCCATTTCACGCGATCGGCCCGCAAAGATCCACCTTTTCTTTTTTCAGGCGTTTCTGAACTGGCCACCTATTGACTTGTATGGGCAGGTGGATGTCAGTAGAGATGGGTTCGCTGACACCCACCTGCCATTCGATCCGACCCGCTTGCTGTCTTCATCTGATCTTCCTATAGAGAACTGTGGGGCTTTGCCGGTACGTCCCTTGACAGTGAGCAGAGACAGACCTGAATCAATGGAGCAATCCCCGCTGAGCTAGTGGGGTCCGCCCAATGTGAAAGGGGTCTCAGAGTTCTATTATTTCCATATGCTGTTGTTATTCAATTGTGCTAGTTGCTTGATAGTTGTTAACGGTACTACTATTGTCATTGTATGCAATTACATATGGGGGGTGACACCATGTTTTACTGCACCAGGTGACACCAACCCTAGTGATGCGACCATATATGATCACCTTATCATGTAGAAACACAGCCTAAAGCTTAAACCGATAAAGGAGTTGTAAAGGAAAAAAAATGTTTGCCTAAAATTTATGTCTGCAAGGTAAACAGACAGAATAGTGTAATGATTCTGTTAACAAACGAGTAAATACCTATTAAATTCCTTCATCTATATTACCTCCCGCATTCTAGTTTCTGTTCTCTCATTCACTTCCTGGTTTGCATCACTTGTTCATGTAAGAACTACATTTCCCAGTATGAATTGCGGCACGCCCAACAATTCACACCTCCTTGAAGTCTTTAACTCGTAGAGAGCGTCCTGCCACACAGATGTAGTTCCCAGGAGGGGGCGAGCACGTCACTGACCACCGCAGTAAAGTCTCACTTCACGGTGTTTAGTAAAATCAGACAAGCAGGAAGTGAACAGAACAGAGAAGAAATAGAGCAACTTCTGAGCAAAAACGAACAATGAGGAAGTGAAAAGAGGAATGTCTGCAGGTAAAGGATGCTTATTATGAAAACAAATGTTTTCCTTTACAACCCCTTTAAGGTTTGTTTGTTTTCTTTTTCATTTTGACGCTAGTGGAAAGTAGGTAAAACTGTTATTTGTATTGTTATCTGTATATTGATTCCCCTCACTTTCTAGGTTATAATCTCTCTTTGCTCTGTCCAAAGTATGAATTTCAGCTACCGTTGGACTCTAAACAATATCCTTGTTACTCAATACATAAAGATCTGATAAAATACATAGAAAATTAAAAACAGCACAGCATAAAGCGCCAAATGCACCATAGACCTAACACAACTTCCAAAACAATTAAATAATTCATCAGTCTTCAAAGTCAAGCAGACAGTTCAGACAATCAAAATATACAATATTCCCCTCTGTTTCAAGAGCACAGCTGGTTAATGTTATTAATATGGCTAGCCATCAACAAATTCTGTACATTCTATTCTAGGGTGACCAGGCATTACTGCTTTCCAGGGACAGTCCCCGGATTAAGGACACTGTCCCTGGACCAAGTCTGTCCCCAGTTTTGTCCTCGGATTGGATTTGAACAGGGGCTGGGGCAATTTCGAAGACAGTCAATGCAGAATAAAAAAAAAAGAAAACCTGAATAACACATCCCCGCTCCGCTGCTCCTAATAGCTTAGTGGCAGGGGAGGGCTGGCAGCCTTAGGCCCATTGAACCATCAATGCAGCCTGATCAGTGCCCATTAACGTAGCCTCACCAGTGCAGACAGTGCCCATCAGTGAAGTCTCATCAGTGCCCATCAACGCAGCCTGATTATTGCCCATCAGTGCAGCCTGATGTGTGCAGCCTGATCAGTGGCCATGGGATGTGGGGGGTCAGCTGGGGGTGTCAGGATCTATCTCACCTCGATGGGTCCTTGTACGGCCTCTTCGAGTGGGTTATGACAACTTCCAAGCTGCCTCTCTGCTTGTCTCTTGTCCAAAAACTCTGGGAGTGTAGTGGAGAGAGGTAAGCTCAGCTGCAGGCAGTGCTGCTCTCAGACATGTCTTCTCTCTCATTTAAGAGGGCAAATTATATTCTCTAAAGAGAAAAATTAAAATAGAAAATGTTGGCCCATGTAGCCCAATGTAACACCCTCTGTGTATGGGTGCTACTGGAGGTCCAGAATTATTGTTCAATTGCCCATCAATGCAGCCTCACCAGTGCAGACAGTGCCCATCAGTGCAGCCTCACCAGTGCCTATCAGTGCAGCCTAATCAGTGCCCATCAGTGCCACCTCACCAGTGCCCATCAGTGTGGTCTGATCAGTGTAGCCTTATCAGAACCCATCAATGCAGCCTCACCAGTGCAGACAGTGCCCATCAATGCAGCCTCACCAGTGCCCATCAATGCAGCCTCACCAGTGCCCATCAATGCAACCTCACCGGTGCCCATCAGCACAGACTCACCATCAATGCAGCATCACTAGTGCCCATCATAACAGTCTCACTGGTGCCTATCAATACAGCCCCACCGGTGCCCATCAGTGCAGTCTCACCAATTCCCGACAATGCAGCCTCACCATTACCTATTAATGCAGCCTCCCCAGTGCAGCTTATCAGTGGGCAACAGTGCGGGCTCATCAGTGCAGCATATCAGTGCTGCCTTATCAGTGCAGCTTAAGGCTACTTTCACACTGAGGCACTTTGCAGGTGCTATAGCGCTAAAAATATCACCTGCAAAGTGCCCTGAAAGAGCCACTCCTTTCACTCCAGTGTGAAAGCCCCAAGGCTTTCACACTGGAGCGAATTAATAAAAAATATGTGCTGCCGCGCTACCACTTAAGTGTAAAGTGACCGTGAATGGTAAATAGGTGAAGTGCTGCTCGATCTAAATAGTGAATAAAAAATTAAATAAATTCCTATAGTGAATGAATGGGGGAAGTGATCAGCGCTAATAATGCAATGAGTGATGATGAAGGTGAGTGTGAGGAATAATATTGGGAAAAAATGAATGATAAGTGATTATGAGTGCATGAGTGCTGCTAACAAATGCAAACATATATGCACAAAAAAAACAAATGCAAACAATGAATGACAATAGATGACAAATGTCCTAGTGCAATCAAAAGGTGTACAAATCTTCCCTTCCCAGTCTTCTTATATAAATTCTTCTAGGTGCTGTGCTCACAGAGCACTTACCTTAAATCAGGTGTGAGTAGACTTATATAGTGTGAATGGATCCAGGGATGGCTCCTCTATGTTGATTTCCAACTGCTGACTGTCACCACGGGTGTGGGATGGCCTCACAGGTTATATCCGCAGCCGGGTTCCAGTGAAAATAAATAGAGACACTCCATAGTGAAGTACATCCAGGAATTTAATGGGTAAAATGTAGAAAAACGTACACAACAATAAAATAAAGCAGCAACAATGACAGCGATGCGGTGGATACAAACTCTTCCTGTTCCTGGTGTATCAGGTCCTTACCGGTATGCCACATCATGTAGCTTCATCAGAGCTCTATAAACAAAAATAGAGTGACATTTTTGGAAAAAAAAAAATTTACTTTTTGCTGTAATAAAAATCCCCCAAAAATATATAAAACAACTATTTTTTTCCTAAGTTTAGGCCAATATTGATTCTTCTACATATTTTTAATTAAAGAAAATCGCAATAAGCGTTTATTGATTCGTTAGTTATAGCATTTACAAAATAGGATAGTTTTATGGCATTTTTATTAATATTTTTTTTTACTAGTAATGGTAATGATCAGCGATTTTTATTGGTACTGCGACATTATGGCGGACACTTCGAACACTTTTGACACATTTTTGGGACCATTGGCATTTTTATAGCGATCATTGCTATAAAAATGCATTGATTACTATAAAAATGCCACTGGCAGGTAAGGCGTTAACACTAGGGGGCGAGGAAGGGGTTAAGTATGTTCTCCAGGTGTGTTCTAACTGAAGGGGGGATGGACTGACTTGGGGAAATGATTGATCGCTGTTCATACATTGTATGAACAGACAATCAGGCATTTCTCCCCCTGACAGGACAGGACCGGGAGCTGTGTGCTCCCAGTTCTCGCTCTGTAACGAGCGATCGCGGGTGCCTGGCGGTCATCGTGCCCGCCGTGTTGGCTGCTCGGTGATCGTGCCCCTATTGGCTGCTCTGCGAGGTGACGTAATATTACGTGATCTCGCCCAGCAGAGCCGACCCGACCAGTTTTACGGCGGCTGGTCGGCAAGCGGTTAAAGTGGTAGAGCAAACATTTATTATATTGCAACTTACCAATTCTTAGATGTAATGGCTGTATCTATTTTCTTTTTTAGGCTTTCTTTCTTCTATTTTAATCTGGCGATCCGGCCAGTAAGTCTGTTGTTTTTCAAAAGAACAAGCTATCCAACCGGATGTCTCAGTTACAGAAATAGGAGAAATTATCTAACCCTAGCTTACAATGATCAGCTTTTATTTATTTATGTGAAATATTTATCCTGAGATAAAAAAAAAGAAACTGCTTTACCTGCCTATAAAGTATTTGTTTAAGCTTAGCTTCAATTTGTTTATTTAAATCTGAAAGAACATCTAAAGCCCTGTACACAAGATCGGTCCATCTGATGAGAACGGTCCGACGGACCATTTTCATCGGTTCACCGATGAAGCTGATTGATGGACTGATGTGCCTACACACCATCGATTCATGAACCGATCGTGTCAGAATGCGGTGACGTAAAACACAACGACGTGATGAAAAAAAACGAAGTTCAATGCTTCCAAGCATACGTCGACTTGATTCTGAGCATGCCTGGATTTTTAGCCGATGCTCGTGTGTACTAACGATCGGTTTTGACCTATCGGTTAGCTGTCCATCGGTTCGATTTTAAAGCAAGCCATCTGTTTTTGGACCGGAGGATAACTGACCGATGGGGCCTACACACGATCGGTTTGGACCGATGAAAACACTCACAGTCAACACACACCGAAATGGCAATGCTGCTGTCCAAATCTGCCCCTTGTGCTCTTTCATCCAGGATGGGGGCACTCCAATACAGGAGGTGTATTACTGGCCAGATCATCAGGTGAAAACAGAGGGAAAAAGCATAAGAAAGGAGTTCTTCAGGCATAAAAATATGCAGGGAAATGTGCATATCTCGCATTTAGTGCTGCTCTCATTGAAGCCTACAAGACTAAAAATGATGGATTGACTAGTGCTTCTTTGAGTGTAGGTCATAGACAATAAGGTAACTGAGTGTACAACTGTGAACAGAGACAATTAGAAAAAATAGAATTTTGCAAGCGCAGCATAGCCAGGAGCAGGGAAATAGGTAAAAAAAAGTATGAATGTAGGTTTACACACATCTGCTATGCTGCCTGACTTTTAAGTATAACCAGTTCTTTTTTTAAATAATATGTATTTCAACAATTTATTTAGCAGTTTGTCTTGCGTTCTGCTTTTAATTATTTCTTAAGAACTGACTGTTCTATTGGTCATCGTGATGAAGAGCCCAGAAAACGGACTGTCTGGCATTTCTCAATTCTGCAGCCTATTCTGAGTGAATAAGGTCAGCAAGCACAACATGCTTTCTTTTACTGCTTAGTAACACATTCCCATATTAGCTGGAATTGCCCAAGTTGATACATTGCCTAAAGCAATCCTGTACTTTTTCTGAGCTTGGCAAAATAAAAAGTTTTCTTAATAAAATGCATCAGAAAGACCAAATACTTAAATTTTCTATGCTCCTCCTCACCTCAAACTGCCCCAAATACATGAGTGTGAGTTGTGCCTTGAAACAAACGTAGAGCTATTCCCTGTCCCAATGTGGCAGTGCTCAGATCTTAATTCAGGCACCACTTTAGATGCATGCTCAAGTGATCTTGTTACTTTGTCTAGTCAATGTAAAGTTTTAAATTCATGTAAAATTCAGGTTCACTTTAATACACCATTAAATTGTTTAAAAGAAATGTGCATTAATAAATCACATAGAGCACGTGGCAAATAATTTCCTTGTTTAACTATTTTAATAAGAAAAAGAACATACAAAGAATAAGATCACAGGATGATTATCCCAAGAAAGGGGGGGGGGGGTGCAATAACGCATCAAAACAACAGGTACTCCTGCAGAAATAGAGGGCTCACCACATTGGCCTCTGTGAAGATGGTCATCCCCCCCTAAACTTCTCTACATATTCCAGACTATTCCAGACATTGCCCATCCCAGTAACATATACAGATCTATGGAGACTTCGGGCAGACTTGGTGCGCTTTGTCTGGAACCATGGGAGGCATAGGATATCTCGAACGGTTCTGACGACGTCTCGCTCTTACGGGGGGTTGGGGTTCCAGGCAGCCCAACTGCACGCTATTACCTGTTGGTTCCCCCAGCGTTCCTATAATAAATGGACAGAAATTGAGAAAAATTGTCTCGCGCCCAGGGCTGGTGCAAGAATTTTTGACACTCTAGGCAAAACCAAATGTTGCCACCTCAATTGGATCCTCCCCTGACTCCACCCCTTTTGTCCTGCCCATGTGACAGGAGGTGGCAGTATACAGGAAGCATCTGCTCTGCTTCCTCTAGCACTGGCTCCAATCCTGCACTGCACCTCTATCGACCAGATGGAGCAGCTGCCTGAGACTGAGTTACTGTATATACTCGAATATAAGCCGAGGCACCTAATTTTACCACAAAAAATGGGAAACGTATTGATTCGAGTATAAGCCTAGGGTGTCAATCTGCATGGCTCACTGTGCCTCACTTTGCCTCACTGTGTCCATGCCTCACTGTGCCCATGCCTCCCTGTGCCCATGCCTCACTGTGCCCATGCCTCACTGTGTCCATGACTAGACTGACGTTTAACATGGGAGTCTATGGAAGGGATGCCCGGCTTTCGGTGCTCCCCAGCCGTAGTTCCTCCAGACAACAAACTTTTCACACCTGTAAAGGAGAAAAGAGGCTACACGTGTGCCAAGTTTCGGGTCTAGAGGACCTACAACTGGCCAGTACCGGGTCTGCAAAGTCACTGGAGAAATTACTGTTTAATATAGGAGTCTATGGAAGAGGTGCCCGGCTTTGAAAAATCAGTGCTCTCCAGCCGTAGGTCCCCCGGACAACAAACTTTGCACAATTGTAGAGGAAGAGTGGGGCTACATGTGTGCGTGTGAGTTTGGGGTCCAGGGGACCTATGGCCGGCCGGTAACAGGTCCCCAAAATCTGGGAGATCAGGCACAAAAAGGTGAGTCGAGTATAAGCCGACAAAAAATTGCTGAAAAACTTGGCTTATACGGTAGTTAAATGCTGCAGCCTGCAGATCATACAGATGTGGAGGGAAACCAGTAGCCGGGCACACCTAGGCAGCAGTGCACCCTAGGCGGTTGCCTAGTTTGTCTAGTGGTAGCAATGGCCCTGCTCGCGCCCACACACACGAATAGTCTGCTCTGAAACACGAATGCAGAGGTGGACTCTGCCCGGCTTCTGGAGCCTGAGCGCGGAAAGGTCTCTTCTGACCTCTTTCCTGTACAACTCCAGGATGCCTGCTGGGCTGACTCATCAGATGCCATCGCCTTGGGCGACGCGAGCCCCGTTCCACTTTGGCCATCTGGTGGACCCTATAACCCGTAAACTGCTGCCATTCTCTGATCTACAAAAAAAAATTATTTACCTCACCAGTTGTTCTGAGGAGAAAACAGGGACAGTTACCTGAGGTGTGACGGGGTCACGTGGTCAGTATGTCTAAAAGGGGGTATACCCAAGTAGAAGTAAAAAAGAAGAAATAGCATGATAAAAGGGGAAGGGTGGGCAGGACACGAGAAACCTGACGCCCAGAAAGGAGGATGGAGGGCGCGTTTAAATACCTCTTGACAAATAGAACGAGTGGAAGTTCCAAAAGCCTCAAAACACAAAAGAGGTGGAAAAGACAGGATTGCTTCAGGTTATTGTCAGTCAATGAAATCAGGTGAAGCAATGAATGTAGTGAAAAATTGACCAGGCTTGGAAGAGCCTTAGTGATCATCATTATAGGTGGACGTAGACGTTTTCTGAGGGGAGCAGAAAGCTGAATGCTGGCATTGACGTTGGTCATCTGGTGATAGTGGCGGAGAGGTCAGATGCAGTTTCTGAAGAAAATAATGGAGTCCCTCTGAGAATTTGCAGATGTGCTTGGTACCTTGATAGGGGAATTAAATAGAGAAGAGAACCCCCCATGTGTAGGTGATGAGGTTACGATGCAGGATCATCAGATGTGGCTTGAGAGCTCAGTGTTTAGAGATGTGAGCTGGTAGAGGTCAGCAAACAGCTGATAATCATGGCATTGAAATGAAAGAGCCTTTCATCATCATACAGCACTCAGATGTTGTTCCTTTGTGCAGTCGAAGATTTGGCATGTGGGGGTCCCTCCGGTTTGCATGGGGTAAGGGCTCTGTGAATCTGATCCATTTGAAGGCGTTCTATAGGAATGGATGGGGAGAGCTCTTGAAACAAATCTGTTATTGTGTATTTGAGATTGACAACCGATTTAGGACTACCACTTATTTATAGCCACAGGCCTGGCTCCCCTCTCCACAAAAGGTGTAAAATGTGGCAGAGGAGGGGAAAAGAGGCAGACAAGTGGAGATTTCTCTTTTGGGTGGAGCTCTGCTTTAAGTTCATGGCTAAGGAAATAGAAGTGAAATGAAAGTTAGTGCAGGCTGTTCTAACCACTTTCCGCTCAAGGCCATCATATGACGTCCTGGACTTTGGAGATCTTTTTTTTCTGCCAGCAAATCCCTGCAATGTGAAAACAATCATAGCGGCTAAAAATTTAAAGCCCCAGACTAGATGGGCGCAAACTAGGAAGTGTTTAGGACCACCACGGGGCCCATACCTTAAGAAATTTAGCATGAGAGTCGTTGAGGACGCTAGACATCTTCTCATGGATCATAAGAATCGTCAGGGTATTCTTGACCTCTGGGAATGAAACAGAGTTTTTTTTTTCCAGGCCCTCGCTATTGTCCGCTTGGCAGCGAAAAAACAGATATGTGGCTAATTTCTGCTGATGAGAGAAGAGGCCCGGGATTGGGCAATAGAGTAATGCATATTTGGCATCCTTGCGGAAGGGGACATGAAATAGGGAGGATAATAGGCCAAAAACCCTTGACCAAAATCTAACTAGGCGGGGGCAGGACCACCATGTATGCAGTTCATCTCCTCGTTGACCACAACCTCGAAAACACCTGTCTGTACACAAAGGGCTCGACTTGGCAATGCGAGCTGGGACCCAGTACCAGGGTAAGAGGACCTTATAAGCTGCCTCCAACGTGGCAGTGTTGAAGGAAGATTTTGCTATGCTGGACCAGGCCTTACTCCAATCTGCAAGATCTATAGGGGATAGGTCACGCTCCCATTTAAGCACATAAGTAAGGGTAGTAGAAGAGCTACCGGAAGCCAGTAAAGAATAGATCATAGAGATAGTGCCACGAGCACCTGGACAATGCTGACAAATGTGCTCAAAGGCAGTTAGTTGGTATGGGAAGGAGCCAAGCTGCCAAAGGGGGGTTATCCAGAGTCGCAGCTTAATATATAAATAATTCGGTAGACGGAGCATCGGGTGCGAAGAAAGTGATAAACCAATGAGAACCCATGAGCCGGCCACCAAGAAAAAACGTGGGGATGTTCTGAGCCTGGTGGGAACATGGTATTATTTAGGAGGGGGAGTAGAGGCAGGAAAGGAGACATAAGTTTGCCCGAGTACCGAATCCCATCCCATAGTTTTAGACTGTGAAGCATAAGGGGACTAAAAGAAGGAGGTAGCAGCTTAGGGGGCAGTCATAATACATCTGAAATAGGGACCGGTGAACAATTAAGCACATCCAGCAGAACCCAGGGAACATCAGACGTTGCATGGAGCATGGTAAGTTGGGAAAGTTGGGCCGCCCGATAATACTTTGCAAGATCCGGAACGCCCAGCCCACCCCACAATATATGGGCATTGTCAGGAATGGTCCCCCCTGCTGGTAAATCTGCCTATTATTTTGACTGCAGTTCTGGCCTCCACCAGCGGGGGGGTTCTTGGTATGTTGGAGCACACAGCTTTTCCTGCGTTCAGGTGTGACCTGAATGCAATCAGCACGCCTCTATTTATACCCGGCAAGTTCAAGCAGAACTCGCCCTGGTATCCGTCTATTAACCCGACCCTGAGCCTGATATCTGGACCCTGAGCCTGTTGTCTCCATCCTGGACTTTTTACCCGATCTGATCCGATCCGACCTGACCTGATCCCTCTCCTGGACTTTTCCTTCCTGTTCATTCCCCGTCCACAGCTACTTCCTGATCCCCCGTGTATGACCTCGGCCTGGCCTGTTTATGATTCTGGTATTCCCCTTTCCTGTAAATATCGTCTTTAGTGTTGTTTTTGTCACTGTGGATCTTTGTTTGTTTGCACTGAGCTTGTTGAAGGTGGTGGGGTGTTACCCCCTCTTCTTAAATAAATCACCCTTTTTACCTATATCTGTTTGGATTCCTCTTTGCAATCACATAGTACTGGTCTATTTCTAATCACTGACAGGCATAAAGGGTAGAGCGAGAAACCCTAGGGCGCTTATATGCCCAGATAAAAGAGAGCAGTCTGTTCTGGAGCAACCACAGATAAAAAGCAGGGACCCGAACAGGAAGAGTCCAAAAAAAATAAAGAATCTTTGGGAGGATGGTCATCTTGAGCGCGTGAATACGACCAACCCAAGATAGAGTGGGGAATCGCCAAGATGCCATAAGAGCCGTGACAGTGCGCAAAAGTGGGTAATAGTTAGCAGAAAGAAGGGAAGTCAACTTGATACCCAAGTAGTGTAGCGAGGAGTCAGCCCAATGGTAGGGAAAAAGAGATTAGAGATGCAAGGCTTGGGGACTCGGAAGGGTAATATTCAAAGCAGTCGTTTTATGTGGATTGATTTGGAGACCTGAAATAGTAGCAAAGCGGGCTAAAAGTGCCTGGAGATTCGGTAGGGTGACTGGTGAGGGTTAGGAGGGCATCGTCAGCGAACATACTAAGTTTATAATAATCACCTGCATAGGGGATGCCCCTGTTGTTAGGATCTGCTCTAAGGGCAATAGCTAGCGGCTCAAGGGCAAGAACGAAAAGGACTGGGGATTAAGGGCATCCCTGCCTCGTTTCCCTGAAAATGGGAAAGGAGGGCGAGAGGCAATTAGCATAGCGAACTGAGGCAGAATGGGACGAATAAGGGGCCGTCAACCAAGACAAGATAGAGTTTCCAAAACCCCATCGTTGCAGTACATAACGCAGATAATCCCACGAGAGGGAATCAAAAGCTTTATAAATATCAAGTGAAAGGAGAAAGCCAGGGATCTTGCGCTGCTGTAACAAGGTGATCAGGTGCCGCATTCTTTTCTTTCAAGAGAACGCGGTTCTTTTGAAACGGGAGTCTGTACACTCAGGCGGCAAGAGATTCTTGCCAAGAATCTCGCCTTTTTTTTTCCTGACAAATTTCTTGCCTGTGCGTACAGGGCTTTAGAGTCCTGTTGTCAGCTCAAGACAAACATTGCATGTAGAATGCACACAGGTTTGGAAACTTCCAGGGCAGACTAATCATTTTCTAATCTCTGCTGATATGTGCCAAAAGCATTTTGGCCTGTATCTGTTGGCTTTGTAAATGGCTTTAGCTTGACATCAGTTTGGTACCCTTCTGAAGTAGATTTGGAATTATTTGGCAGGTGCAGCTGATGTGCAGTTGACCTCCTTTTGATCTGCCTTTGATCTGTTTAACCACTTGCAATCCCGCTCATGCAGATATACTGCGACAGGGCAGCAGGGGCAGGCTCAGTCAGGTATGTATATGTGCATTCCATACATTAAGGTGAAAAAACACCTTGCACTCTCTGGCCCCCCCGAGCCCCTGTTTTACTTACATGAGCCCTGAATCTCTGTGGGCACGATCCAGTGTTGCTTTTATCCAGATCTTCATTGGATGATTGATAGCAGCGCAGCTATTGGCTCCCGTTGCTGTCAATCAAATCAATGATGCAGCGTGCCAGGGGGCAGGGTTGAGTGGCTATGGCCCCCGAGTGTATTACAGAGGAGTGCGCCCGCAAGCTAACCTCCTTGGGAGAGGGGGTTAGATCTTGCATGGAGGAATCCGAGACAGCCATCGAGAGAACCCAGAAGACAAGGAATCGGGGGCCACTCTGTGCAAAACGAAATGCACAGAGGAGGTAAGTATGGTATGTTTGATATAAAAAAAATTAAACCTTTACAACCCCTTTAAGCTTTGGAAAAAAAAAACTGGAAGATGTTTGGCTACCAAAAAATAAAGTTTTTGGACAAAACGCGTAGACCTTCACATCACGCAGTGGAACACATGCCGGCTTCGGGTTAGAGCGGAGTGACTGCATATCCAGGGAAAACTTCTTTAGATTTAATGGCTTTAACTAAATGCCGACCGCCCACCGCAGTTATACGGCGGGACGGTGGCACTGCTGGGCGAGAGCACGTAGCTCTACGTCCTCTCTTTAGCGGCCACTAGGGCCACTAGGGCCACTAGGGCATGCGCCCCCCCGCTCGTTCCCCGAGTCCCGCGCGCGTGCCTGGCCGGCGCGATCGCCGCCGGGCACGCGTGCTCGTTCGTTACAGAGCGGGGAACGAGAGCTATGTGTGTAAACACATAGCTCTCGTTCCTGTCAGCGGGGGAAACGCTAATCTTCTGTTCATACAATGTATGAACAGAAGATCAGTGATTTCCCCTAGTGAGGTCACCCCCCATACAGTTAGAACACACTCAGGAACACACTTAACCCCTTCCCTGCCCCCTAGTGTTAACCCCCTTCACTGCCAATGGCATTTTTATAGTAATCCAATGCATTTTTATAGCATTGATCACTATAAAAATGCCAATGGTCCCAAAAATTTGTCCAAATTGTCCGATGAGTCCGCCATAATGTCTCGGTACTGAAAAAAAACGCTGATCGCTGCCATTACTAGTAAAAAAAATATATTAATAAAAATGCCATAAAACTACCCCCTTTTTTGTAAACGCTATACATTTTGCACAAACCAATCAATTTTACGAAAAATATGTAGAAAAATATGTATCGGCCTAAACTGAGGAAAAAAAAAAAATTATATATTTTTTTGGGGATATTTATTATAGCAAAATGTAAAAAATATTGAATTTTTTTCAAAATAGTCGCTCTATTTTTGTTTATAGCGCAAAAATTTAAAACCGCAGAGATGATCAAATACCACCAAAAGAAAGCTCTATTTGTGGGGAAAAAGGGACGCCAATTTTGTTTGGGAGCCACATCGCACGACCGCGCAATTGTCAGTTAAAGCGGCGCAGTGCCGAATCACAAAAAGTGCTCTGGTCTTTGACCAGCAATATGGTCCGGGGGTTAAGTGGTTAATGCAGTAGTAATCCGCTGGGTGATTTTTTTTTCTTTTTAAAACCTGCAAGGCAATGTCATATTGTGCTAGTATACATCGCATACTAGCACATTATGTGAACCCTACCAGAAAACGATGCCTTATAGTAATGCGCTATCACAGCTGAAGGCGCTTCCACCTTCACCTGGGTTCACGGACCCTTCAGAGCGCACGAGACAGTGATGTCAACCCCTGAATGTATAGTAAATATCTCCTAAACGGTACACAAGATATTTACAGTGCATACTGGTAAGCCTTATTATAGGCTTATCTATAGGTAAAAATCATGCATGGAAATTTAGTCCCACTTTAATACACAAATATATCGCACAATGAAATATCCCTCTCTGGGTCTTGTATGTCCTGAAATCTGGAGGAATACTCCAGCTCAGGAATAATTTTTTTCTGAAAACTCTGGTACAACACAATCTGGTGCAGCTCTGCATGGTAGCCAATCAGATTCTAGCTTGTTCAATTATGCTTTGACAAAAAAAGAATAATCCTGGAAACTGATTGGTTTCTATGCAGAGCTGAGCCAGATTTTGCACTCTCCAGCTTTAATAAATCCCCAACTGATTGTTTCCATTTTACATGGAGAAAAGGATGTGATTCTCCATAAATGCTGATAGCAGGGGCATTGCTAGGAGTGAAAAAAAACAGGGGCTTCAGCCCGAAGTCCAAGCCCAGTGACGGGGCACGCACACGGGGGGGGGGGGGGGGGTTTGGTGAATTGACTCCTTGGTGGGGGGGGGGTAGGCTCACTTGTTGAATGCTGCCTGGGTCACCAATGCCCATCCATGCTGACCTACCAGACCCCTACACTAATCCCCCATGGTGACACATATACACTGATCCCCCCATAGTGACACATATATAGCCCAGGCGTGCAGGCACGACAGACCATTCGTTTGAGGCTGCTGTGCTTGCGTTTTCTGCTGGAAAAGGTCCTGGCATCTTTTAAAAAAAGCAGCCACTTGGAAACTGCATGATGCGTTTGTACCATGCAATTTCCATGTGCAGAAAATTGCACCTTGCATTTTAGTGCATTTAAGAGTTAATGGTACCCCTTCACGTTTTCTATGCAGCACCTCATTTTGTGCGCAGCTGCTTGTCCCCTTCACATCTTCCCCACCACAGCCCTGTCACCCTTCACATTTCCCCCCACACAGTATTATCCCCCCTCACAGTATTGCCCTATCACATATCCCCCTACACTTGTTGAATGCTGCCTGGGTCACCAATGCCCATCCATGCTGACCTACCAGACCCCTACACTAATCCCCCATGGTGACACATATACACTGACCCCCCCCCATGGTGACACATATATACACTGATCCCCCCATGGTGACACATATATAGCCTAGGCGTGCAGGCACGACACACCATTCGTTTGAATGGGCTGCTGTGCTTGCGTTTTCTGCTGGAAAAGGTCCTGGCATCTTTTTAAAAATGCAGTCACTTGGAAACTGCATGATGCGTTTGTACCATGCAATTTCCATGTGCAGAAAATTGCACCTTGCATTTTAGTGCATTTAAGAGTTAATGGTACCCCTTCACGTTTTCTATGCAGCACCTCATTTTGTGCGCAGCTGCTTGTCCCCTTCACATCTTCCCCACCACAGCCCTGTCACCCTTCACATTTCCCCCCACACAGTATTATCCCCCCTCACAGTATTGCCCTATCACATATCCCCCTACACAGTATTGCCCCATTACATATCCCCCTACACAGTATTGCCCCATTACATATCCCCCCACACAGTATTGCCTCTTTTACATGACCCCCATCACATATCCCCCCACAGAGTATTGCCCCATCACATATCCCCCCACACAGTATTGCCCCAACACATACCCCCCTCACACAGTATTGCCCTATCACATATGCCCCCACAAAGTATTGCCTCCTTTACATGACCCCCATCACAATATCCCCCCACAGAGTATTGCTCCATCACATACCCCCTCCACAGTATTGCCCCATCACATATGCCCCCACACAATATTGCCTCCTTTACATGACCACCATCACAATATCCCCCCACAGAGTATTGCCCCATCATATACCCCCTCCACAGTATTGCCCCATCACATATCCGCCCACACAGTATTGCCTCTTTTACATGACCCATCACATATCCCCCCACACAGTATTGCCTCTTTTACATGACCCCCATCACATATCTCCCCACAGAGTATTGCCCCATCACATATCCCCTCAAACAGTATTGCCCCATCACATATCCCCCCACAGAGTATTGCCCCATCACACATCCCCTCACAGAGTATTGTCCCATCACACATCCCCTCACAGTATTGCCTCCTTTACATGGCCATGGCCCCCGCTCCCCATCCAGTCCCAGTCCAGAATTGTCCCGCCTATTCAGCTATTCTGCTAATAATAGTGGAAGACACTGGGGACAAAAGCGGCGACTACATAGCGCGATCGCCGCGGTCCGGAAAGAGCAGCATCTCGGGCCGGATGCAGACCGCGGGGGGCCATTTAGTGATGCCCGGACTAGTGGGACGTCTATCATAGGAGCCGGGTCCCCGGAGGCTCGGGGCTAACACTGCTATTGGGGATTATAGAGACTCTGGGCTTTTCGGGGGGACATTCGGGGCTCTAGCCCCCCCAGCCATTGCCTCCTGGTGCCCCTGCCTGATAGTGTGGCATGAAAAAAGTCCATGGGTTTCTGATGAGTGTGCACTGTGTTCATAACTATGCAGTGAAGTGTATATCACAGGAGGAAGATTGAAGTAATCTTATGTGGCACTTATGAAACATACATTTATGAACTGATTGTTCCCGTGCTATCACTATCAGCACTTGATTTGGGTAGCACATTAGCACTATATATCTGCCATGTTATATGTTTATTAGAGGCAGGGCTGATGCAAGGATTTTTTAAACCTAATTTTGCCACCCCTATTAGCTCCACCACTGGCTCCACACTGACTCCACCCCCTTTTGTCCTGCCCTGCTCTATACAGTAAGCATCGGCTCTGCTTCCTCTAGCGATGGCTCCAGTGCTGTGCTGCACCTCTAATTACACTACCAGCCAGACGGAGCAGCTGCCTGAGAGAGTTAGTTACATGCTGCAGCTTGCAGAGCATGCAGACACGGAGGGAAATCAGCGCCCCGGCGCCCCTAGGCAGCAGTGTGCAAGTAGTTTGCCTAGTGGTATCATCGGCCCTGATTAGAGGGTATGCCTATAGGGTTTTTCCTCATGGGATAACAATATTTTGTATCTTACGTAGTATTTAAATGCAGTATTGCATTGGGAGAAATTCCTTTATTGGCATCTGTCATTAAATACTATCATCAGGAAAGGAAGATGCTACTGTGTAACGGTTTTGCCCCAAAGTTATACTTGATTTGCCTTCATAATTAATATATAAATGTAATATTTTGTATTTACTGTAGTTTGATCCAATGAATTGTGATTTTTTTCCTTGTCCTGCCTGCGTTTCACAGGAGGGCTAACTAAATATATTATATTATCCACATTTGTTTTTTTTTTTATATATATATCATATTCAACGGCATAGTATTTAAGGAACCCAACTGAGTTTGAAAAACTAGGATTAAGGCTTCTTTAGCCAAAACACAATAGCGGTTTGCTTTTCTGCATTGCCTGTACTTTCTTGAATTTTAAATAATAAAGCATTTGTGGGTCAAATACAGACTCCAGCGTTAACACGTTTTCTGATCGATTTTGGGCAAATCAGAGCCTGACTATGAGACCAGTGTTATTTGCCAGGAAGAAAAGAATATTGTCATACAGCTCATTCTGAGAATAACTACATTTCTTGAAATAGAACCATGTTTGTGTAGCATTGCTGTTGTTTAGCAATCTCCTGTTGAACAAAAAACAGTTGCAGTACATTCATGAATGACCAGCAGGTTATATATGGTTGGAACTGAGAACCACTGCTTTGATGTATTTTTTTGTTGGTATGGTTTCTTTCACTATTGTTGTGTTTTGTGTTTGTTGTACAGATTCAGGAATTAGAAACTGAAAATACCGAACTGAAATACAAAGTACAAGATTTGGAAAACCAGTTAAGAATACGAGATCTAACTTCCTCACCTGTAAGTAATGCAAAAAAAGTTCATATGAGAAACTCAGATAATCGTTTGTTATGCTAAATAATGATACTATAATGCACTTACTTGTTGCAGGTCAAACAGAAATACAGGTATATAGAGAGTAGAACACATTTTATTCTTGCTCTCCCTAAATGCTTATAGATTTAAAACCATACAGCAAATTAGTAATAGATTTCAATAATAAGCTCAAAAACAGTTCATTGCATTATCTTGTTTCTCCACATGGGGGCTAGAGTGATGCATAATAGACCGCGTTTGATGTGACGTGGGCTAGTCTATGCCTCGGTTGTCGTAATTTCCAGTCTCTCCCCTTGCTTTACTTCGAGGCTTGACGTACATACCTCACTTTCAGATTGAGGCTTGATGCGCATGCTTTGACGCTATTTTGCTGACGACCCCGAAAACGTTAGGATGATTAGAGGCTGTGTCAGACAGCGTGGTCACCTGTTTTCAGAGGTTATATGACTGTATAAATTTAGGGTGACAGAGACATCAGGACAGCCCAGTTGGTGTCTGACTGAGACGAAACGCGCCGGTTCTACTGTCCTGTCTATGCTACTACAACTGGACTTTCTAGGCTTTTGATGTTTTACTGAAATGTGAGTGATTTACCTTTTTAAAAGAAATACATTTTATGTACGGTTTTACACCATGTCGAGTCTCCTATCTTTTCTATATGTCCTAAAGTAGTATCGATGAAAGGACTCCACACTCTGGAAGGTTCTATATGTTCATATACCATTTTATTGGCTATGGTGGTTGTCTGCATTTCATGATGTTTCCAGTGAAGATTCACTATTCAGGTGCTGAGACAGCCTGTTTGACCCATTTGGTATATGCTAACTAGGGTCCCACTGTGATGGTAAGGCTTCTTACACTATATTTGGTGGCAGAAGATTTTCATAGCGATGATTTGTTTTCACTTGGGTTATTGAACATTAATATTTAAATCATAAATATATGGCCTTTTTTTTTTAATAAACATGAACTGTTTATGAGCTTATAAAGCCCCGTACACATGATCAGGCTTTTGCCCAGTCATGTGGAATTCCATCGAAGTAAAAGAGAACATGTTCTCTATCTAAATCCGATGGAATTACTCCGATGGGGCATACACACGTTTTAGTTTTCTATATATCCATTTGTACAAATTTTTCACTTTATATCAATTCATATGTGTATGATATATGTTTTAGCGCTGCACTTTTTATATCCTTTTTTTTTTTGCACAAGTTTCCTCTTGTCTGGCTGCTTTATATTTCTGAACACCAAGCCCGGTTTAACACTATACTACTTAATAGTTTTTGCTAAATATTGTACAACGTTGTGGAAAATATTTACTTGCTTATCCAAGTAGGTCTGATCATGGGGAATGTACTAGTATTTAAATAATTCTGGGTAGTCCAGTGGCATAATTCAGTTACTGCCTTGTACATATGAAGCAGGTGTAAAGTAGTGTACATAACACAAGGTGTAAATTGTTATTATACAGGCAAGCCTTAACTGGTGTTACGTGGTGAAGGTTTCAACACCTAGTTCACAAAGATGGCCTCCATCAAGCAAATTTTAACCAACCCTCTTCTCTGTCCAAAATCTGTGCATGGTTATCCAAAAAGTATTTATTGTCCATTACGTATTGATATATGTGTTGCTGTGAGGGCTTACCATTTCTATTTTGTATGACAGCAATTCCTTACCTTTTTGGCACCAGGGCCGGTTTCACTTCAGCCAATTTTCCCAGGGATCTGGGGGGTGGGGGTGGGGGGGGGAGGAGTTTGGAGGAGGGAATATTCACAGAGTCTGTCCTCAGCCCACAGTCCCCATTTTATTTCAGCTCCCCTTCACATCTCAGCCCCCCTTTACATTACAGTGCCCCTTTACAGTGCAGTCCCATTTACATGCTTCTTTTTACAATAATGTAACAGGGACTACTCTTTAAAGGGGCACTATAATGTACAGTGGGGAAAAAAAGTATTTAGTCAGCCACCAATTGTGCAAGTTCTCCCACTTAAAAAGATGAGAGAGGCCTGTAATTGTCATCATAGGTATACCTCAACTATGAGAGACAAAATGTGGAAACAAATCCAGACGATCACATTGTCTGATTTGGAAATAATTTATTTGCAAATTATACATGGCCCTGCTCTCCTCTGAGGTGGCTGGATGAAAACAGACTGCATTTTTGTTTCCATGCATTTGTCATCTGATCCGCCGTGCAGATGGTGAATGTATTCCTATCTGTCTGTTATTAGTGGACCAGATTAGATGCCAGCGGGTCTCATTGGACACATGTCCACTGACAAACGCTGTCCACTGACATGAACTTTCTTTTCTGGAACAGAGGTGTTGAGGGGAAACACTAATTTACAATATTCATATTTCTGAATGGTAACCAGTGGCATCTGGTGTGTTTTTTTTTGGAGGGTGACAACCCACCCATCCCCCCTGAGTGACACCCAACCCTGCTGTTTGCCAGTTGGTCTGACACTTACCCCATCATGACAGGTGAAAGGGAGCGTGGTGCAGTGTCTTGACTCCAAGTCCTCTCCCACATGACGACTTCCAGCTCCTCCCCTCCTTCCCCTAGGTGTCCAATAGGATCTCCTGTCCTTTCAGCCATTCGGGTGACCAGTGTCAAAACAAGCTTTCTGATTGGCCAGGAAAGGATCAGTGTTACAACAGCGAATATTGATTCACTGTTGTAACACACCTGGGTGGGATCGGAGCTCACTCTCTGCAACCGGACCCCATTCTATATTAACCACTTAAGGACCGCCTCCTGCACATTTACGTTGGCAGAATGGCACGGCTGGGCACATGCACGTACAGGTACGTGCTGTGCTAGTACCCAGCCGTGACCCGGTCCGAAGCTCCGGGACTGTGGGATTCACAGACCCGATCTCCGCTGGAGTGCGGCGATCGGTCCCCGGAGTTGTAGAACAAGGAGAGCCCCTTTTATAGGGGGAGACAATCAATGACATCACACCTACAGCCACACCCCCCGACAGTTGTAAACACTCTTCAGGTCACACATAACCCCATCAGCACCCCCTTGTGGTTAACTCCAAAACTGCAACTGTCATTTCAACGGTAAACAATGCATTTTAAATGCATTTTTTGCTGTGAAAATGACAATGGTCCCAAAAATGTGTCAAAATTGTCCGAAGTGTCCGCCATAATGTCGCAGTCATAAAAAAATCGCTGATAGCCGTCATTAGCAGTAAAAAAATATATATAAAAATGCAATAAAACTATCCCCTATTTTGTAAACATTATACATTTTGCACAAACCAACCGATAAACGCTTATTGTGATTTTTTTACCAAAAATAGGTAGAAGAATACGTATTGGCCTAAACTGAGGAAAAAAAATGTCTATATATTTTTGGGGGATATTTATTATAGCAAAAAGTAAAAAATATTGCATTCAAAATTGTCGCTCTATTTTTGTTTATAGCGCAAAAAATAAAAACCGCAGAGGTGATCAAATACCACAAAAAGAAAGCTCTATTTGTGGGGAAAAAATTGCGCCAATTTTGTTTGGGAGGCACATCGCACGACTGCGCAATTGTCAGTTAAAGCGACGCAGTGCCGAATCGCAAAAAGGGGCAAGGTCCTTTAGCTTCATTTTGGTCCGGGTCTTAAGTGGTTAAAGCCTACTAGAGACTCTGGTTCTAATAGGGGCAGGACGCATGGATTGGGGAGGCGGCAATGGACAGGGGGGGCGTGCACCATTAATGGACAGCCCCATCCCTGATGTTAACTGAGGATTTGGGAATATACTGTTTAATGTAAGGACTCTGAAGAAGACATGTGGTCATAATATGAATAAAATAAAATACAGCGCTACTAAATAAATAATTACACACAAAATATTAATAACCAAATGTAACAAGCTGAATCCGGTGACGGTGCACAAAACCAAATATATATAAGACAAATTAAAGATGCGCTACAATTTACAACTAATATATGTGAACCGTGCAGTGAACAACACCATATAGGGTTAACAAATAACTGACAATCAGAGAGTGTGAATTGCTCAGTGAATCCAGCTGTGGGCAAAACCACACCTAAAGTGACAAATATGTGTGTCCCATGAAACAATGATATGTACTGAAAAAAAGTCCAAATATAAATATAAATCCAATATCTATACACCGTGATTCCAAACTGAAATTCCAAAAAATAGATACAGCAACTATGGGCCAGATTCAGGTAGATGGGCGCTTCTTTACTTTGGAGTAACGTTTCTCATTTACGTTACTCCGCCGACACTTTCGGCGCAAGTACTGTTATTCACATAGCAGTTGCGCGTAAACTTGCGCCAGAGTAACGAAAATGCGCTGGCGTAACCCGACGCAAGTGGAAGTGGGTGTGATCATATGTAAATGATGGGCGGAGCCCAGCGCAGAGGCTTACGTTCAGCGCATCATCCACGGAGCATGCGCAGTAAGTGAGGCTTCACTCGGCCCCCTTGTGCGCATGCTCACAACTTCCGTCGGCACCACTTCACGGGAAACGTCAGCGCAATGTGTTCCGTTGGGCGTTTAAATGTGCCCGTAGATGCGCCATTCCGGCACTAAAGTATATCCTGTTCCCCCTCCCCGCAGTGAAGTTACTTTTGTTCTGAGATGGCTGCTCCCGTTCCCCGCAAACACACAGGAGAAAGCTGAACTCTAAAGGCCAGGAGCTGTCAGCCGTCATCTCGGCTATGGAGACCTATGATGTCTTCCTCCATGGCTGTAAAAGTTGACAGACAAGCATGGACAGAGGTGTTGTCCTGCAAGTGGGGGTGCTCAGCTAGCTCTTATCGTCAGTAACGCTGCTGTAGCTGCTCTCCTGCTGACCTGTGGCCGTCTGGAGTAAAGATAAAGCAGCTATTTGTAGAAATAACTTTGCGCCGGATGGACGAGATACGCGCGGCGCATGTAGCCAGCGTATGGTGCTAATCCGTTCGCGAATTGGGAAATCTCCCTCATTTGCATATTTGCAGGGGAAATCAATAGGCGCGACTGATGCGCCAAGCGAAATTATGCGCTGACGAGACTCTGGCGTCGGAAAGTTAAGCCGATCGTAAATGGCCCGTTTTCTGTCGCATCTAGTTTGGTGGGTACGGCCACATAGAAACGACGGCGCATCTTCACAGTTACGCGGCGCATATCGAATTACTCCAGCGCAAGTCTTGCTGAATCTGGCCCTTTGAGTACAAAATCTTCAGTTGTATCAAAGCTCCTAATTCATACAGATGAAATTGATCCTCACATGGTCCGCAGAACATATAACAAAAAGAGAAAACATACCATGGTGTAATATAGTATGGTAAACTGAATACCAAATACGTGATATGTCACACTCACGGATTCCCCTAAAGATAAAAGCCGCTTAGTAATTTGCTGAGTATCGTATGAGACCTCCGTTGGTTTCGTACGTATGGCTCCTCCCTATGTGTTGCGTCACGAACACGTGACTTACTCATGGGATATACGATATACGATACTCAGCAAATTACTGAGCGGCTTTTATCTTTAGGGGAATCCGTGAGTGTGACATATCACGTATTTGGTATTCAGTTTACCATACTATATTACACCATGGTATGTTTTCTCTTTTTGTTATATGTTCTGCGGACCATGTGAGGATCAATTTCATCTGTATGAATTAGGAGCTTTGATACAACTGAAGATTTTGTACTCATAGTTGCTGTATCTATTTTTTGGAATTTCAGTTTGGAATCACGGTGTATAGATATTGGATTTATATTTATATTTGGACTTTTTTTCAGTACATATCATTGTTTCATGGGACACACATATTTGTCACTTTAGGTGTGGTTTTGCCCACAGCTGGATTCACTGAGCAATTCACACTCTCTGATTGTCAGTTATTTGTTAACCCTATATGGTGTTGTTCACTGCACGGTTCACATATATTAGTTGTAAATTGTAGCGCATCTTTAATTTGTCTTATGTGGTCATTATATGAAGTTGGACGAGAAGCAATTTAAAGTGGTTGTAATTCCTCACATGTACCCAGTGAAGTGACCAGCATTAGGTGATACACAGCGATGAATCAAATGCTCCTATGTACGATTGTATCTGTGTATCTGCAGCCATTTCTTCAGTAGATTGTTCTGAAAACACAGAAGAAAGGATTTTCTAGTTCTAGGAGCTGGGGGCAGGGATCTATAAACTTTACACAGTTGAGGGAGACAAGTGCACATTATTGAAGGATATATAATGTTAAAGAGGAGGTTCACCCTAAATATACTCTTTCGGAAACCGTGACGGGCTATACAGGCGCCATCCACCGCGGGGGAAATAAATAAAAATAAATCAAAATTAAAGATTACACAGTAAGTGGGGCATTTAAAAAAAAAAAAAACAGGATGCTGACGCCAGTATGCTGGATCACATGGGAAAGAGTATATTTAGGGTGAACCTCCGCTTTAAGCTGCATAAGGGATTCTTTATTGTCAGAGCAGAAAAATGTGGAACTCTTTTCAATAGTTGGTGTTATCAGCTAAGAGTGTAGTTAACGTCAAACATTTTTTAGATTAATTCTCAGCACAATATGCAAGGATGTTGGAATCCATAGCAGCATACACACACATACCCCACTTTTAAGTACACTATGGTGTTTATTTTCTATTGCTGGAAAGTGCAAAATCAGGCTCACTTCTGCATAGAAACCAATGAGATTCCAGGTTTTATTACCAAAGCGTTGATCAAGCTGGTGTTAGAAGCTCATTGGTTTCTTTGCAGAAGTGAGCCTGATTTTCCACTCTCCAGCCATAGTAAATAAACCACATTGGCCCGGATTAACAAAGCACTTGTGCCGGCGTATCTCCCGATACGCCGCATAAGTACAAAAATGCGCCGTCGTATCTGTGCACCGGACCTACAAACTAAGATACGCCTAAAAACAGACTTCATCCCACCGACGTAACTTGCCTACGCCGGCGTAGAGTGGAGGCATATTTACCCTGGATGCATGTGGCGCTCCCATTGATTTTCGATTCAAATATGCAAATGAGGGAGATACGCCGATTCACAAACGTACTTGCGCCCGGCGCATGATATACGCGGTTTGCGTAAGTTTTACGTCTGGCGTAAAGTTATTCCCCATAGATGAGGCGCAACCCATGCAAAGGTATGGACCAGGGAACACAAGCCTACGTTTTTTACGTTGGACGTCTGTGAATATGGGCTGACATGGGTCTGACTGGGCGTAGGTTATGTTCACGGCGTACACAGGGATCCGGCGAATCTTAGGCAGTTGTTTCGAAGTGGTTGTGCGCATGTGCATGGGGATACGTCGATGTCTCGACGCATGCGCAGTTCGTACTTGTTCGACGCATGCACAGTAAGTACTTGTTTGGCACCCGGCCCATCATTTGCATGGGGTCACGCTTCATTAACATGGATCACGCCCACTTCCAGCACACTTCCACCTACTTCCACTTATGCCGGCTTACGCCTATGAAATATGTGCCACGCTGGCACAGAGTTGGGAGCATTTGGTTTGTGAATTCCATGCTTGCCTCTCTGCGCTGCGTTGGCGTAGCATAAAAGAGATACGCTACGGCAGCATAAATGTGCGCCAATGTATGTGAATCCGGACCATTGTGTACTTAAACGTGGATATGCCTGTACACATTGAATTGAATAGACCTATGTCTGCATTCAACCATACCAATAATGCAACTATACTATTTTATGAACTGACAGTTTTAAATTTGTGCAGAGACAAGAATATAGTACTGATAATACCACTTGTAATGCATGCATTCAAAAGGCTTTGCATGAATACTGCTAACCTCTATTACCTTTTCATTATGTATCATATTATCCATATGCTACTTTACCTAGTCTCTTTCCCAGCATTGGAGGGAGGTGATAGAGTTGGTGCTACCATCTAAGTGAAATGATGTAATCATTCCCTCACCGGACATTCACTGCAGGAGCTATTTTCATTCTTTACCTGCAAGAAAAGACATACAAAGACATATAGTAGGGTTATGTTTTCCCTTCCTAATCCTTATTTGTTGTGGTTTTCCACTTATTTGTTTTACTACATGTGGCTGGCAGTTAAATGGTGAAATCAAGATGCCATGGAGAATCCCAGTTACTGCAAAGCAGCTGGGATACCTATTTAAAAAGCCAAACGGCATATAGGCTTGTAAGTATGGATGCTTGCAATATTTTAAATAATAAATATCAGAGTGTTTCCATAAAAATAAAATTCTAGTTCCCCTGATGACACGTATTGATGCAAAATGTGTAGAGAGGGGCTTAACTTGATATCATAAAGCCCCCAGAGTGCTAACCTGTGCAGCATTGTATTTCTGTATGCTGATTTGCTATTTAAAATTGTGAGTACCTGTCTGTCTGTTTTTTTTTTTTTTTCTATAAATGTGCAATACAGAGTGTGTGGCCTTTGTTACTTTGCATAATATCCTGCATGGGTTATCAGGCTGAGTGGACTAGAATTGGAGGCACATTGGAAGCCTAGTTATGGTGTTTATGCTGGTGATTCATTGTTGAAAGCTAGAAACAGCAATATGCCTTGATCTCTGTGATTTAAGATCAACACATTCTGGTAAGAGGCTCATTCATGTGGTGAAGGGCATGTGTTTTTTCAAAAATTGTGCATCCTCCTGGTAGAAGTCTGGAATTCTATATTTACCTTTTATTTGAAATGACTCACTTCTTTATAACTAATTATTTTCACATTATTTGAGAAAGACCATTTCTATATTGATGTTTGTATGACACTTTTATATTTGGTGTATAACATTTGATATAATCCTGTCTTCTGGTGAATGGTGGGTGCAGCTCTTGAAACATTTGATTTTCCACACTAAGCACAATTATTTCTGTTTTATCATAGTTTTGCTACAGTCAGTAGAATGTCTCCCTTGTTTCTAATGCCCCTTCTATTAGGTGAAATCCTCCTCTGTCCATGCCCCACCCCACCTTTGCCACTACAATCTTCTTATGGCAGAGGTTAATAGAACTAGGCGGGTGTCACAGGCTCACATCAGGAGTGCTTGACTATGCCCACCTTTTCTGCCCAGCTCTGCCATTCATAGAAGTGCCAATTCTACAGCTTCTATGACTGAAAAACATCTATAAATGGAAGATGGGTGAATGAGTAAAAGGGCTGCCCCTCCAGTGGCCCCCCTGGCTTTTTATAATATTATGCCTTCTGTAGCTGTGCAATAAACAAGAGGTTGGCCTAGGGCAGTGATGGCGAGCCTTGGCACCCCAGATGTTTTGGAACTACATTTCCCATGATGCTCCACTACACTGCAGCGTGCATTAGCATCATAGGAAATGTATTTCCAAAACATCTGGGGTGCCAAGGTTCGCCATCACTGGCCTAGGGCATTAACAATGATAAGCTTATATGCTTGAATAAATAATAAACATCCTTATTAGGATTTGTGATATAAACTATTAAATGCTAGTATTTTTGTCTTAAGAAGGGTCTTTATTGTTAAAATACAAAAAATTATTCTAATGGTGAACATTGCAGGTATGTTTATAAGTCCTCAACACACTTTGAATTATTGCAACATATAGACCTGCCAGGGTGTCATAATCTAACTAGTGTCCTCATTCAGAAAGCTTATGCCCAACTTTACCAACATACTGTATACTGCCATTAAATGTCTTTAGTGGATATTAAAGTTTAGAATTTGTATTTTTTTTGGTACATTTTAAGATTTGCCAAATTTTGGCTTGGCCGTCCCAGGTGCAAACTTGAATTTAGCCCATGGAAACAAATGAATTAAATATAAGAAGACACAACCTTTCAATTCAGACTTATTAAGCTGGAAAATTGCCAACTTGGAAGCCTTACAGATATATTCAAAGAGCGTACGTTTCTTTGGTTTCCATAACACATCAGTGTGGCTAAAATGTTTGATCATGTGAAAAGGCTTAAATATTCTTGCATCTGGAAATGCAATTAGTATTATAAATGTTCTATGCCAAAGTACTGACAATACCCCATTATTTTATATTATTGTGTGTTGCAAGCTATGCATTTTCTGTACATACCTGTGTATATTGGAAGCTGCAACAAAATGCCATCCTAGGTCATCTTTGCAAATTTCATAGGTGACAGAGGCAAAAGACTTTACTAAATGCTTCCTAGTTTGTTTCCTGGTGTAATTTTGGTAAATGTAACTGTAGATCATCCTTTTACGTTGTAAAAGATCCCCATTTAATTATCATTTTTAAATAGTACCATGATCTGTTTTTGTAATAGCTTCTGGTATTCTTCTGCACATTAGCATTCAGACTTGGAGCAGAAGGGGCTGCTTTCATAGCAAATTAGACTTTACTGCATTTCACAGTGTTATAAATATAACGAGTGTGGTTTGCTGATTGTGGAAAAGGACATTGACATTGACCAGTTTTTATTGGTGAGATGTGGATTCAGCCCAAAATTGCAGATCATTTATAGGATTTAAATTCAACATATGTAGGTACATTTTCCCCCTCCACCAAATGATTTGGACCAGTGCACACAGAAAGGTCCAGAAAGACACGGATGAGCCAGTTTGAGGTGGAGGAACTTGACTGGTCTGCACAGAGTCCCCTGACCTCAAACCGACAAACATTGGATAAATTAGAGCATTGACTGCGAGCCAGCCCTTCTCATCCACATTAGTGCCTGACTTCACAAATGCACTCCTGGAAAAATGGTCAAACATTCCCAGAGATACACTCCTAAGTCACGTGGACAGTCTTCCCAGAAGAGTTGAAGCTGTTATAGCTGCAAAGGTTGGGCCAACTCAATATTGAACCCTACGGACTAAGATTGGGATGCTATTAAAGTTCATGAGCGTGTAAAGGCAGGCGTCACAATACTTTTTACAATATAGTGTATATAAACTGTGTATATGTGCGTGTGTTAGAGCGATAAGAGCTTTGCATTCCATCTTTGCTGACAGTCTGTTCTGGTAGCCGACTATTTTTTGCAACACACAAAAAAAAAGCGAGAGAGAAAAAGAAAAAACAGTGTGCGCCAAAACCACCTTATACTATTTCACATATTCATTACACCCATGAACCCATAGTAAAAATAAAAGATAGGGAGAGACCTTATGAAAAACCTAAAATGGCAGACAGGCAGACCTAAAGGCAGTGGTGTTGAGCTTAGAGGTAGTGTGAGACGATTGACTCCACAAGCAGGTTCTGCATGATAAAGAGGCAGTAGGGCTGCAAACAGCAGATGCCATGCAAATTAACTTTTTCTTAGCCTTTGTAATTGACTAACTTCCAAAGCCTTATTATCCTCTTCCCTCTCCCTGTGGGCAGTCAGTATTTAGCCAGCATTGGTGACATGTCTTCTTCCTCCTTTTCTGGAGACACCATTATAACCCTCCAAACTGGCCACAAGGAGTTGGCAGAATTACTTAAACATTCCATTTCTGACTTGCTGCAGGGGGAGCCTCAAACAGAGGAAGACTATAGAAAGTCTTTATTTCTTTACAGGGAGAGGAAGAAAATTAGTCAAACGTGGTGGAAGAGTGGTTCATTGCCTGTAAATAAAATCTCATAGTGTAGTATATGAAATTTGTATTAATTAAGTCAGCTCCACTCGGCCACAATGTGGCGTTTTCATAAGAGGAGAACAAATCTCATAGTGTAATCAGTAGATTATACAGTATGTCACAAAAGAAAGTATACCCCTTTTGTTATATTCTTTAATGTGATGACAATGAAGAAATTACACTTTGCTACAATGTAAAGTAGTGAGTGTACAGTTTGTATAGCAGTGTGAATTTGGTGTTTCCTCAAAATAACTCAACACTCAACACACATCTGCTAGACCGTTTCAGCAGACAGATTCGATCGTGTGTACGGGCGAGCCGACGGATTTGGCCACCCGACAGATTGGAAAGCATGCTTACCAATCTGTCGGCTGGGAACCCGTCCGCCCGACATGTCTGCTGGTTAGTACGCTAACCAGCAGACATGTCTTCTCGCACACGCGCTGAATGGTTTCGACGCATGCGCGGAAGTGTTTTACTTCCTGGTGCGGTGACGTGGCTGGTGGGGATTTTGGTTTGCTCGTGTGTACACGCGAGCAAACCAAAATCCAAGCAGACAGATTTGTTTTAAATCGGTCGGTCCGACCGAGTTGAACAAATTGATTTGATAGTGTGTACGGGGCCTAAATCGCTGGCAACAAAAGTGAGTAAACCCTTTAGTAAAAATTTCCAAATTTACAAAGTGTCAATATTTTGTGTGGCCACGATTATTTTTCAGCATTGCCTTAACCCTCTTGAGTATGGAGTTCACCAGAGCTTCACAGGTTGGCACTGGAGTCCTCTTCCACCCTGCCATGAAGACAACATTGAGCTGGTGGATGTTAGAGACCTTGTGCTTATCCACCTTCCATTTGATGATGCCCCACAGATGCTCAATAGGGTTTAGGTCTGGAGACACACTTGGCCAGTCAATCACCTTTACCCTCAGCCTCTTTAGCAAAGCAATGGTCGTCTTGGAGTTGTGTTTGTGGTCGTTATGTTGAAACACTGCCCTGCGGTCCAGTCTCCGAAGTGAGGGGATTATGCTTTGCTTCAGTATGTCACATTACATGTTAGCATTCATGGTTCCCTCAATGAACTGTAGCTTCCCAGTGCCGGCAGCACTCATGCAGCCCCAGAGCATGAAACTCTCAACACTATGCTTGACTTTAGGCAAGGCACACTTGTCTTTGTACTCCTCACCTGGTTGCTGCCACACACGCTTTACTACATCTGAACCAAATATGTTTATTTTGGTCTCATCAGACCACATGACATTTCCAGTAATCCATGTCTTTTTTTTTTTTTTTGTAAAAGTTTGTATTCAGTAATAAGAATACAAATACAGAAACAAGCACGTAGACACATCAAATAGTGCAGACACAGCCGCTAATAATAAACTAACAGCATATCAAGCACAATTTAAAGAGAAAAAAAAAAGAAAATATACAATAAAATATTGCAATTGTTAAGTGGGATGTGTTGGCATGTAGCAACGTCTAATTGACAATTAATTAATGGAATATCCCATCAAGTAAATTGTATGTCAAAACGTAATCAAGAACAATAAACAAAATATGATATAGAAAGAAAAAGGGGGAAAAGGAAAGGAGGGGAAGAAAGGAAAGACAGGGGAAGAGCCTGCCACAGTTCTGTCTCTTAATAAATCTCACGAAAATAAATACTTCAAATAATGTCAGGTTGTGTAATTTTTGTAGTCGTCAGAGGAAATAAAATTCGACCAACAAGACCATGTGGTATTAAATGTGATTGAGGTGTCCTTCACCTGGTGGATCAACTCCTCCATCCCCATGGTTCTCTGTATACGATTAAACCATTCCTTAATGGAAGGTGGTTCAGTAGAGCTGCATTTAATAGGGATGCACATCCTGGCCGTGTTAACCAAATGCATGGCTAGAGAGCGGTGATAGCCAATCAATGGCGAGCATGAATGATGGAGTAGAAATTGGGCCGGTGTGAAATCTAAAGAATAAGTCGTTATTTGGAGGATAAGCCTTTGAACCTCCCTCCAAAAAGATTGAATGAAAGGACAAGACCACCAGATATGGAGGAGCGATCCTATTTTTTTTTACATCTCCAGCAGGACTTGGGAAGTAAAGGATTAATGTGGAGGAGTTTGAGGGGTATTCTATACCACCTAGATAGTATTTTAAATGTGTTTTCCTGAACCTGAACATTTATCGATCCTTTATGTGCGAATCTGTATATTTTTTCCCATTCAGATTCAGAAAGGTTAATTGAGAGTTCCTGTTCCCATTTTTGGTTGGCCCAGTTAATTTTTGAACAGTGATCGGAGAATGATAAGGAGTACGTAAATGGAATCAGATGTCTCAGGAGTTCCTTGCTTAAGCATAGATCATCAAATTTAGTGGTATGTCTAGACCAGAGATCTCCAAACTACGGCCCTCCAGTTGTTCAGGAACTACAATTCCCATCATGCTTAGTCATGTCTGTGAATGTTAGAATTTTACAATGCCTCATGGAAAATGTAGTTCCGAAACAGCTGGAGGGCCGTAGTTTGGAGATCCTTGGTCTAGACCAATCTGGTCGTGGTGTAGAACTATTAGTAATCCATGTCCTTAGTCTGCTTGTCTTCAGAAAACTGTTTGCAGGCTTTCTTATGCGTCATCTTTAGAAGAGGCTTCCTTCTGGGACGACAGCCATGCAGACTAATTTGATGCAGTTTGCAGCATATGGTCTGAGCACTGACAGGCTGACCCCCCCCCCAACCCTTTAACCTCTGCAGCAATTCTTGCAGCACTCATGCATGTTTTTTCCAAAGACAACCTCTGGATATGATGCTGAGCATGTGCACTCTTCTTTGGTCGACCATGGCGAGGCCGGTTCTGAGTGGAACCTGTCCTGTTAAACTGTTGTGTGGTCTTTGGTTGAAGTTCAATTTCAGGGTCTTGCCAATCTTCTTATAGCCTATGCTATCTTCATGTAGAGCAAAAATTTGTTTTTTCAGATCCTCAGAGAATTTTTTGCCATGAGGTGCCATGTTGAACTTTCAGTGACTTGTATCAGAGAGTGAGAGCGATAACACCAAATTTAACACATCTTCTCCCCATTGACATGGCTAATTGGGCCCAATTTGAAAATGTTCACTTAGGGGTATACTCACTTTTGTTGCCAGTGGTTTAGACAATAATGGATGTGTTGAGTTATTTTGAGGGGACAGAACTGTTATACAAGCTGCACACTCACTACTTTACATTGTAGCAAAGTGTAATTTCTTCTGTGTCGTCACATTAAAAGATATAATAAAATATTTACAAAAATGTGAGGGGTGTACTCACTTAATGAGATACGGTATAATCTACTGATTAAACTATGAGATTTGTTCTCCTCTTATGAAAACATCACATTATGGCCGAGTGGAGCTGAACAAGGTTGGACGAATTTCAGGGAGTTTGGTTCAAACCTAGGTTGTAAGAAAAACGCAGTTTGACTCACTTCTATAAGTAGTCAGTTATTTTCAGTAAGCCTTCTCTTCCACGTGGGAGATTAGGGTGTGAAGAATTCCATAGAGTTTGAAGATTCAAGAATATATAAGAATACAGGGCTTTTATCAAAATTACGCTTAGATTGGTATATTACTGGACTTGATAGGGTATAAGGTTAAATTGTCATAACACCATTACTTCATTACTTGTAGAAAGGGTATTATAGTTTCTTAAAGATTCAAGTGCTAGTTTATTGTTTGATTGTGAGTTCAAACACTAGGGGCATTATTAACCAGCTTCTGGGGATTTTATGGATGTAGGTTTAGTGCAGGATTTGTGATTTGTTTAGTACCCTTGAAACCTTTTCAAAAGGCCCTGTCAGTAATGGTCCCCCCTGCTGGTAATTCTGCCTGTTATTTTGGTTGCAGTACTGGCCTCCACCAGCGGGGGGTTCTTGGTAGTTTGGAGCACACAGCCTTTCCTGCGTTCAGGTGTGACCTGAATGCAATCAGCACGCCTCTATAATACCCGGCGTGTGTAATCACTCCTCGCCCTGGTATCCGTCTATTAACCTCCCTGGCGGTATTCCCGTGTGTGGCACGGGGTGAGATTTTCAAGCTACAATCGGTAACCCCGAGCCACACACGGGCTTGCCTCGCTGGATGCAGAAAAGAGTTTTCTTACCTTTTCTCTGCGATCCAGCGATGAATCCCCGCAGTACACGGTGGCCGGATGTCCGCCTGATGCTGTGTGTACCTCAGATTCCCTTCCCTGCGAGCGTCGTGACGCAGGGGGGCGGAATGGGGGGGGGAACGGCGCCAAATTCAAATGTATAAGTAGAAACATAGTGAAACACAGTAAAAACACACTGATACAATTGGATACAAATTAAAAAAAAATACAGTGACCTTTGATTGCCCCCCCCAGTGTCTTCTCAAGTGACCTGTCTGCAGATTGCTGCTCAGTATACAGACACTGGTACTGCAATCATGGCAAAGCGCGCCTCTACATCCAAATCGCTATGCGACATGCTTCCAAACAGCGACAGCGATGCAGAATCCCTTGCGGAGGAGCTGAGCGACAGCGACGCGTGGGAAAGCTCGTCATCGGATGAAGAAAGTGATGCGAGTGACGATCCTGCACCTGTGCCCAGTGATGTGCGGACTTAGTGCGCAATTGATTGCGCTACAGAGCACGTAGCGCCCCCAAGGTTTCCCTTTACAGGATCACCTGGGATAAAATTGGACATAGTGGGTGACAATCTGTTGGATTACCTCCGGCTTTTTTTGACGGATGAGGTGATTGACAAAATAGTGTTGGAGACAAACAGGTATCAAGCTATTTTCGCGGCGCAGAAAATGGGAGCCTGTAACCAGTGATGATATTTGGAAATTCCTTGGCCTCCTAATTTTACAGGGAGTGGTGGGGAAACCACTCCAAAAGTGGTACTGGACCACAAATAAATTATTGGCCACACCTTTTTTTGGATCGGTAATTTCCGAATATAGATTTTCTTTAATTATGAAGTATTTGCACTTCGCAAATAATGAGGAATTCGACGAACAATCCCATCCAGCTCCAAAGCTAAAAAAAAATTGGGATGTTTACCAAATGATACTGCAGAACTTCCAGCAGACCTATGTTCCTGAGCGGGACATTACTATTGACGAAAGTCTGATGGCCTATAAAGGTAGGCTCAGTTGGATACAATTTATTGCGTCTAAGCGCGCTCGCTTTGGGATCAAATCCTTTATGCTGTGTGAATCCAGCTCTGGGTATATTTGGAACACAGTAATGTACACTGGGAAAGGGACCAAATTCTCCCCGAGATTTAGTTTTTTTGGGATGGCAAGCGCATCAGTTCTGTCATTGATAGAGCCCTTGCTCAACCAGGGCTACTGTCTCACTACAGACAATTTCTACACTTCCCCAGAACTGTACGAGTTCCTGCTTATGAACAAGACGGACGCTTATGGAACTGTGAGGCCTAACCGGCGGGAAATGCCGGCAGGATTTTACAACAAAAAGCTAGATAAAGGAGAAGTTGCTGCATGGCAAAAAGGGAAAATGTTGGCACTAAAGTGGCGGGACAAAAAGGACATTTACCTGATGAGCACAGTGCACAACAAAAGCAGCAAAAAAAATATTATACATTTTTTTTCAGACATCTCTTGGAGCAATGTCTGTGGAATGCATTCATCCTGCTGAAAAAAAAATGCCAGGTCTATGGTCCATGCAGACTTTATGTGGAAGGTGGCAGAACAAATTTTTCTAAAACACCAGACGCCAACGGCGGTAAACCGTTCTGGACGACGGGCTTCTGGTGTTGTAAATCCTGAGCGCCTGACTGGTCGTCATTTCATGGACTATGTACCACCCACTGCAAAAAAATCAGCACCCTCACGGATGTGTGTGGTTTGCTGCTCCAAGCACGACAACAGCGGAAACAAAATACGCAAAGAAACGCGCTTCTGTTGTCTCGACTGCGACGTTGGACTTTGCGCCATTCCTTGCTTCAAAGAATTTCATACCCGAGACATTTACTAAATAATGATTTTGCACACTTTTTTGACCCCCCAAAAAACCTGAGTTTATGAATATATTATTTGTTAAAATTTATTGAATAAAAAGTATTGTTATTATTAAATTATTATTTGTTATTATTTATTATATTATAATTTATGATTTTGTGTTTCAAACTTTGTCATAGTCTACTAGAGACTCTGGTTTGGACAGATTTAGGTGAGTTATTCCTAAGAATTGCAAGCCTGCAATCTAAAACGCCAAATTTCCATGCAAAATAATGGTACCGCTTTCAGCACCTAAAATCTGAAAGAATCATACCGCCAGGGAGGTTAACCTGACCCTGAGCCTGATATCTGGACCCTGAGCCTCTTGTCTCCATCCTGGACTTCTGACCTGATCTGATCTGATCCATCCTGACCTGATCCCTCTCCTGGACTTTCCCTTCCTGCTTATTCCCCATCTGCAGCCATTTTCTGATCCCCCGTGTATGACCTCGGCCTGGCCTGTTTATGATTCTGGTATTTCCCTTTGCTGTACATATCGTCTTTAGTGTTGTTTTTGTCACTGTGGTCATTGATTGTTTTGCACTGAGCTTGTTGAAGGTGATGGGGTGTTTCTCCCTCTTCTTAAATAAATCACCCTTTTTACCTATATCTGTTTGGATTCCTCTTTGCAATCACATAATGCTGGTCTATTTCTAATCACTGACAGTATACCAGGGCCCTCCTAGACCAGACGTGCTTGCATTAAGGAACCACCCTGTTGTGGTGCGTTTTTCTGAAGCATGGATTTCAATGAAATCTGTTACTTTTCCCTACTGGCAGAGGAGGATGGGGAGTATTGTCGCCAGGTTTTTGAGGGGTGGACAAGGGACCAGCTAAAGTAAACCATCCGATCAGCTCATTCTTTGGTGGATCAGGGTTATATGTCTTTTGACGATATTCACTCATTAATTCAGTTATGTGTTGAATTGGCTCCGTCTGTTATCCCTGATGGTAGTGATGACTTCTCTCCCCCTTCAGTCCTGACCAAGTTGAATCCCTGGTATGGTTGATGGAGGATGATCCAGCCTCCTTTGATGAAAACTATTGCTCTTGTTCCCAGCAGAAGTTATCTGACTGCATTAGTTCAGTGCAGTCTCTGATTAGACAAGGTGTGTGTGAACCTGCTTTTGTTCAACCTGTGCTGCAGGCATGGTCAGATCTCCTGATCCCAGCCAAGCCAGTTCGTTCCAGCCCTGCTATTAACCACCTGCCTTCCCAAGGATCCATCTATCCATCACCAATGGCAACCCCAGCCCAGATAATTCCGCATCCTACCAAATATTACTACCCAGTTTCTACTAATTGTACCTACCCTGCCTTTAATCCACCTGTAACAAATCCACAAAACCCTCCTTCAGTCACCTTCCCTGTGTCTCTGACATGTTCCAACCCTTACTCCTACTTAAATTCATCCCCTTCATACACCCCTTCTGTTAACAAACCTGCAGTGACTAAGTCTAAAAAGAAACAGAAGTACTTCCCAACCCATACCATCGTGCCAGTTACCCAGCCTGTCCCAGTGCCCGCTGCTCTTTCTGTTCCAGTGCCAGCTGCTCTAACTGTTCCAGTGCCAGCCTCCCAGCTTGATGTTCCTGTGCCAGCTTGCCAGTCTGATGTTCCTGTGCCAGCCTGCCAGCCTGATGTTCCTGTGCCAGCCTGCCAGCATGATGTTCCTGTGCCAGTCTGCCAGCCTGATGTTCCTGTGCCAGCCTGCCAGCCTGATGTTCCTGTGCCAGCTTGCCAGCCTGATGTTCCTGTGCCTGCTTGCCAGCCTGATGTTCCTGTGCCAGCTTGCCAGCCTGATGTTCATGTGCCAGCTTGCCAGCCTGATGTTCCTGTGCCAGCTTGCCAGCCTGATGTGCCTGTGCCATCTGCTCTACCTGTTCCAGTGCCAGCCAACCAGCCTGTTCCAGTGCCAGCCGCCCAGCTTGTGCCACCCGACCAGCCTGTTCCAGTGCCAGCCGACCAGCTTGTGCCATCCGACCAGCCTGTTCCAGTGCCCGCTGCCCAGCTCGATGACCCGGAGCCTTCGTCCGCTGCCCAGCTCGATTACCCAGAGCCTTCGTCCGCTGCCCAGCTTGATGACCCAGAGCCCACTGCCCAGCTCGAGGACCCAGAGCCTATGCCCTCTGCCCAGCTTGATGACCCAGAGCTTTCATCTGCTGCCCAGCTCGATGACCCGGAGCCTTCGTCTGCTGCCCAGCTCGATGACCCGGAGCCTTCGTCTGCTGCCCAGCTCGATGACCCGGAGCCTTCATCTGCTGCCCAGCTCGATGACCCGGAGCCTTCGTCCGCTGCCCAGCTCGATGACCCGGAGCCTTCGTCCGCTGCCCAGCTCGATGACCTGGAGCCTTCGTCCGCTGGCCAGCTCGATGACCCGGAGCCTTCGTCCTCTGCCCAGCTTGTTGACTCGGAGCCCACTGCCCAGCTCGAGGACCCAGAGCCTATGCCCTCTGCCCAGCTTGATGACCCGGAGCCTTCGTCTGCTGCCCAGCTCGATGACCCAGAGCCTTCGTCCGCTGCCCAGCTCGATGACCCAGAACCTTCGTCCGCTGCCCAGCTCGATGACCCGGAGCCTTCGTCCGCTGCCCAGCTCGATGACCCAGAGCCTTCGTCCACTGCCCAGCTTGATGACCCGGAGCCTTCGTCCGCTGCCCAGCTTGATGGCTCGGAGCCCACTGCCCAGCTCGAGGACCCAGAGCCTATGCCCTCTGCCCAGCTTGATGACCCAGAGCCTTCGTCTGCTGCCCAGCTCGATGACCCGGAGCCTTCATCTGCTGCCCAGCTCGATGACCCGGAGCCTTCGTCCGCTGCCCAGCTCGATGACCCGGAGCCTTCGTCCGCTGCCCAGCTCGATGACCTGGAGCCTTCGTCCGCTGGCCAGCTCGATGACCCGGAGCCTTCGTCCTCTGCCCAGCTTGTTGACTCGGAGCCCACTGCCCAGCTCGAGGACCCAGAGCCTATGCCCTCTGCCCAGCTTGATGACCCGGAGCCTTCGTCTGCTGCCCAGCTCGATGACCCAGAGCCTTCGTCCGCTGCCCAGCTCGATGACCCAGAACCTTCGTCCGCTGCCCAGCTCGATGACCCGGAGCCTTCGTCCGCTGCCCAGCTCGATGACCCAGAGCCTTCGTCCACTGCCCAGCTTGATGACCCGGAGCCTTCGTCCGCTGCCCAGCTTGATGGCTCAGAGCCCGCTGCCCAGCTCGAGGACCAGAGCCTATGACCTCTGCCAAGCTTGATGACCCGGAGCCTTCGCCCGCTGCCCAGCTCGATGACCCGGAGCCTTTGTCCGCTGCCCAGCTTGATGACACGGAGCCTTCGTCTGCTGCCCAGCTCGATGACCCAGAGGCTTCGTCCGCTGCCCAGCTCGATGACCCGGAGCCTTCGTCCGCTGCCCAGCTCGATGACCCTGAGCCTTCATCTGCTGCCCAGCTCGATGACCCAGAGCCTTCGTCCGCTGCCCAGCTCGATGACCCGGAGCCTTCGTCCGCTGCCCAGCTCGATGACCCTGAGCCTTTGTCTGCTGCCCAGCTCGATGACCCGGAGCCTTCGTACGCTGCCCAGCTTGATGACTCGGAGCTCGCTGCCCAGCTCGAGGACCCAGAGCCTATGCCGGCTGCCCAGCTTGAGGGCAGCGGGCATATATCTGTTTGGATTCCTCTTTGCAATCACATAGTGCTGGTCTATTTCTAATCACTGACAGGCCCCTCCCCAGCTTGTGCCATCCGACCAGCCTGTTCCAGTGCCCGCTGCCCAGCTCGATGACCCTGAGCCTTCGTCTGCTGCCCAGCTCGATGACCCAGAGCCTTCGTCCGCTGCCCAGCTCGATGACCCGGAGCCTTCGTCCGCTGCCCAGCTCGATGACCCAGAGCCTTCGTCCACTGCCCAGCTTGATGACCCGGAGCCTTCGTCCGCTGCCCAGCTTGATGGCTCGGAGCCCGCTGCCCAGCTCGAGGACCAGAGCCTATGCCCTCTGCCAAGCTTGTTGACCCGGAGCCTTCGTCCGCTGCCCAGCTCGATGACCCGGAGCCTTTGTCCGCTGCCCAGCTTGATGACCCGGAGCCTTCGTCCGCTGCCCAGCTCGATGACCCTGAGCCTTCGTCTGCTGCCCAGCTCGATGACCCAGAGCCTTCGTCCGCTGCCCAGCTCGATGACCCGGAGCCTTCGTCCGCTGCCCAGCTCGATGACCCTGAGCCTGTGTCTGCTGCCCAGCTCGATGACCCGGAGCCTTCGTACGCTGCCCAGCTTGATGACTCGGAGCTCGCTGCCCAGCTCGAGGACCCAGTGCTGGTCTATTTCTAATCACTGACAGGCCCCTCCCCTTGCGATACTTCTTCTTTTTTTTTTTCTTTACACAGACTCTCCCAGGTAGTACCTTACATTCCCATGCCCAGCTGCTCCTCAAAGGGCCACAATTCCCCTTCAAATTTCACTCCATATTGACTTTAATGTAATTCACCTCAAAACTCACCTTGGGCAAATGTTTTGATAGATTCAGTGAGCTCTGAATGAAAGAATCTAATCTTGGCTGATTAGCTTTTAAATATTAAATGATATATATATATATATATATATATATATATATATATATACACACCTTCTTTTTTGCAAAATATTTTATGTGCAAAGTCATTCAAACAGACAAATTAGGTAAACAATGAGACGGTTACATTATATATGACACAATCTGAGAAAACACCCAACAAAGAGGTAAAACCAGAGAGTTGCAGAGCTTCCGAGTTAAACTTAGCATGGTAACTAAAGTTCATAAGTCTCTGATTGAGAGAGGTTGAGTTTCCGGATTGTATCGTATGATGAACTAAGACTAAATGATTCAGGCCACATAATGAGAATCCCAAAACATTGAAACATATTAAGGTTGGTCATCTATATAGATAAGTACACCCTCCATTATTAGGGGGATGTAATCACTGTAACCATCCACACCCAAACCACGCCCTTAAATATTGTTAATGTTGTTTAATTCACCATGCTTATAGCACTTGGTCCTGTTCAAACGTGCCTCTTTGTTTCTATAAAGCATGGTTAAACAAATTTCCCCCGACCGTTCGACAATGCTGCTAGAAAGGAGATGGTTTTCTGATTGACATCTCTGGACACTGGCAGCAGGGGCTGCTCTAAAGACCAGCACTGCCATTAAAAAAAAAAAAAAATCACCCAGTCAGAAACACTGTGTACCTATTAGTGGCTGTATATATACACACCCCAGCTGATAGATGACACAGCGCTGCAGCGCTTTGTGAGCCCTCAGCTTTATAAATGAGCAATGAGTATTGTTGCGCTGTGTCATACATTGGACCAGCCAAACACCACTGTTTGTTCATTCACAAAAATAAAAGCTCACAGAACTGCAGTGCTGTGTCATCCATTGGCTGGGCTATGTTTGTGTCAATAAAGCCATAAATAAACACACAGAGCTGCAATGTGTGCTTCTACACTCACAGGGCACTGGCAGATACTTTACACAGAGCCACAGCTCTGGGTGATCTTTTCGTATTATGAACAAGCAGTGCTGACTTTTCATTAATAATAATGACAGATTACTCAGCTTAGAAGGAGGCAGTGGTCTGTGCTGGCTGTTCCTTCCTGCCACTAGAGGAGCATCCATAATTTGGACTTAAAAAGGGGATGGAGTTACAGCCAGCAGTGAGAGGTGTATTTGGCAGACAACGGGGCCACCAGTCAGAATGGAACCAAGTGCTTAAATGCACTTGGTCCTCTGGAGAGTTACATGTGTACAATGTGTATTTTTACTTTACCTTATGTTATTAAAGTAACGTTTTTCCTTAATATTGTAACTAGTTGAGCACATGGAGGCTGGGATTATGTTACTTCAAACTATTCTATGATGGACATTCTTTTTAAAGCTAGGTCACAAATGGATGAAAATGCATCTGGTTCTGCAGGGACCAGCCAATTTTCTAGCAGTCCTGTTACACAGAAGTTTATTATTGGAAAACTTTTTGGAAAAATGTTTGTCAATCAGCAGCTGCAGGTGTTGCTCAGTGTATTTTAATAGAGCCGGATCCCACTGTCAGAACACAGTGTCCCAGTGGGGGGGATTCCTTTATCCACCTCATTTGTATGGACTGAGGAATTTGTTCTTTTTATATATATATATATATATATATATATATATATAATACCTATGTACAGCATGCTTAAGGCCTCATGCACACTAGACGTTTTTACAGCTGCTGCTTTTGGCTTCAGGCATTTTGTCTGCAGCCAGTAAACTCCCCAGCATGTCATCCTATGTGTTCATGCATAAATAGGCTGTTATTATTATTATTATTATACAGGATTTATATAACGCCAGCAGTTTGTGCAGCGCTTTACATCAGGGAAGACAGTACATTCACAATACAAATCAATACAGGAGGGATCAGAGGGCCCTGCTCGTAAGAGCTTACAATCTAGTTATCAGCATTTTTTGACAGGGGCATTTTGTGGCGGAATAAAAATCCCAAACGAATGGGTTTTAGGACGAGTTTTTCAGCTGTAATGCCGCGTACACATGATAATTTTTCGGCATGAAAAAAAACAACGTTTTTAGAAACGTCATTTAAAATGATCGTGTGTGGGCTTCACATCGTTTTTCATCTTCTTAAGAACGACCCAAAAAAAAGCAAGTGATGAGACGGGAGCTTGAATGGAACTTCCCCTTTAGAGTGCCGTCGTACGTGTTGTACGTCACCGCGCTTTGCTCATCATTTTTTTAAAACGATGGTGTGTGGGCGACATTGTTTTTAATGATGAAGTTGGAAAAACTTTGTTTTTCTACATGCTGAAAAAAAAAGTTTTTTTTAATGCCGAAAAACGATCGTGTGTACACGGCGTCAAAACACTTTAACACTGACAAGTTTAAAAAAAAAAAAAACACTGGAAAACTTGGCTATTCGGTGTTTATCAGTGTTTTTGAGCCTTAAAGCGGAGTTCAACCCAAAAATGGAGCTTCCGCTTTATCCACTCCTTGCCCCCTTACATGCTACATTTGGCATGTATTTTTTTGGGGGGGGGAGTGGGGCTTCAGGAGGAGTGGGACTTTCTGTCCCACTTCCTCCTTCCGCTGAGGGGCTGGTAACGTGAAAATCTTAATCGCCTTACTGCAGCCTCTCCCTGTAGGCGATCGCCTGTCCTATCGGATGGCGCAGCGCTGCTCGCGCATGCGCAGTGACGCTTGCACATGCGCAGCGGGTGCCCGGCTGTGAAGCCAAAAGCTGTCACGGCCGGGTGCCCACAGTTGGAATGAAGACGCCGGCTGGAGAGGGGGGGGGAGCCCCAGCCGGCACGTCGCTGGAACCGTGGAGCAGGTAAGTGTGTGTTTATTAAAAGCCAGCAGCTACACTTTTTGTAGCTGCTGACTTTTAATAAACATAAAAAAAGACTGGAACACCCCTATAAGCTTTTGTGGGAGTAAAGTTTTGCTAAAAAAAGCTGAGAAACGGTATAGCTGAAAAACGCAAAAAATAAAAATAAAAAACACTGAAAACCTAATTTTGGCCTAAAACTTCTGGTCTTTGTTTAAATAAAAGGCCTTCTTGCGTGAAAATACCATGGTATGACCGAAGCAAACAATTCTACTATGAAGTTTGATCCGTTCTCATTCCAAAATTCTAAATAAATATGAAATATAAGCCGTGCAATTGTCAAATTTTTATTGCAAAAATGTTTTATAACATAAACTATCCCAAGAGAATATTGCTTTGTTCTTCATATTTTTCTTAGCTGTTTCTGAAAATTCTCTTTTAATTAGTGGCAGTCTCTGTGCTAGAAACAATACTCATGTAGTTCCCACAAATTATTTGCGGTTTCAGCAGTGTTTTCCAAGGCAGAGTTAAAACATGCCAAAGCTTTGCAGTAAGTTCCATATAGATGGGAAATTTAACTTTCATAATGACACTGTCGTGCTTTTATCTTATTTTATTGCATAAAAATAAATAGTGCCTTTTTAATAAAATAGATTTTATTAAAACAAGAATCCACAGCCCACAACATGTCAAAGAGATAAATGAATAAATTCACATGACCATCAAGACATAAGCTTTGGTGGTTTTTAGAAGATATAAATCAGGAATTATACAGGGGTCTAAACTTCGTGTTAGCAGACTCATTAAAATGTTAAAGGTGAATTTTCTAGATATAAAATGTGAGCATATGGCTCATAACTCTTCACAACTGCACCTGATAATTGTAGATCTTACTCTTTTTAGTTGTTTTGTTTATTAGGCTTTAAAGCAGAGGTCCACCCTAAAAAAAAAAAATAGCAAAAAGGCTCCAAAAAATGTAAAAATAAATTACGGTATATTATTTTATACTTACCAGAAATGGCTGTTGCTAGGCAGATCTTCCCAATGTGCCATTTCCTATTCCGCCGTGATCTTCTCTCTTCTCCCCCTCGCGTTGCCTCCTGGGAAATGGAGAACGCTGTCTTCTGGGACCTGTGTGTGTCCCAAAAGGCAGCTGCCCATTCACAAAGTGCCGCGCAACTCACGCATGCACATCGCCCCTGGCACCCTGGACAGGTAAGTGTGCTTAATAAAAGTCAGCAGCTACAGTATTTGTAGCTACTGACTTTTATTTATTTTTTACACACCTGGACCTCCGCTTTAAGCATTGCAGTAAAAAGCATTTGCCAACAGATAGACTGCTCGTATATTAATGTGAATTTAGGGGAAAAAAATGATAAATATGGTAAAGTCTGTACCTAGCATTAACACAGCAGTTTAGTTTTTTCCACAGTAACCTAGCTGTGTTAAGTTGTCCAGCAAAAGTTTCAGTTACAGTTGGAACAAACCATATAACACTATAGGGGTGCTTACAACAGTCAATTTTTATTTCAATAGTTTAAATACTTGTTGCTTAAAATGTGTTAGCTTAGGCTAGGCTTTATTTGTTTGTCTTTTACCTAAAACGGAGCTCCACCCAAAAGTGTAAACTCTGTTCGTTTGGAAGCCCCCCCCTCCACTGCTACATTCAGCCCTCTTTTTGTCAAAAGCAGATACCTGCTCACACTTCCGGGTAAGATTGTCAGTCAACGATTGTGATGATCTACGGAATTTCCAGCCCCTCTTCCTTCCCCTTGCTGCCTTCTGGGGTCTCAGGTCCCAGAATACAGCGCAACCATTTACAAGGCTTCACTTCCTGTTTCCCTTAGTAAGGATGGACAGATCAGCTGGGGGTCCCGACATTGCAGGATACCTGAACAAGTAAGTGTCCTTATATTAAAAGTCAGCAGCTCCAGTATTTGGAGCTGCTGACTTTTTTTTTTTTTTTAATACAGGCTGGAACTCCGCTTTAAAGTGGAACTAAATCCATTGAATTAACTGTCTCCCAAACCATTTAGTTAAAGGCTATGCATGATAACTATCACAGATGCTTGTGCTACCAACTGAACTGTCATCAAATGGCTGGTTACATGACGGATCCCATGCGTAGCACCATGGCAAATACAGATCAAACATAGGCCAAGATGGCAGCATCCTTGGCTGTAAAGGATAGTATAGGTTTAGTCCCACTTTAAAGCAGATTGAGAATGTCCATCTAAGACTATCCTATTCTTTGGGTGACAGTGCGACTACTACTAATTTCATTGTAAAACAAACAGTGGGGTCACCCTATTACAAAAAGTGTAAAAATAACAAATCTACAGACAAGGAAAGCAGGTAAAAAAATAAAAACGTGTTTCTGGGGGACTAATGCCATGTATACACGATCGTTTTTCGACATGAAAAAAAAAAGGTTTTTCGGCATGTAGAAAAAACAAAGGGCCAGATTCAGGAACACTTGCGCTGGAGTATTTCGATATGCGCCGCGTAACTGTGATGATGCGCCGTCGTTTCTATGTGCCCGTACCCACCAAACTAGATGCGCCCAATAACGGGCCATTTGCGACCGGCGGAACGTTCCGACGCCAGAGTATCGTCAGCGCTTAATTTCGCTGGGCGCATCAGTCGCGCCTATTGATTTCCCCTGCAAATATGCAAATGAGGGATTTTTCCCAATTCACGAACGGATTAGCACCATACGCTGGCTACATGCGCCGCGCGTATCTCGTCCGTCCGGCGCAAAGTTATTTCTACAAAAGGCTGCTTTATCTTTACTCCAGACGGTCACAGGTCAGCAGGAGAGCAGCTACAGCAGCGTTACCGACGATAAGAGCTAGCTGAGCACCCCCACTTGCAGGACAACACCTCTGTCCATGCTTGTCTGTCAAATTTTACAGCCATGGAGGAAGACATCATAGGTCTCCATAGCCGAGATGACGGCTGTCAGCTCCTGGCCATTAAAGTTCAGCTTTCTCCTGTGTGTTTGCGGGGAACGGGAGCAGCCATCTCAGAACAAAAGTAACATCACTGCGGGGAGGGGGAGCAGGATTTACTTTAGTGCCGGAATGGCGCTTCTACGGGCGCATTTAAACGCCCAACGGAAGGCATTGCGCTGACGTTTCCCGTGCAGTGGTGCCGACGGAAGTTGTGAGCATGCGCACAAGGGGGGCGAGTGGAGCCGCACTCACTGCGCATGCTCCGTGGATGATGCGCTGAACGTAAGCCTCTGCGCTGGGCTCCGCCCATCATTTACATATGATCACACCCACTTCCACTTGCGTCGGGTTACGCCAGCGCATTATCGTTACTCTGGCGCAAGTTTACGCGCAACTGCTATGTGAATTACAGGACTTGCGCTGAAAGGGTCTTCAGAGTAACGTAAATGAGAAGCGTTACTCCAGAGGAAAGATACTCTCATCTACCTGAATCTGGCCCAAAGTTTTTCCAACTTCATCATTAACCGCTTGCCGACCAGCCGCCGCAGTAATACGGCGGCAGGTCGGCACTGCTGCGCGAGAGCCCGTAGCTCTACGTCGCCACTTTCGACGGCCACTAGAGGGCGCGTGCGCGCCGCCGGCGGCCCGCGCACGCGCCAGCCGCTCGCCCCCGAGTCCCGTGATCGCTCGTTACAGAGCGGGGAACGGGAGCTGTGTGTGTAAACACACAGCTTTTGTTCCTGTCAGCAGGGGAAACGCTGATTTTCTGTTCATACAATGTATGAACGGAAGATCAGTAATTCCCCCTAGTAAGTCCACCCCCCCATACAGTTAGAACACAAATAGGAACACACTTAACCCCTTCCCCGCCCCCTAGTGTTAACCCCTTCACTGCCAATGGCATTTTTATAGTAATCCAATGCATTTTTATAGCATTGATCGCTAAAAAAATGCCAATGGTCCCAAAAATGTGTCAAAAGTGTCCGAAGTGTCCGCCATAAGGTCGCAGTACTGAAAAAAAACGCTGATCGCCGCCATTACTAGTAAAAAAAATAATAATAATAAAAATGCCATAAAACTACCCCCTATTTTGTAAACGCTATAACTTTTGCGCAAACCAATCAATAAACGCTAATTGCGATTTTTTTTACGAAAAATATGTAGAAGAATACGTATCGGCCTAAACTGAGGAAATTTTTTTTTTTTATATATTTTTGGGGGATATTTATTACAGAAAAAAGTAAAAAATATTGCATTTTTTTCAAAATAGTCACTCTGTTTTTGTTTATAGCGCAAAAAATAAAAACCGCAGAGATGATCAAATACCACCAAAAGAAAGCTCTATTTGTGGGGAAAAAAAGGACGCCAATTTTGTTTGGGAGCCACGTCGCGTGACCGCGCAATTGTCAGTTAAAGCGACGCAGTGCCGAATCGCAAAAAGTGCTCTGGTCTTTGGACAGCAATATGGTCCGGGGCTAAAGTGGTTAAAATGACGTTTCCCACACACCATCGTTTTAAAAAAATGCTCTAGCAAAGTGGTGACGTACAAAACGTATGACAGCACTATAAAGGGGAAGTTCCATTCGGATGACGCCACCCTTGGGGCTGCTCTAGCTGATTCCGTGTTAGTAAATGACGATAGTCACTCTTTCCTGTCTGTTACAGCGTGATGAATGTGCTTACTCCATTATGAACGGTAGTTTTACCAGAACGAGTGCTCCGTCTCATAACTTGCTTCTGAGCATGCACGGGTTTTTCACGTCGTTTTAGCCCACACACGAATATTTTTTACAACCCGAAAAACGGCATAGTTTAAAACGTTGTTAAAAAATGCAGCATGTTCGAAAACAAAATTGGTCGTTTTTTAGAACCCGAAAAATGATGTGAAGCCCACACACGATCATTTTAAATGACATTTTTAAAAAACTCAGTTTTTTTCATGCCGAAAAACGATCGTGTGTACGTGGCATCAGAAAAACTAAAATTGTGTCAATGCTAATGACAGGCTGCATAATATAAGTCATTTTTTATTTTGCCCATAGTTTTATCACTTTCTTCACACAAATAGAGCTTTCTTTTGGTGGTATTTAATCACCATTTGTTTGATTTTTGCAAAAAAAATAAAAAAAATACCCAAAATTTTGAAATTTTTTAGCAGAACATTTTGTAAATAAGTAATTTCTTCCCATCACTCATGTGCACTGATGATATGGCACTGATGAGGAGGCGCTAATATTCAGCACTGATAGGTGGCACTGATATGCAGCACTGATCTGCATTACTGATGGGCGGCACTAATGGTTACTGATGGGTGGTTCTGATGGGCACTGATGGGCGGCACTGATGGGCACTGAAAGGCAGCACTGATTGGCCTCACCGATGGGCACAGATTGGCCTCACTGATGGGCATAGACTGGTGTTACTGATGGACACAAACTGGTGTCACTGATGGGCACAGATTGGCTTCACTAGTGGGCACTGCTGGGGCTGCACTGTAATCAGCACACTGATGATCCGTGACCTGATTACACATCTTCCCTGTATAAAGGTTTTTCCAGCTGATCAGCTCTCCTCACTCTAACTGTGAGGTAAGGAGAGCCGTTAAACAGCCCTTCCTTGTTTACATGTGATTGGCTGTGATTGGACAGCCACATACAGGCACACACATACAGGCACACACACACACATACAGGCAGACACATACACACACACATACAGACACACGCACACACACATACAGGCACACACACAGGCACACAGGCACACAGGCACACACACATACAGGCACACACACATACAGGCACACACACAGGCACACACACATGCACACAGGCACAGGCACACACAGGCACACACAGGCACACACACACACAGGCACACACACACACAGGCACAGGCACAAGCACACCAACACTCACATGTATAAAGCCCCTTTAAAACAAATCTAGGTTTCTAGCACAGTACCTTTCAGTTTCCTTCTTCAGCTCTAGGGGGAAGCAGAGAGCACAGCACACTCCCCTGCATTTACTTTCACTTTTGAGGTGCCAACAGGGGATCAGGAGATCAGGCTCATCTGACAGCCCTTATCTCCCCTGATACCGAGGCACACCTGAGAACCAGGCAGGCCGAACTTTGGACATGCCTGCTTTAAGGAGATGGTTTGGTTGAAAATACATGTCCCAAGTTTCCGGTACATTAAAAATAAATGATCAGATTGCTTTGTTTATGACCAGCAGTGATTATGTTTCCATGTCTATCCATTAGCAGACAGTTTTAACCACTTCAGCCCCAGAAGAATTTACCCCCTTCCTGACCAGAGCATTTCTTGTGATTCGGCACTCCAATTCTTTAGCTGACAATTGCGCAGTCGTGCAACGTTGTACCCAAACAAAGTTTATGTCCTTTTTCTTCGCACAAATAGAACTTTCTTTTGGTGGTATTTTATCACCTCTGCGGTTTTAGTTTTTTTGTGCTATAAACAAAAACGAACGACAATTTTGAAAAAAAAGCAGTATTTTTTACTTTTTGCTATAAATATCCCCAAAACATATAAAAAAAATAAAAATGTCTTCCACAGTTTAGGACGATATGTATTCTACATATTTTTGGTAAAAAAAAATTATGCAATAAGCGTATATTGATTGGTTTGCGCAAAAGTTATAGCGTCTACAAAATAAGGGATAGATTTATGGCATTTTTATAAAAGAATGGCTGAGATCTGCGATTTTTATCGGGAATCCGACATTATGGAGGACACGTCGGACACTTTTGACACTATTTTGGGGCCGCTGATTACCACTGATTACTGTATAAATGGCACTGGCAGGGAAGGGGTTAAACACTAGGGGCCGATCAAGGAGTTAAGTGTGTCCTAGGGAGTGATTCTAACTGTGGGGGGCATGGGCTACCACTGACATGACAGCGATCACTGCTTCTGATGGTTGGGAGCAGTAGATCCCTGTCATGTCACTAAGCAGAACAGGGAAATGCCCTGTTGCTCGTTCTGCCTCTTGGTCTCACGATCATCGAGTTTGTGGGCCCGCGGGTACGCCCGCAAGGTGGCAAATTTAAAGGGACGAACTTGTACACCATTCTGCCGATGTATATGTGTGTGCGGCGGTCGGCAAGTGGTTAATGAGGCAGTCAACAAAGTAAGCAGTGACTCCTAAAGTGTATGCTCAACCTATTTATCAGCAATGTACTAAACGTATATATAAACTGGGCTAATGGTGATTAATTATAAACAGATGTGCAAACATTATCTGTTCAGCGATGGCCTGCTTTTTCTCACAAGTAAAAAAGAAACAAAAAAAAACATGTAGTTGGAGAGACATAAGTAATCATTATTATGAGAGACATAAGTAATCATTATTATGGGAAATGATATGGCACAATATTATTTACATCTGAGGGCTGTATTATGTACGCACTTTTGGTTACAAGTATGTGGCTTTCTGTATGCAGAATAGATTATAGGAGCCTGTATGTCTGCAGTTGCAAATTTATTTTAACCACTGATGTGATAGTAGTTAGAGTCACTGCTGGTTGTCACAAAAAGCATAGACTATTTAAAATGCTTGCTATGTAATTTTTTTGCACTTTTTTTTTTACAAAACTTTGTTTAATAATTAGTTTAAAGCCAAAAGACAATATTTGTATTAATTAAAGTGACTTCCCACATTTCACTTGTTCAGCATTGTCAACTTGACAACTATTTCCTGGCTATGTTTGGCACTTTTTCTGTTCTCTCCATATTAGGGAAATGTAAAGATTGCCTTTATGGTTATATAGACCTTTTGTTCTCAGTAAAAAAGTGACAGTAAGCCAAGTTCTGCAGCCTGGGAAGGCATATGAAAAAAATGTATAGGAAAGATTTTATTTTATGTGTATAATTTTTATATGTAAATTAAAACTCTTTTTGATATATTTACAATTCTTGTCTTTGGTGTGCTTACCTTAATATAACGTTTGACATCTCACGTAAAAATCCCTATATCTGGAAGAGGATTTCCTCAACCTTATATGCTCTTTGCCTTTTTCTTTAATAAAAAGTGTTTGCCTGTTTTGTGCATAAAGAGTCCTTTGGAAATTGGATCTCAGGGGTACTTTTATAAAAAATACTGACAATGATAGACTACCCATACATGGGAAAATCTTTTGTGAGTGATGACATATCCAGCATTTGACTGGGATATGCCCAGACTTTAATGAATGTACTTATGAGCATCACTGTACAAATCTGAATGCATGGTACAGATTATGTACTTTAGTGCTTGTAATTAGGGATGAGCTTTGTATTCGAGTCAAACTCATGTTCGACTCGAACATCGTATGTCGTTTGCGTCAAATTCGAGTTACGTTTCACAGACCATAATTCACTGCGGCATCGCTGACTGATGATTGGCCAAGCATGCTTGACCCGCATGCCACTATGACCCGCATGCTTGGCCAATCACAGCTTGCAAAAATTGGAGAGCCATAATTGGCCAAAGCCAGGGTGGCTTTGGCCAATTATGGCTCAGGGGGTTTAGTACACGCCCCACACTATAAAAAGCCGCCTGCAGGTCGGCCTTGTGTAGTGTGTTGCGGCGGTGGTTAGAGAGGACAGAGAGAGTGTCAATTTTTGCAGGTAGATAGAGCAGGCAGGCAGGCAGGCTAGTCAGTTAATGTTACAGCGTGTAGAGGATATATATACATCCCAGGTGTTGTACATATATTTATACACTGTATAGTTTAGCTAGATCAGTTCTTCCTAATTTTCTGGCAGGCAGGTGATTGCGCTATTTAACTGCTTGCCGACCAGCCGCTGTCATTTTACTGCGGCAGGTCGGCTCTCCTCGGCGAGATAGCCCGTAGCTCTACGTCGGCTACCTTTGCGGCCACTAGGGGGCGCGTGCCCGCCCCCAAGTCCCGCTCGCATGCCCGGTGGGTACGATCGCCCCTGGGCACACAAGATTGCTTGGTACAGAGTGAGGACCAGGAGCTATGTGTGTAAACACACAGCTCCCGGTCCTGTCAGCGGGGGAAATGCTGATCTTCTGTTCATACAATGTATGAACAGAAGATCAGTGATTTCACCTAGTGAGTCCACCCCCCTACAGTTAGAACACACCCAGGAACATACTTAACCCCTTCCCTGCCCCCTAGTGTTAACCCCTTCACTGCCAATGGCATTTTTATAGTAATCCAATGCATTTTTAGAGCACTGATCGCTATAAAAATGCCAATGGTCCCAAAAATGTGTCAAAAGTGTCCGAAGTGTCCGCCATAATGTCGCAGTACTGAAAAAAATGCTGATCGCCGCCATTACTAGTAAAAAAAAAAATATTAATAAAAATGCCATAAAACTACCCCCTGTTTTGTAAACGCTATAACTTTTGCGCAAACCAATTAATAAACGCTAATTGCAATTTTTTTTAATGAAAAATATGTAGAAGAATACGTATCGGCCTAAACTGAGGAAAAAAATGTTTTTTTTATATATTTTTTGGGGATATTTATTATAGCAAAATGTAAAAAATATTGCATTTTTTTCAAAATTGTCGCTCTATTTTTGTTTATAGCACAAAAAATAAAAACCGCAGAGATAATCAAATACCACCAAAAGAAAGCTCTATTTGTGGGAAAAAAAGGACGCCAATTTTGTTTGGGAGCCACGGTGCAATTGTCAGTTAAAGCGACGTAGTGCCGAATCACAAAAAGTGCTCTGGTCTTTGGGCAGCAATATGGTCTGGGAGTTAAGTGGTTAAAGACGTTTTCACAGGCATACTATAGACACCCAGCAGGTACAATATTAAAAGGAATTTTTCATTTTTTTATTTTTTTATTTACGCATCAATAAAATCACTGCTCCTAAACAGTGATTTTAATGATGCCTAAATAAAGAAAACATTAAAAAAAGGAAAAATGACTTTAAATATTGTACCTGCTGGGTGTCTATAGTACGCCTGTGAAAATGTCTTTGAGAACCCGGGTCTTGCCCGAGGGAACATGTATCAATGGAAAAAAACGACCATTTTTAAAACTTTTTTTCCATTGATACATGTTCCCTGGGGCAAGACCCGGGTTCTCAAAGACGTTTTACGACAATAACTTGCATATTAGGCTTTAAAATTAGCACTTTTGAATTCGAACGTTCGAGTCCCATAGACGTCAATGGGGTTCTAAATGTTCGCGCGAACGTTCGGTCCGTTCGGCTAATCCCTACTTGTAATTAGACATAAGCAAATAATAAAGAACTTGCTCTGCTGAAAATACAGAAAATGCCCAGAACGGGCATGATGAATCACAAAATCTGCAAAATTAGGTATTAGACATTTTGGGGTTTATTTACTAAAGCTATAAAGTGCAAAATCAGTCACACTTCTGCAGAGAAACCAATCAGCTTTTAGCCTCAGCTTGTTTAACCACTTCAATACTGGGCACTTATACACCTTCCTGCCCAGAGAAATTTTCAGCTTTCAGCACTGTTGCATTTTGAATGACAATTGCACAGTTATGCTACACTGTACCCAAACTAAATTTTTATCATTTTGTTCCCACAAATAGAGTCTTCTTTTGGTGGTATTGGATCACCTCTGGGATTTTTATTTGCTGCTAAGCAAATAAAAACAAAAATGCATTTTTCTTTATTTCTGTTATAAAACTTTGTAAATAAGTAAGTTTTCTCCTTCACTGATGGGCGGCACTGATGAGGTAGCACCGATGAGGTGGCACTGATGATGGGCACTAATATGCGGCACTGATAGGCAGCACTGTTGGGCACAAACAGAAAAGCAAACTCCTGCGCACGAGTGGGTTGTTCAACAATTAGTCAGTGTTCAGTATAGAGATTTCCACAGGTGTCAAAATGGTAATAGTGGCCTTGCTGCCCTTCATGGATGGGGAAAATCCTGGCAAAAAAACAGATAAGAAAAAAAAAAAGGCGCACCAGCCTAGTGTATTACCGTTTGACAATTTAATAGATAAAAATGCTGATAAAAGTAAGTACCCCTCGAACCACACTCCGGAATGTAGGGGGGGTTTTGAGGTGTGTTACTGCTGGCTTACGCGTTTGAGGCGTCAGGGGCCTCTTCATCAGAGCCCAGCCGGCCAGCACAGTTGGGCACACATAGGTGGCACTGATGGGCACTGAAAGGCAGCACTGATAGGCGGTACGGATGGGCACTGATAGGTGGCATGGATGGGCACTGATAGGTGGCACTGATGTACACTGATGGTACTGATGTGCATCACTGATTGACAGGCATTTTTGTTTGCCACTGATTGACATCCATTGTGGGCACTGATTGGTATCCTTGGTGGCCATGGGTGGCATACCTGGTGGTGACTAGTGGTGGACATCCCTGTTGGTCCTGGTGGTATCCTTGGTGGTATATAATTTACCACTGGGTTTTTTATTTTTTGCGATATAAGAAAAGAGCGAACATTTTTAACCACTTGTCCTCTGCCCACCGTCAAATGATGGCGGGCGGAGGACTCCATTATCCTGACATCACGTCATATGACGTGATGTCCTTTTAAAGCCGCCGGCGGGCGCGCCGGCGGGAGCGCGCGCGCACCCGCCGCTCTGCTGGGATCCCATGCGATTGCTCAGTAACTGAGCGGGGACGTGGAGCTCTGTATGTAAACACAGAGCTCCACGTCCTGTCAGGGATAGAGGAGACCGTTGCTGTGTCCCTTGTACATAGGGACACAATCGGTCACCCCCCCTCCCCCCACAGTTAGAACACTCATAGGACACACATTTAACCCCTTCCCCGCCCCCTAGTAGTTAACCCCTTCACTGCCAGTCACATTTATACAGTAATCAATGCATATTTATAGCATTGTTCACTGTATAAATGTAAATGGTCCCAAAAATGTCAGAAAAGTGTCTGAAGTGTCCGCCATAACGTCGCAGTCCCAATAAAAAAATCGCAGATCGCCGCCATTAATAGTAAAAAAAAAAAAAAAAATGCCATAAACTATCCCCTATTTTGTAAACACTATGGGCCAGATTCACGTATTCCAGAGCATCTTTGCTCTGGAGTAACGCATCTCATTTGCGTTGCGCTGCCGTAATTTTAGGAGCAAGTGCTGTCATTCACGAAGCACTTGCTCCTAAAGTTGCGGCAGCGCATCGCAAATGAGCCGGCGGAATTCAAATGTAGCGGGTACGGGGCGTGTAGTATGCTAACTACGCGCGATCCCGCCGCCAACGTACTGCGCATGCGTCGAGTGTCAAAACATCCCCGTGCGCATGCTCCAAAATCTGTGAATGAACGTCAATGACGTCACATTCCCATTCATGACCGTTTTACGCAAGCGACGTTTTTTTTTTTTTTTCCGACGCGATGACGACGCCTATACCTAACATAGGATACTCCAACCCCATGTAGGTATATCTATGCGCCGCGTATCCCGTCCGGAAACGTCGTATCGTCATTGCGTCGCGCCGGATTTCGATCGTGAATTGCCGATTTCCGCTCATTAACATATTTTTTGAGCGTAAATCGGCGGGAACGCCCCCGGCGCCATTTTTAAGTTGAAGTAACGATGCGATGGCGAAACTCAGTTACGCTGCTCGCATCGGAACTTCAACCCGGCGTTTCTTGTTTTCTGATTACAGAAAACAGAAACGCCGGCTCAAAGCCACAGTTAGGCTGGCGGATCACTCGATCCGCCAGCGTAACCTTTCCTGAATCTGGCCCTATGAATGTTGCGCAAACCAATCGATAAACGCTTATTGCATTTTTTTTTACCAAAAATATGTAGAAGAATACGTTTCGGCCTAAACTGAGGAAAAAAATATTTTTTTTATATATTTTTGGGGGATATTTATTACAGCAAAAAGTAAAAAATATTGCATTTTTTTAAAAATTGACGCTCTATTTTTGTTTATAGCGCAAAAAATAAAAACCGCAGAGGTGATAAAATACCACCGAAAGAAAGCTCTATTTGTGAGAAAAAGAGGACGCCAATTTTGTTTGGGAGCCACGTCGCACGCCCGCGCAATTGTCAGTTAAAGCGACGCAGTGCCGGAAGCTTAAATTTTGTCTGGGCAGGAAGGGGGTGTAGGTGCACAGTAGGCAAGTGGTTAAAGAAAAATACTTTTTTTTTAGTTTCTATAATAACATTATATAACAGTAATAACAGTAATTTTTGTTCATACATTTGGGCTACAATTTATACTGCTACATATCTTTGGTAAAAATTGCCCAAATTAGTGGATATTATTTAGTCTGTGTGAAAGTTATAGGCCCAGATTCACAGAGCGATTACGCCTGCGCAACAGGAGATGCGCGTGCATAAGTCTAAATGTACGCGTGCGTTTCGATGCACGGCATCCCCGAAACGAGATACGCAAAAAATCTACTTTTTTTTGTCCAGCGTAATTTTGTTAGACAGGCGCATCCGTCCGCGCAAAACTGCGCGAGACAGACCATTGATTTGCTAGTCAAATATGCTATTGAGGGACTTACGGGGATCCACAAAAGAACGTTGGGGAAGCGCAGGCTACGCAGTGTGCGCAACAGCAAAATGTCCTGTCTAAAATTAGGCCATATAAAAGCTGGTCTAAAAAGAGAAAAAAAGTCTACATGTTAGATAAAGCAACACTGTTAGTGAGGAGCTCAGCAGTCACACGTGTTGCACAACAATCTGTATGCCAACATGCCAGGGGCATCGTCGCGCATAGCTATACTACTGACTTTAGATGAGCAAAGAAGGAGGAGGGCACGGAGGATGGCACGGGAGAGGATATACCGCACCCGCATAGACCTGTTTGGCATGAGTGATTCTGAGGTGTATCGCATCTTCAGATTCACCCCTCATGCCATCCTGGAATTAACCACAACCCTGCAGGAGGACATCACCAGCCCAACACAACGCTCACATGCAGTGCAGCCACTGGTCAAGGTCATGGCAACACTCCATTTCCTTGCCAGTGGCTCTTTTCAGCGTACAAGTGGAGTGGTGGCTGGGATGTCACAATCCTCCATGAGCAGATGTGTGCACCAGGTTGTCCCAGCAATCCTCAGACGCATGGACAACCAAATCATCAAACCCACCACTGAGGACCTGCGGCTGAAGGCAATGACAGATTTCTACAGAATTGCCAGATTACATGTGGCACTCCAGCCCCCCCATGAGACAGAGCACATGTACCGCAATCGGAAGCATTGGCATTCCATCAACGTACAGGTGATAGTCGATGCCCAAGGCCTCATATGGCACGTCTGTGCCAAACACCCAGGGTCCAGCCATGACAGCTACATATACAATCAAAGCCACATCCGAATGGAATTCGATCAGAACGTGTATGGGGCCACCTGGCTGGTTGGTGAGTGACATGGGTGGCAGGCATGACTGTACCCCCCCATGATGCACACATCACAAGGGGCACATGCATGACTAACATCCTCCTGTCTTTTCCCTTACAGGTGACTCTGCATATGCACTGGGACCCCATCTCATGACTCCTATCCGGAACCCCCAAACCCCAGCAGAGGAAAGATACAATCAAGCACATGCCCAAACACGAGCAGTGGTGGAGCGCACCTTTGGCCTCCTGAAGTCACGTTTCCGATGCCTGGATAAGTCTGGGGGTACCCTCTTGTATTCCCCAAACTTTGTGTGCCAGATCATCGGTGCATGTTGCATGCTGCACAACTTCGCAGTAAGAAAGGGCCTGCAGATTGACCTACGTGATGACCTGACCCCTGAACCAGACAATCCCCCCTAACCGAGGGTCCCCCGTCTTCTGAGGGAAGAGCAGCCAGGAGACAGCTCACATTGGGCATCTGTGCACGTTAAACACACACATTATTCATGGCACAATGAGAATGCATGCATGCACACCACTGTGGTCCCTAGCACACACACCCCACATCCTCATCAAATTGGATTGGCACCAGTCCACCATGCAGGACTTGTGAGCAGCAACGCCACGCCAAGGCTCCAATTACGTCACTGTACATTCATACACCATTCACACGGACCTGGGGATCACTTCTCCCTGGTCCTGGGGAACCCTACTCCACCAAAATTGAGGGTGACACCCTTTTTCCGGCAGGAATGTCACCCCCACATTCAAACAGCATTCACAACCCAAAAAAATAAATAAAAAATGACCAACAAAATCAAAAAATTTTCAGCAAAAAAAATAAAAAAAAGGGGGAAAAAAAATTAGTGCCCTTGACGTGAGCCACGCCTGGGGCGCCCCCGGCCACGGCCCCGGCTCCTCAGGGGAGACTCATGGGGGAGGGGGAAAACCGGGGAAGGAGGAGCAGCCCCTGATCTCTGCCCACCTGGCGGCCTGCCCTCCAAGGCCACGGCTATTCTGTCCAGGGCACCACCTAGTGTTGCCGTGTTGGCCTGGATAGCCTGGGTAAGGGCCCTCACATCCTGCCCAACGCCTGCTGATGTCGTCTGCAGGTCATTAAGGCAGTTTGTGAAAGCCCGGGAGTGGCAGTCCAGGTTCTCCAGCGTATCCTTGATGGAGGACAGGCTCTCCTCCATCCGCACCAATGTCTGGCTGACCTGTCCCAGATGGCGAGTCTGGAGGAACCGGTCCCTTCTAAGAGTGGCGGGCAGGAGATCGGCCACCCCCCTGGTCTTTTGGGACGACTTCCTGCCTCCAGCTGATGCTTGTGGCCGGGGAGAAGGGGAGGCCCTTGGGAGGGGAGCCATGTTGGGGGAGGAGGGGGGGCTCCGCCCTAGGGAGGGCTGCCTGCTGCCAGCCAGAGGGGAAGAGTCCTCAAAAACCAAAAGTCCAGTGCCTGACATGGACTCCTCCTCCTCATGAAACTCCTCCTCCTCAACCTCCTCCTCCTCCTCTTCAACCTCCTCCGCGGACTCCGGCCTTGTCGGGGGGGCCTCATTAGGCTGCTGTCCTGGGGATGGTGCGGTCAGGCCAGATGGCCCTGCACCCTCCTGCACATCTGTGGATGATACAAAACATTCACAGGTTGGAGGATCCACACACTTGCCACATATTCCCTCCCCCCCCTCCCCCACACATGCTACACACCTGATATTAAAAAAAAAACTTACCTGGCACCACAGACTCCGGACTTGAGTCAAAGCCGGGCAGGCCCTCCACTTCATGCCATTGAAAGGTCAGGGCCACCGCACGCTCCTCCGCTGTCAGCCTAACACGGCATGGTGGGCCCCCTCCTGTGCCCCTGGCATGGGCAAGCATTTTGGCCAGCTTTTGTTTGACCAGACGCCGGAGGTCATTAATCTTTTTATCAATGCCAGACCGGGTCCGTGTCTCCCCCTCCCCCGCTGAATTGACCTGCTCAGTGATGAGGTCCAAAATCTCCCTCCTCCTGGCCGGGGTGGTGTTGGCACTGTCCGGGCCGTGGAGGAAACGCCCATAATCGCTAATGGCCCGGGCAAGAATTATTTTTTCCCCCAAAGTAAAATTTAGTTTTCGCTTTCTCTCTGTCATACTGAAAAAAAACACTTCCAGTCAACAAAAATCAGTCACAAAAACAAGCACAACCAATCAAGCAAGAACACACACAAAGAGAAAACTAACACCCAAAAAATCACACAAGCACTCAGCAAAAAACAGTCACAAAAACAAACAGCAAAAAATTAAGCAAGAAAACAAACGAACAGAAATATATCAAACAAACAGTCTCTCAAACACTTATCAAGAAACACTTTCAAAGATCTACTAACAAACACTTGATCACACAGAACACTAATCTGACAAATACAAAACACAACGCAACGAACAACGGGACAAAAGCACTTGGTTAAATGGGAAGGGACAAAGGGATGTACTTTTGCAATGGAAGTGCGTTTGTGTCTGTCTATTTATGCTGTCTGCGTAGTCCTTAGTCCATTTCCAATTTCACTGATTGCGCCGTTCCCGAGTTGTGAGCATGCGCACAGCGGAGCTGACCATGGTCTCCTTCAAGCGCGCATGCGCGAGCCGGCCGGCCCTTCATTTGCATGGGGTCACGGCTCATTTCAATGTAACACGCTCACGTCCTTCCCAATTTGTATTACTCCGCCTTACGCCTCTGAAATAACGTTACGCATGCGCAATTTTCTGCGCAAAAGCTACGAGAATAGGGTGATTACGCGGCTACATTGCGCAAGTCTAATGTAAAGGCGGTGCGCTACGCCGGTCCAATAATGCGCAGATGTACCTGAATCTGGCCCATAGTCTACAAACTATGGTGCAAATCATTAAAAATGGATCACTCCTGTCCTGATGTACTGATGGCCTATCGTTTCTTGGGGCCCTGAAATGTCAGTACAAATTCTGCCCCCCCCCTCAATTATCTCTTTTTGAAAACTAGAGTTTCCAATATATGTATTAAGAGGCATGGTGAGTTTTTTGATGTTGTAATTTTTTCACACAATTCTTGGAAAAATTAAGAAATTATTTATTTATTTATTTTTTACACAAAATGTTCTTAATAACAAGGTATTTCTCCCACACAGCATAAGCATTCTTCCAATTACACCCCAAAATACTGCTGCTACTTCTCCTGAGTATGGCGATACCACATATGTGACAGCCTGGCCACATAGAGAGGCCCAACATTCAGGGGGCACCATCAGGCATTCTAGAAGCATAAATTACACATCTAATTTAATTCCTACCTACCACACTTTTGAAGGTCCTGGAGCAGCAGAACAATGTAATTACTCACAAAATTACCCAATTTATAAGATGTTTCTAACACAAAGCATGCACATTGCAGTTTTAGTGAACTGGAGGTGCGTTTACTTTTGTGTAATTTGCTTATTGTTAAATAAATTATATTATTCTACACTCTACTTGTGCCTATATCCTCTCTGGCAGTCCACGCATTTCTGGTCACACCGTTTCCTGACATAATAACAAGGCCAATCCTGACCAGAAGTAGCTGCACAGGAAAGCCATCTTGCACAAAGCATTTTGACAAGGTTATATACTTTTCTTTGTTATTGACAGAGGAAAAGGAATATTGCTACCAGATACTGAAGAATTGGGCCAATGACCAGCTGTTAGAATGTAATAGTTTGGCTCATTCCAGTGTGAGGGACCCCCGTAATCAAGATGAGTTTGTCCGCCGTATCGCTCCTCTGTCCGGTACCACACAATCCAAGACTGCTTAGCTTTCCCATTCACTAGTTGTAGCTCAGTGTAGGGTAAAACATCAGAGAGATTATTAGAACCAGAATACAGTTAACCACTTAAGACCCGGACCAAAATGCAGGTAAATGACCTTGCCCCTTTTTGCGATTCGGCACTCTGTCGCTTTAACTGACAATTGCGCTGTCGTGTGACGTGGCTCCCAAACAAAATTCGCGTCCTTTTCTTCCCACAAATAGAGCTTTCTTTTGGTGGTATTTGATTGCCTCTGCGATTTTTATTTTTTGCACTATATACAAATATTAAGCGTCATTTTTGAAAAAAAAAACAATATTTTTTACTTTTTGTTATAAGAAAAATCAAATAAACTAAATTTTAGTCAAACATTTAGGCCAAAATGTTTTTAGCCACATGTCTTTAGTAAAAAAAAATTGCAATAAAAAAAAAAATAGCTACCTAGTGGGAACAGCGACACTAATACAGCGATCAGAAAAATGATCGCTTAGTGACGCTGGCAATAGAGAGTGAAAGGGTTAACTAGGGTGGTGATCAAGGGGTTAAAACTTTATTGGGGGGGGGGGGGGTACGGGGGCTACCCTGAACCTAACACTAACTGACTGTCACACTGCCTGTCACACTGACACTAAATACAGTAATCATACATGTATGATTACTGTAAAAGAAAAATATTGCGCTTGTTAAATATACAAGAAAAAGCAGCGATCAAAAAAGTGTTATACCACACCAAACAAATATGCTCAAGAGAAAAGATTGCGCTAAAAATTAATATAAATGCATGTCACAGAGGTATTCAAATGAGTGTTGATCGCAAATAAACAGTCCACCGAAGGCAAGTTCATAAATAATCTCCACCATGTGCAAGACGGTTTCACACTAGAACAGTGCCAGAAAGGTAAGAACCTCCACCACAGTGATATATATTCTCTTACCAGATAAAAATGATCCCTGGTTAGAGGAGATCACATAGAGCATGGTAAGAGACTGGGATCGAGGGCAATCAGGATATTCAATGTCCTCAGTAGATAGGTTCACTCCCAATAGCGATCCGGAAGTATGCAAAAAATAAAGGGCTCACATAGTGTAAAATCCTTATTTATTCAATAAAAAGCAAGTAGAAATGCACTTACAATCTTGGAGATTTGTAGATCGTATATAAAATAGCCGGCCGGCTTGGAACACACAGCCCGTATCCAGGTAGAGAAAAAGCGCGGTGATGTCAGAACGCCGCCTCCCTACGTTTCGTCACGACAGGACTTGGTCACGGGATAACAGGCGGCGTCCTGAATCACCGCGTATATACACACAAGCATCAAATGCAGCCTCGATGTGGTAAAAACATTCGACGCCATTTCGGACATCTTTGTTACTGGAAAAACCCCATTGGCTATAGCAGATGACCTTAATCAAATAAGGGAACATTCGGCCCCATTTCGGACATCTTTATTGTTGGAAAACCTCATTGGCTATAGTGGATGACCCCGGCCGAATGAGGGAACCAATCGAAAAAAAATGCCCTAACGTAATAAACAATAAAATACAAAAGAAAAAGGAATTCCTCTTTCTTTCTAAAAAATGGGCAACAGATAAAGTGTGCTGACTTTTAAATCAGCAACACCATAACATCAATAGCATTATCACCCCTGCAGAAAGCACAAACTGCACTGCAGCAGTACCTGATGTCACTTAGCTATAAATGTGAAATAAAAAATATTATAAGTAACACAACAAATCAATGATAGCCCAATTCAATATAATCTGCTAAGTCAAAATATAAATATATATACAGTCCAAAAAAACGCGTATCATTTACATGTACCCGTATGGACGGCACCATAATATTCGGGCATCAACATTTTTTAAAATACAAAAAAACATCCTGAATTAAAATATATCTGTCCGTTTTAAAATTGCTGGCTGGACACCACATCGAGCTCGCATCTTTTCAACAATAAGACAATCCTAGTCAGGGAAAACATTTTTTACATGGAATTTATATAATTCAAACCAAAGGCTCAGAAGTTTTAAAGAAAAAAGGTTTCACTGACCATAGTAATTATGAATTAGCTATAAAACAGTTAACGTCCACTTCTATATTAAGGCCATGGGGCGTATAACACTTTAATTTATGGACCCAAGACATCTCCAACTTGGAAATGGTTCGCACCAAATGGCTGCCTCTCCAGTGGGGACTGAATTTGTCTATCCCTACAAAAATTGTGTTATCAGGATTTTTGTGGTGTGCAGTTAGGTAGTGTTTGGATACAGAATGTTTAGTATATCCTAGACGGATATTGTTAATGTGCTCATTTAAGCGAACCTGTAAAGGACGTTTAGTCCGGCCCACATATTGGAGCCCACAGGGGCACTGGAGCATGTAGACCACCCCCGTTGTAGAACATGTGATGAAGGGTCTAATATCATAGCATTTCAAAGTGCACGAGGAACTGAATGTTGTAGTTCTTCTGCATTTAAGGCCATTAAGGGAACAAACCTGACATTTACCACATTTGTAATACCCTGTGAGGCCAGGAAGAAATTTAGAATCCATACTGGGCAGGTTCAAGATGTTAGGAGCTAATTTATCCTTTAGGGAAGGTGCCCCCCTAAAAACAACCTGTGGCCTATCTGGTAATATGCCCCCCAGGATCTTATCACTTTTCAGGATGTGCCAATGCTTGCCCACTATATGTTTAATGTTCGCATGTTGACAAGAATAATTGGTAATGAAAGGGTTACGAAACTTGTTATCTTTAGCCTTATTTGTCCCCACAGTCAGCAAATCACTTCTATTGACCTCATGGACAGCAGCTAGAGTGGTAGCCAAAAACTCATCTGAGTAAACTTTTTCTAGAAAGCATTTGGTGAGAACGCCAGCTTGTTCCACAAAGGTGGTATCCTCAGTACAGTTGCGCTTCAACCAAAGGTATTGGCTTTTAGGCACCAATCTAAGCCACGATGCATGATGGCAACTATTGTTTGGGATAAATGCATTCCTGTCAGTGGCCTTGAAAAATGTTGACGTGACAAAACCACCATTGATGACAGAAATGGTCAGAACTAAGAAATTAATCTTATCTCGACTCACCTCTCGACTTAAGTGGATACCTCTGTCGTTAACATTCAGAGCATCCAAAAATTGTATCAAATCATCCTCAGTGCCATCCCATAGGAGGAGGATGTCGTCTATGTACCTGGCCCACAGAAAAATCTGGGGTCTGGACTCAACACAGACGACATCCTCCTCCCATTTGGCCATAAAGAGATTTGCCAAACTGGGGGCATACTTGGCCCCCATGGCAACACCTCTATCTTCCCTATAGAACTGGCCATTGAACCAAAAATAGTTGTGAGAGGCAGCGTACTCTAACAACTCCATAATATACAAGACCTGTTGGTTGAGAAGGTCTGAATCTCTTTTCAAAAAATGTAAAACTGCCTCCAGGCCTAATTGGTGAGGGATCACGGTGTATAATGAGGTTACATCCGCTGTAACCATCAGCAAATTAGCAGGAGGTGTAAGGTCCTTCAGTAAGTTAATAATATGTCTCGTATCCTTGACATATGAAGGCATGCTGCGCACCAAAGGTTGTAAATAAAAATCAATGTACTTGCCCACCCGGGAGGTAATGGAATCAATTCCACTCACTATAGGCATAGGCATGTGGGCATGTGGGCCGGACTAAACGTCCTTTACAGGTTCGCTTAAATGAGCACATTAACAATATCCGTCTAGGGTATACTAAACATTCTGTATCCAAACACTACCTAACTGCACACCACAAAAATCCCGATAACACAATTTTTGTAGGGATAGACAAATTCAGTCCCCACTGGAGAGGCAGCCATTTGGTGCGAACCATTTCCAAGTTGGAGATGTCTTGGGTCCATAAATTAAAGTGTTATACGCCCCATGGCCTTAATATAGAAGTGGACGTTAACTGTTTTATAGCTAATTCATAATTACTATGGTCAGTGAAACCTTTTTTCTTTAAAACTTCTGAGCCTTTGGTTTGAATTATATAAATTCCATGTAAAAAATGTTTTCCCTGACTAGGATTGTCTTATTGTTGAAAAGATGCGAGCTCGATGTGGTGTCCAGCCAGCAATTTTTAAACGGACAGATATATTTTAATTCAGGATTTTTTTTTGTATTTTAAAAAATTTTGATGCCCGAATATTATGGTGCCGTCCATACGGGTACATGTAAATGATACGCGTTTTTTTGGACTGTATATATATTTATATTTTGACTTAGCAGATTATATTGAATTGGGCTATCATTGATTTGTTGTGTTACTTATAATATTTTTTATTTCACATTTATAGCTAAGTGACATCAGGTACTGCTGCAGTGCAGTTTGTGCTTTCTGCAGGGGTGATAATGCTATTGATGTTATGGTGTTGCTGATTTAAAAGTCAGCACACTTTATCTGTTGCCCATTTTTTAGAAAGAAAGAGGAATTCATTTTTCTTTTGTATTTTATTGTTTATTACGTTAGGGCATTTTTTTTCGATTGGTTCCCTCATTCGGCCGAGGTCATCCACTATAGCCAATGAGGTTTTCCAACAATAAAGATGTCCGAAATGGGGCCGAATGTTCCCTTATTTGATTAAGGTCATCTGCTATAGCCAATGGGGTTTTTCCAGTAACAAAGATGTCCGAAATGGCGCCGAATGTTTTTACCACATCGAGGCTGCATTTGATGCTTGTGTGTATATACGCGGTGATTCAGGACGCCGCCTGTTATCCCGTGACCAAGTCCTGTCGTGACGAAACGTAGGGAGGCGGCGTTCTGACATCACCGCGCTTTTTCTCTACCTGGATACGGGCTGTGTGTTCCAAGCCGGCCGGCTATTTTATATACGCTCTACAAATCTCCAAGATTGTAAGTGCATTTCTACTTGCTTTTTATTGAATAAATAAGGATTTTACACTATGTGAGCCCTTTATTTTTTGCATACTTCCGGATCGCTATTGGGAGTGAACCTATCTACTGAGGACATTGAATATCCTGGTTGCCCTCGATCCCAGTCCCTTACCATGCTCTGTGTGATCTCCTCTAACCAGGGATCATTTTTATCTGGTAAGAGAATATATATCACTGTGGTGGAGGTTCTAACCTTTCTGGCACTGTTCTAGTGTGAAACTGTCTTGCACATGGTGGAGATTATTTATGAACTTGCCTTCGGTGGACTGTTTATTTGCGATCAACACTCATTTGAATACCTCTGTGTTATGCATTTATATTAATTTTTAGCGCGATCTTTTCTCTTGAGCATGTATGATTACTGCATTCAGTGACACTGTGACAGGCGGAGGGGGGGGGGGCGATTGCAAGGGGTTAATGGGACTATGTGTAGTGTGTGTCAGTGTAGTGTTAGTGCAGACTTACTGTGCGATGTGATGTGTTGAAAAAAACACTGAAGGAGAGATCACATCGCTTCCTCCTTCCTGTGTTTACACAGCAGGAGGAAGTGACAGGGCGGGGGGGTGCACGGATTGGCTGAGAGCGATCCGGAGGGGGCAGACAAAAACGAATAGCCGCCCCCTCATCCCGGATCGCTCGGCCAGCTACAGGGACCGCCGTATGTAGGACCCCCGAACCCCCTCAAGGCACCAACGTATATATACGTTGATGTGCCTGTCGGTGCCATTCTGCCAACGTAAATGTACATGCGGCGGTCCTTAACCAGTTAAAGAGGAGGAGGTTCCGACCTCCTGCTCATATTACTCTAACAATACACAGAAACATAAATTAACATACGCTAATTAACTAATCCCTTAAAGCAGCCAATGTGACTTCCTAACTACAATACACATTATCATACATATCAACACAGAACTCTGTCATACAATTTCAGGGTTAATTAGCACAAGCAACAATGGGTGAAAGACTCTTAGAAGTTATCCTAGACTAATTTCCATTATAACAGACAACAGACAGGTGGCTGGATTTGACATCAGCATATTCTAACTGTATGTGTCTTAACATTACGAGTCACTATTTATAATATGACATATACATGGTTCCCAGAATTTGTGTGTCTTGGGGGGGGACATGGACCTGAATCCAAAGTAACACCACCTCAAGGCTCCCCAGGCATACAGCTCACAAAGAGCACCATTCCCCCAAATGCCAGGGCCCATAATCGCAAGGCAAGAGGCTAGCATTCAGTCCCCTCCAAAAGCTTCTGTCCCGGGAGAGTCTGTCACACCCTGGTTGATCAGGGCAGGTTGTTGTTTGGGGACATTCAGCCATTGATTCAAGTTTGTGCGGAGTTGGCTTTGTCCAGAACTCCTAAAAGTAATGATGACTTTTCTCCCCCCTTCAGTATGGTTATGGAGGATGACTCAGCTTATTTCTTTGAGCACTATTCAGCATGTTCTCAACAGGTGCTAGTGGATGTATTAATGCAGTGCAGTCTATTGTCTGACAGGAAAAGTGTAAACTGAATTATGTTCAGCCATTACTACAAGCGTGGTCAGTTATATTGTACATAGTCTCAGTTAGCTTGCAACAGCCCATTCCTGCATCTAGACACCTGCCTTCTCAAGTATCTCTCTCTCCATCACCCACAGCAAACACAGTTGCAGCCCAGTATTCCCTGCTACCATCTATGTGTTAGTACCCTGTTTAAACTTGCTGCACCTACCCTGCCTTTAATATCACAGAAGTCCTCCCTAGCAACTGCTTCCTCTTTTTTTACCATCCCTCAACTCTTCTATCAGCTCCAACCCTGCTCACAGCCTTGCATTCACCTGCAGAACATCAGTGGCTAAACCCAAAAAGAAACAGAAGTTTTTCCCTACTCGCACAATCCTGCCACTATCCATGTCTGCCTCCACACTAGCCAATCTGCTCCAGCCTGCCTCCACGCCAGCCAATCTGCTCCAGTCTGCTTCCATGCCAGCTGAACTGCTCAAGCCTGATCTCGATGGTCCTCTGCCTGCTGCCCAGCCTGATGTCCTTTGCCCGCCCCCAGCCTGATGGTCCTGTGCCTGCTGCCCAGCCTGATGGTCCTGTGCCTGCTGCCCAGCCTAAGGTGCCTGTGCCTGCTGCCCAGCCTTCTGATGCGGTGCCTGCTGTCCAGCCTTCTGATTCGGTGCCTTCTGCCCAGCCTTTTGATCTTTAGTCTTCTGCCCAGGCTTCTGATCCAGTGCCTTCTGCCCAGCCTTCTGATCTGGTGCCTTCTGCCCAGCCTTCTGATCTGGTGCCTTTTGCCCAGCCTTCTGTTCTGGTGCCTTCTACCCAGCCTGCTTATCAGGTGCCTGCTGCCCAGCCTGCTGATTTGGTGCCCGATGCCCAGCCCACCTCTGATGATCCTCTGACCAATGACCAGCCTGATCTTATTGATCCTCTACTTGGCACCCAGCCGGGTTCTACTGACTTTGTGCCTCCTTCCCAGCTAGCTTTAATTGGCTCCATGCCTGCTGCTCAGCTGGATTGTCCTGCCAAGGGTAGGATTCCATCTGCTGTTGGGTCTGACACCTCTGAGTCTTCACGTACTCTGTATAGGTTAACTGTTTGGCCTGAGATTCTTTTTTCAGTCGCCTTGGTTGGGTGCCTCCTACAGTATGTTGCGCCAAAGCCTGGTAGCTACGTTTGCCTTCACGATCTTGGTAGCGGTGAGCTCCAGGGGAGTGGCAGAGTACCATTTGTGCCTTGTCACAACCCGGATTTGATTGCAACAACTCCATGTGCTTTAGGGAACCCAGGTCAGGTAACCAGCTTTGGGGAAAACTAGATGGCCGTTGATGTGTGGAACAAGTCCTGGAAATCAGGCAAGCTACACGGTTGTAACCAGACATTCTGGTGTCAGAGTTCCGGTGTTGTCACATGACCTCAGGGCTAAGTTTGTGAATGACCCATGTACCCCAGCGTTGGGATGCCTACTGTCTTGAGTGATCACATGTAATACATCTCTGAGAATTTGGCCAACAGGATAGTATGTTGCCTAACCCCAGCGGTGGGGAACCTAGCCAGTTACCAGACCCAGGCGGCGGGACACCTAGCTTATTGTTGGATCCCGGCAGCAGAGCATCTTATTTGGAACCTGGCACTCCTTTGGCCTATGAAATATTTTTCCATTGGACTTATGCAACAACTAGGTGTCTCTTATGGACTTCTTCAGCTATGGCTGGCTGGAGCGTCTGGAGGTCCCTGGTACTGTCGGGAAGACTTGCTGGTGGCTGTGGCTCTCAGATCTATAGGCTGCAGTTCCGGTGTCCACCAGTGGGTGTCTCTCAGCAGTCAGGAGCTGACATCTCCTGTAATCAGAAATCCCCTGATGCTGATTGCAGGAAGCATATTTTAACCCTGCGCATGCTCTTCCTCGCTGCCTTGGTATTATCTCCATGTGCCCAGACTCTGATCCAGACCTTGCAGCCTGATCCCTTTCTACCTGTTTACTCAATCTTCTGTTACCTTTTCCCTGTACCGTCTTGTTCCCAGCTCCCTCTGCTGATCACCTGTGTATGACCCTGGCTCTGTTATGATTATGATTTGTTTATCCCGCTCTCTGCATACATTTAGTTTGAGCAGTTGTTTGCTGTGTGTCATTATTGTTGGGTCATCTGGTTTCATTTACACAGTTTTAGTATACAGGAGGTGTGTTTACTTTTGTGTTATTTACTTTTTGTAAATACATTATATTTTTCTACACTCTACTTGTGCCTAATATCCTCTGTGACAGTCCACAAATTTCTGGTCACACCAGTTCCTGACAGTGAGACTTGGCCACATAAAGAGTCCCAACATGCAGGGAGCACCGTCAGACGTTCTAGAAGCATAAATTACACATGGCATTTCCTGATAACCTATGACACCTTTGAAGGCCCTGGAGCAAAAGGACAGTGAAATTACCCCATTTTGGAAAGCAAACACCCCAACATATATTCTATGAGGCATAATGAGTCTTTTGAACAAAAGTTTTTGGAAAACGTGGAAATAAAATTAAAACATATTTTTCTTTTTTTTTTACACAAAGTTGTAAATGTTTAAGATTTTTCTAACACGTAGGTAGCATGTACATAGCAAAAACTACCATCCAAAATACATTCTGCTACTAAAGGCCCAGCATGCAGGGAGCACCATCAGGTGTTCTAGGAGCATGCAATACACCTTGCACACTTTTGAAGGTCCTGGAGCACCAGGACAGTGGAATTATCCACAAAATGCCCTTATTTTGAAAAGAAAACACCCCAATGTATATTCTCTGAGGTACTGTATGGGCTGCAGATAGGTACTCGGGTACTCTGATGGGCTACAGATAGGTACTATGTACTCTGATGGGCTGGTGACAGGTACTCGGGTACTCTGATGGGCTGGTGACAAGTACTCAGGTATTCTGATGGGCTGGTTACAGGTCCACTGCTCGGGGACTCTGGGCAGGAGACAGGTACTTGGTTACTCTGATGGGCTGTGGATAGGCACTTGTGTACTCTGATGGGCAGCAGATAGGTACTCTGTACTCTAATGGGCTGGTGACAGGTACTTGGGTACTCTGATGGGCTGGTGACAGGTATTTGGGTACTCTGATAGGCTGATGACAGGTGATCTGAGGCACGTAACAGGTACTCTGAGGCTGTTGACAGGTCATCTGATGGGCTGGTGACAGGTAGTTTGATGCTGCTGACAGGTACTCTAATGGGCTGGTGACAGGTACTCTGATGGACTGATGACAGGTACTCTGATAGGCGAGTGACAGGTCCACTAATGGGCTAATGGCAGGTCCACTAATGGGCTGGTGACAGGTACTCTGATGCTGGTGACAGGTCATCTGATGGGCTTGTGACAGGTCCTCTTTATTTGCACATCAATGTGCTTTTTTTTTCAGGCCTCCTCCTCACACACTGGGAGAAGAGAACCTGGAAATGGCACTATAGCCAATTGTTGACATTTGTGATTGGACACAGCCGGTCACGTGGTAAAGAGACAATTTCATTGATTCTTTACCCTGGTCGTGGATGTGCTGTGTCCCCCGGGGGTGCGCACGAGTGGTGAAATTTAGTACAACACATGTGACCGGCTGTGATTGGACACTGCTCAGTTAGGTGGTAAAGAGCCATTTAACGCCTTATGCCTGATCGCCATTCTGCCCCCGGGGTCAGAAGTGGCGAGAACAGACGGACGTCATATGATGTCCACCGGAGGGATGATATGTTTCTGCCGCCGTCATTTGTCTATACGCTGATAGGGAAGTGGTTAAGATAAAAAAGCATTCTGTGTGCAGCAGCCCCTCTAATACTTACCAGAGACCCATCTCTGTTTAGCGATGTCCACAAGTGTCTTGGCCATCTGGGACTCTCCCTCCTGATTGGCTGAGACACAGCGGGGGGGGGGGGGGGTTGGACGAGGGGGGGCTGGACAGACGAGGCACCCGAGAAGAGGAGGATCTGGGCTGCTCTGTGCAAATCCATTGGAACAGAGCAGGTAAATATAACATGTTTGTTATTTTTATAGAAAAAAAACCTAGACTGTACAATCACTTTAAAGCAGGCCTTCCATAAAAAAGGTTTACTTTTCCATTCGCCCTCCACCCCCAAACATAATTATTTGTGTAAAAGAAAAAAAAAAGAAAAATAAAGCTGTGACCTCTGCCTCCTGAGAAATCTGGGAACTCGAAATCCTATGAGAATGTATTCCTGTAATGGGCTGGATCGCATTTTTATGTATCATTCAGCTTTCCCAGGAGGTAGTGATGATGTAACCCTGCCCCTTGAAAGTTTCAGAAGCTGGGGCCTCTATGTTTTCAACATAGCCAAGGATGCTAAGTTTTTATCGTGTTTCTCAGGGGATGCTTGGGGGTATTGGACTGGCAAAAAAGCAGACCTGCCATTTTAATAGAAGGCCCACTTTAAGACAAACATTTCACTTTGTCCTGATAGGTCTGAGTGACTTTGAAGAACAATGCGATTCAACTCTCCCAATTTAGAATTTAGTGAAAAAATACAGAACTGAATTATTCCTTTTGGCCAATCTTCTCTAGAGGCATTAGCTCACATGCTCAGAGAAGAGGTTTTGGCCTCCTGAAGTGGTCATAGGTTATGGACCAGCCAGACCTGATGGCTATAGTGAGGTTTGTTTTTCTGACAGTGCACCACCCTAATTGTAAAAAATCCATACACTGCATGGCTGCCAGAATCAGGTCTCCTACAACTGTTTCGTTGGTTCCTAGGTTTCCTACAACTAAAACATAACATTTTGCATCTGTTTGTAGCTCATAATATGTACTATCAGAAAGAATCTCTCTACAACTATAATTTTATGTTTCATTAGAGGTGAAACACAAGCCCTCTGATCTTGGAGAAAATGAGTGTTGCAGCAAACCATCTTGTGCTTTTAAAGTGGAAGGACCTCAGTCCCCCTGCTAATTTTGAAGCTGAACAGTCTGAAGCATCCCCTTGAGGTCTCTTGAGGTGGTAGTTGTTATCTGCGTACAAGCTTACAGGAACTGTCAGAAGTTCATTACTAGCTGTGGTATGTTAGTTTCTCTAGTTCCCAGGCCTGAGCTATCCTTTCAAAGTATGCACTATTGTCAAAACGGCTAACCACCGGTTCTTCTATATTTTAATGTCACAAATGTCTATTGCCTATATCTCCTGATTTACAAATCCTGTAATTTCAGCTTATTTGTTTATTTTAGGGCTGTTACTGATCAAATTTTTTGTGTTCGATTAATCGTTTTTTTTTTAATCGATTAATCGACTAATTTTGATTAATTACAACGCACATAGAGATTCCCAGTGCAGCTCCCAACAACTGTAATAATGGATAGCAGGATACAAAAAAACACACAAAGGCAGCGCTCGATGGGAATAGCATTAAAACTTGTATAGTCTTCAAGTAGGTAACACAATAAATATTGCACTGGAGATAAAATCGATGTAGCTACATAAACTGTAAAAATGGTGCGAGTAATACCAAACAGTACCAAAAACAGTCATAATAACCTGTAGCCAAGTATGATACTGGTATAAAAATGTGTACAACGATACTACTGCTGAATCTAGATGAGGAGAAGTTAACATCAGTCCGTCGGCATGTAGATATCCCATGAAGGGAATTATCACAACTCCCAATGGATGGTTGTAGAATCCCAGGTTGATAGAGGGACGTGTAACAGCCCTTGCATGTGGCAGATAGTAAGGTCCCCCCGGCATTCAGATATGAAGGCACAGCAAAGGAGCCCTTCAGATGGACACTGTAAGCCCGGCCGGTGTCCGTGACATTACCGGATCTCCAACAGACTACCTGAAGGCCCAGAAGCCAGCGGAGAGATGAGTACCAATCAAAAGAGTTTTAATCGATCAAAAAGATTTTGATTGTTTAAAAAAATTAAAGATTAATCGATCGATTAAAAGTTAATTTGCACAGCCCTAGTTTATTTCATCAACTGTTCATTTTAAATTACCCAGGCTTGTGATAGTTTTACTTTGGTATATAGCCAGCCTTAAAAAATCTTTGTTTCAATATAAAGTCAATGACAGGCTTGTGTCATAGTTTAACTATCTGTGTGATACCTTACCTATTGGTAAATAGACAGATTCCTTAATCCTGAGTTTCATTATCACTGTGTGTGTTTCACTGAGCTGTTGAAATGTTCCAAGCAATATATATATATATATATATATATATATATATATATATATATATGTATATATATATATATATATATATATATATATATATTAACCAGCACAAGGTCTGAGTGTGTCTCTAAGCTGACTGTCTTTGCTCCTTCTTTGTGGTTAACACTGACTTTCCTTCAAAGGTATCCAAACAGTTGTTAAACAATGACTTTGTGTGTGGAATTTTTATTTCACCATGCAATGCTATACTAGACTATATTTTTATATACATTACTAAAGAAGCCAAGTCTGGAACACAGTTATGTCCAAGTTTTTGGGTATGAGATTTGGAATAAGACATAAACTCAAAACTATAACCTGAAAACATTTGAATTAGAGTTAATCCTTAAGCCCTGGTTCACACTGGGCTGCGGGAGTGAAGCAGTGCGAGTTCAGCTGAACTCGCACGATTTCACTCCCGCCCGGCAGTCCCGATTTCAGCCGCGATTTCAGAGACATCTGTGCAGGTTTCTGCACAGATGTCAATGTAAATCGCGGGCTGAAATCGCAAAAAGTAGTACAGAGACTACTTTTTGAAATCGGTGCAATGCCGCAGATGCAGCGTCGCACCGATTAGGACACTGCCATTGCCGGCAATTTGCGGCAAAATCCGCCGTTTTGACATGCGATTTGACATGCCAAATCGCATGTCAAAACACACCAGTGTGAACCAGGGCTAATACAAATTTACAGATAAGTGCCAGAATTTGGTGTTCAATAAATAACAAATACATGCAGTCCCCGGATTACAAACAACACTTTTTCCAGCTTAGGGAAGGATTAGCACCCCTGTAACATTTGTTTGCTGTCTGTGCCCCTGTTGAAAAGATTTCACTTCACTTTCTGTCCCTGTGACAAATGGGTTTTGAAAATTTTGGGTTGCTGTGGAAACGCAATGGTGATAAAGCTTCAGTGAAGACGCCTTCTTCCCATGATAACTCTTTCAGAAGTGAATTGCCCTTCCTAGGTGTAGATTTCCTCTCACTTCCCTTTGTCTCCCTTCGTTGTAAGTATGAGTTGTATATAAGTCAGTTGTTTGTAACTTGGGGACTGCCTGTATGTATAATTTTATACAAAATGCTTACATGGTCCATTTTAAATCTCTAGACTTTGTTATCTAAGTTCTTTTATAGATCCAATTTCTAAGGTAGTTTCACAGTCTATATATTTTTGCTGTCCTACTAAAGTACAATTGTTTAAATCTGTTTTGTGTTAAGTGCCTTGGCACGATTAAGGCTTTACAATTTTAATATTGCTAAGAGATGTTACTTCTATTACATGTCAACAAACTTGGTTGTGAACTGGGTTTGGAGTAGACATGATTTTTTATAACAGTCTAACATTTTTTGTGTAGTCAAGCGTTCTGTGGTTCCTCTTCTCCTGTGTCACTACATGGTGCAATACTGATCTAGGGGCAGGGTTGAGGAACCACAGAGCACAGCGGGGTATAAAGGCATCCCAAACACCTGAAAGTGTGTCTTATGTGAATATTATGTGTGGGCAGCCATGCTCCGTTACAGAGATAAGATTCTACAAGCGGGTGCTGGGACATGTAAGTATAAAGTTACTTTGTTTCAAGTGCTTTTTGATTTTATTTAGTATTTCAATGACAAAGGCACTTTAATACTAATCCAATTTGAACCAGTATGATTTGTATTCTGACGTTTGGTGAAGCCTCCTAATGTTTCAAAATAAGTTATACTTATTTTTGTGTTTTTCTCTTATCTGGTGCTTGCATTCTTGACGCCTACTGTATAGCTAGATATCTACTCTCTGCTACTTTACTGTCTAGCCTTTTTTCCTTTGATTCCTCTGCAGCTACTTCATGCATGGTCAAGCTATGAGCAAAGTGTGGTTGAGAGATCCGCTACATTTTTCTGGTGTGATAATGAGCCTTCCGTTCCACACTTAGATATCTGCTCTATTGCATTCACCCCCATGAGTTCTCCTGAGTCTAGATTCTCAACAGGACTGCATCTAAATCCTCCACCTTCCAAAAACAATAATCCAAAAGCAAACAGTGAATACTGCATTCCAAGACCTCATGTAAATCTACTGTGAACTTTACATTTTCCTATGTGTATTAAATCTTGTCTTGTCTGTTGTTTGTATAACATTGTGAAAACACGATTCCTATAAAAGTTTGATACATTGTTCAAAAATAAATCTGCGTGTTTGAACAGCACTAGTGCATAGCTGACAATATAAGCTGTCAGAAAAAAACGTGCATTTCAAGCACTGTCCCAGTGTCATCTGTCACCCTAACAGACAATTATGCAAATTATTTGCGAAAGTCTCTATCTCTGTACCTCTAGGCACACTCCCCTAACTACTTCAAGTGACAACACTGGGGCCTGCAGATAGGAAAATAGTACATTATAAATAAATCCTTAGCTCTTGAAGCTGTGCAAGAGAGGCTACAAGAGTAATGCCACGTACACACGATCGTAAATTCTGACAACAAAACCGTGGATTTTTTTTCCGATGGAATTTTGGCTCAAACTTGTCTTGCATACACATAGTCACACAAATTTTTCACGGAAATTCTAAAAGTCAAGAACACGGCGGCATACAACACTGCGACGACCCGAGAAAAATGAAGTTCAATAATTCCAAGCAAGCATAGGATTTTTGTGCGTCGGAATTGCATACAGATGATCGGAATTTCCGACAAGGACTTTTGCTGTCGGACAAATTGAGAACCAGCTCTCAAATTTTTCTTGTCGGAAATTCCGACAGCAAATGTCTGATGGAGCCTACATATGGTCGGAATTTCCGACAAAATGCTCACATCAAACATTTGTTGTTGGAATTTCAGATCGTGGCTGTGGTCTCCCTATAGTTGATCTTTTCCCATTGTCCCCGAGCACAGACATTACCATTAGATCTTACACTACAATTTTAGAAAGAATTCCAGGTAAAAGGAACAGTACATTTTGCAGGTTATTGCTTAGGCCGCGTACACACGGCAGAGAACCTCGACGGGCAGAACACATCATTCCGCCCGTCGAGGTTCCTTGCCGGCCGTCGAAATCTGCGACCCGCCCGTCGGGAATGGCAACCAGCCATTCATCCAGGCGGGCCGTCGAGCAAATAGAGAGCGTGCTCTCTATTTCTGCTCGACGGGCTTCCCGACGGGAAGCTCGCCGAGAGCGTACACACGGCCGAGGTCCTCGCTGGAATGCAGCTTCCAGCGAGGTTCTCGCTGGTTTCCAGCGAGAACCTCGGTCGTGTGTACGCCGCCTTAGACACATACACATTTTCTAGATGTGTCCTATAATATAACAAATCGTATTATTTATTTTTGTAGTTTAGGTCCGCTGTAACAGCTTATACAGTCAGCAATGTGCTAGCGCTCCGTGTTGTTGTTTTTTTTTTTTGCTACAATTCAGAGATTTAATTTAAAGGGAATCTGTCACCAAGAAAAATAACTGGGACATGAGTTAAAATAATATTTCACCTATCTTTCAGCATGCAAATGATATCATTTTGATTTCCTGTTCGATTACATTTACTCTAAACATTACACTACAAGCCATACATAGAAATCTCATAGAGATCTATTACATGTATATTTAAAAAAATAAGGTTGATTAAATAAAAAAAATAACAACTGTTTATTTTAGTGAAAAGGTGAAGCTGTATTCACTTTAAATACATAATCATGTGAAAGGGAAATTAAGAAACAACTGTATTTTGGCTTGCGCAAGATTCCATGATTAAAGTCAACAGAGCTCACCTTACTCATTAGGCTAAGTGAACTTTTACTTGGCAATGTGGTACAATCTCAACCCTTTTAATAAATCAACTTGATTAAAATGACTCTACATTTCCTTTAAAGGTAGTTTCTATATTACATACTGTATATGTGTGTGCATTCATCCATATTTTATTTATTTTTTTCATTTAAAATGTTAAGTTTGCTAATTATTAGTTCAGATACTGACACCGAATTACCTTGTTTTTAATAATTATGGATTGCCTGTGGTTCTATCACCTTTATTCTGTTTCAGTGGTTTGAACTGTTTGGACATGAGGGAGTGGGGGTTTTCAGTGTATTTTAAAGGGTCTGTGTTATATACATCCAGTTGTGTATAATCTACTCAATAAATATGTAAAAAAAACAGGCTCTGATTGTAAAGGGATTTATTTTATTTTATATATATATATATATATATATATATATATATATATATATATATATATATATATATATATATATATATATATATATATATATATATATATATATATATATATATACACACACACAGTGGGGAAAATAATTATTTAATCTTCTGCAAATTTTCTAAGTTTGTCCACTTAAAAAGAATTAAAAGGGTCTATCATTTTTTATCATAAGTCTATTTTAAGTGATAGAGACAGAATATAAACCTAAAATCCATAAAAAATAAATAAAATAAAACACAATTCAAATGTTATAAATTGAGTTGCAGTTCAGTGAGTAAAAAAAGCATTTGATCCCCAAGCAAAACATGACTGTCCATAATGTCCAGACCGACTTGGTGAAGAAACCCTTGTTGGCAAGCACAGAGGTACAGTGAAGCCGCGTACACACGATCGGTTCAAACTGATGAAAACGGACTGAAGTTTGTTTTCATCGGTCCAAACCGATCGTGTGTAGGCCCCATCGATCCGTTATCCTTCGGTCTAAAAACAGATGGCTTGCTTTAAAATTGAACCGATGGACAGCTAACCGATAGGTCAAAACCGATCGTTAGTACGCATGAGCATCGGTTAAAAGTCCACGCATGCTCAGAATCAAGTCAACGCATGCTTGGAAGCATTCAACTTCGTTTTTTTTCATCACTTGGTTGTGTTTTACGACACCGAATTCTGACACGATTGGTTCATGAACCGATGGTGTGTAGGCACATCAGTCCATCAGTCAGCTTCATCGGTGAACTGATGAAAACGGTCCGTCGGAGCGTTCTCATCGGATGGACCGATCGTGTGTATAGGGCTTAAGACATTTCTTGTAGTTGGTTACTGGGTTTGCACACATCTCAGGAGGGATTTTGGTCCACTCTTTTTTACAGATCTTCTTTAAATCCTTAAGGTTTCTTGGCTGTTGTTTGGCAGCTTGAAGTTTCAGCTCCCTCCATACATTTTCTATAGGTTTAACTTTTTGAGCCACTCCTTTTTGCCTTGGCTGTATGTTTTGGGTAATTTTCATACTGGAAGACCCATCCACGACCCATCTTTAGTGTTCTGGGTGATGGAAGAAAGTTCTCATCCTAGATTTTACAATAGCAGAGAAACAGCCCCAAAGCATAATGCTTCCACCTCTTGACTGTAGGGATGGTGTTCTTAGGGTCATAGTCAGCATTTTTCAGCATTCTATGCATTAAGATGAAAAAACATCTAACAATACCGTCCCCCCCTGGCCCCCCCCCCCCGTTTTACATACCTGACCCCTTGAAAGTCCTGTACTCGCCCCCGGCTGTATCACGGGAGCGCACCCTGCAAGAACTTCACACCATGCGAGCACACTCGCATGAAGGTGTTGAGTCCCTGCGGCAGCAGCTGATACAGCCGCCGAGAGACCCCAGAAGACCAGGTTCGGGGCCACTCTGTCCAAAATGAGCTGTGCAGTGGAGGTAAGTATAACATGTTTGTTATTTAAAAAAATTATAATAATATCTTTAGTGATCCTTTAAATGTCCACTCAGAAGAGTTCCCTATTGTTCCTGTTTTGGTAACAATTGAAAATTGAGAAATTTCCCCCACTTTCAGTCCTGCTGATGAAGATCACTAGGACAAATAGAAAGGGTGGCAGTAGCCCTAACCCTTCTCTGTGCAAAACAAAATGACACACAGGGTTTAAAAACAGGTTGTTATAAATGCCTCCTTTGAGTCACCATTGGAGTAACACAAACTAATAAAAAATCCAAAGTCTTTGATTTCGGCACTGGTTTTGGATCATCGTTTTTGTAGAAAAAACTCTCATATTCTCACGCTGGAAAGTTACTAGACTGCGCAATACTAGAGGATGCTAACAAGTCATTTCACTTGTTCCCATTGATTATTGTTCATTCATTCAATAAAAGCTTTTGCAGTTTCAAGGAAAAGGTAACCATAACATAAACTATTGGATGAAATAATTATGATAAAAATGCAGTTAGCACATGAAAGACATTGGGAGACTTGGCTGGATGATAGGGGTGAACTGTGCTGAAATGTGTACAAGGCTTAACACATGGGGCAGATTTTAACAATGGGTGTTTGTAGACACACAACTTTTGCCACCCATACCTATCTTCTAGCATTTTCTCTTTAACCAAGAACATTTACTTGTTTTTTTGGTTATAACCTGGCTTAGAATATTTTTTATATATAGTTTAAATAACCTTATATGATAAGACGAGATGATGGAAACAATACATGGTCAACAATTCTGCAGGCAGAAGTCCCTTCTTTGCCACTGTTTTCTATAGGCAAAGGCCTATTGTGCCAAACTGTAAACCTGGCATTGGCTGTATAGTGACACTCAGCATGCAAAGATATAATTTTTCATCTTTAACTTTTAAGCAGTACTATGTCTTGAGGTAGCTTTTTATACTCTGTAATGTTTAAATAACTTTCAATTATATCTACACATAACCAATGTTCTAAGTAAGCAAGATCATGAGCAAATAAACCTTTCTAATTCATATATTATGTGATTTAAATTAATTAATTACTAATGAGCTGCAAATTGATATAAGGTGCAGGATAAGGACACCATATTGTCCAAATACTGAAGAATTTTTTAAGATTTTGTCAGTGTCACATATTTAATCAAACTCAGCTGTAACATAAAAACATGCATGTCTTAGCCCTGCATGATGGGTGTGACACACCACAGTATCGTATACAATAGTTACTTTTTTCTTTGTTTGTTTTAGCCTGGCAGTGTGTCTCCTAAATCTCCATCCATGGATATCTTTGACATGGTTCCATTTGCGTCAGTGTCCCCAGAGTCGACCACCCCTACAAGAAATGGTACTCAGCTTCCACCTATACCGAGCAGATCAACAGAGATCAGTAAGTTCCTCTGAACTAACCCATTTAAATACTAGTGTGCTTAGGATGACCTAAAAATCACAGCATAAAATAATTTAGTATCACGATTGACTAATGATGAGTGAATGAGTGTATTGATTTCCTATAATATTTGCATGAAAAGTTGTCCAGTCTCTAGAGAATGATGTCATTTCATCAATCTTAAATGCCTACATTACTAAATTATATAACACTAAGAAAATTATACAGATCTGTGAATCGTCAATTCTTCTAATTCAATCATTACTCATCATAATAAGTATATTCCATCACATTTTTTTTTTTAATTCATACTGATATCAAGTCATTCTCCTGCATTTTTGTGCTTTAGTCTAGCTTATCACCAGTATTTCTGGAATCAGACACAACAGAATGCATGCTAAATTATCACTAAAATAGTATTTTTAAAACATTTTTATTTTGTCCAGTAACATGGTTCATATTAATATTAACTTACTAAAAATTGTATTTTGAATTTATTTTTATCTGATTATTAACATGGTCCATGTTTTTATTTTATTTTTTAAGTGTAGGTATAAATTTTATTGCATAGTCACATTGATCTAGCTGTACCTATAAAGTCCCATTTGATATTGGGTTGTTGCAAATAATTAGAGGGATATAGCAGGCATGTATGCATGTTTCACACCTTTCACTATGGAAGGTGACAATCACTGTAGTGGCCGTCATGTTCCCTGAATGGACGAGGTAAAGAGGTGGGGTAGCAATGTCCCAAAGGATCTATGCAGGAAATAAACATACATAGAAGAAAACCTGGGGATGGAACATTATGTGATTACAGGTTTAGGTAAGTAAAAGGGCATATTTAAACTATATGTTATGTATAGTAGGAAGGGTGGAGAAGAGGGAGATGAAATTCTCCAGCAGGAACTTGTGAACTTTTTCCTATGGAGGAGCAAATATGTTCGGTTTGCAAGATGTTCGTTGAACCCATTGTGAATTCCAAAAATTGCAAACCTAAATTTAAACCCACTGGCCAGCTTATCCAGCAAGACCTGTGGGACACTCTGTCCAAAAAAATAATTGTTGCTCTACATAAAGATGGCCTAGGTTATAAGAAGATTGCCAGAACACTGAAACTAATCTGTAGCATGGTGGCCAAGACCATACAGCGGTTTAACAGGACAGGTTCTACTCAGAACAGGCCTCGACATGGTCGACCAAGGAAGTTGAGTACACATGCTCAGCATAATATCCAGAGGTTGTCTTTGGGAAATAGACATATGAGTGCTGCCAGCATTGCTGCAGAGGTTGAAGGGGTGGGTAGTCAGCCTGTAAGTGCTCAGACCATATGCTGCACAGTGCATCAAATTGTTCTGCAAAGCTGTCATCCCAGAAGGAAGCCTCTTCTAAAGATGATGCACAAGAAAGCCTGCAAACAGTTTGCTGAAGACAAGCAGACTAAGGACATGTATTACTGGAACCATGTCCTGTAGTCTGATGAGACCAAGATACATGTATTTCTTCAGTGTTGTCACATGAAAAGATATAATAATATATTTACAAAAATATGAGGGTGTTACTTGCTTTGCTTTTGTGATATACTGTATGTGTTAAAAATATCTTATAAATGCGTTTTTATTTTCTTTACACAAAAGCTTTTGGGAAAAAAATGATATGTTCAAAAGACTCATAATGCCTCATAGAATATACATTGGGGTGTTTACTTTCCAAAATGGGGTAATTTTTTGGGCATTTGATGCTCCAGGACCTTCAGGCCGGGTTCACACCTATGCGAATTGAGTGTGGCTTAAACCGCATCCAATACGCAGAACATTTCTAAATACATTGTTTTCAATGATGCTGGTTCACATATGTGCGATGCACAATTTCAGAAAATTTCAGTGTGCGTCTTTTAGGCCCTGTGATGCGGCTCAGGTGCAAATTCAGGCCCATTATCTTCTATGGGTACGCAGCTGATTTGCAGATGTGTTAATTTCTCTTCAGGATTTGTCTCATTCACCTCAATACACTTCCCCCTCCCCTTCCCCTCTCCCAGGTCTCCAAATTCGCAGCTAATCTGCAGTTAAAACGCAATGGATCTGCTGAACAGTTGTTTTATCTCTCTGCAGAGATAAGAGAGCTGAAATTCACACCGCACAAGTGTGAATCCGGCCTCAAAAGTGTAAAGTCGCATACACACGATCAGTCCATCCGATGAGAACGGTCTGATGGACCGTTTCCATCGGTTAACCGATGAAGCTGACTGATGGTCTATTGCGCCTACACACCATCGGTTAAAAAAATGATCTGGTCAGAACGCGGTGACGTAAAACACAACGACGTGCTGAAAAAAATGAAGTTCAATGCTTCCAAGCATGCGTCGACTTCATTCTGAGCATACATGTATTTTTAACCGATTATCATGCCTACTAACGATTGGTTTTGACCTATCGGTTAGGAATCCATTGGTTAAATTTCAAACAAGTTGGCTTTTTTTTAACCGATGGATAACTAACCGATGGCGCCCACACACGATCGGTTTGGTCTGATGAAAACGGTCCAACAGACCGTTCTCATCGATTTAACCTATCGTGTGTACGCGGCCTAAGAGGTAGTCTAAAAATAATATGTTTGATTTATGTCCCTAGAATGCCTGATGGTGCCCCCTACCTGTTGGGCCTCTATTTGTGGCCAGGCTGTGTAAAAGTCTCACAGATGTGGTATCACCATACTCAGGACAAGTAGCAGAATGTGTTTTGGGGTGTAGTTGCAAGTATGCATATGCTGTGTGTGAGCAATAACCTGTTATTATGACAATTTAGTTTTTTTTTTTTTAAATCTTCATTTTGCAAAGAATTGTGGGAAAAAATTTAAATTTCAAAAAACTCGCCATGACTCTATACTAAATACTTTAGACTGTCTACTTTCTAGAAATGTGTTATTTGGGGGGGGGGGGGGACTTGTATTGTCCTGGCTTGTAAGAGCCTCAAGAAATGAGATAGGCTGTCAGTACATCAGGTGTGATACATTTTCAATGATTGGCACCATAGCTTAGGCCAGGTTCACACTGGTGTGACAAACACTCCGACATTGGGAGCTCATGACGTGTGAAAATCAATGTTTCCCTATGGGAGCCATCTTAACTGGTCCGACACATGCCGGTCCGACTTTGGAAATGCTCCCTGTACTACTTTGATTCTACTTTAGCCCATTGAATATCATTGAAGATGGATCAAAGTCGGATGGCCATCTTGCATGATCCAACGTTGGCATGTGACTTATGCTCTTCTGATCTTGAGGGGGAACTCCACACCAAATTTGAAATAAAAATACGGCATGGGTTCCCCCTCCAAGAGCATACCAGGCCCTTCAGTCTGGTATGGATTTTAAGAGGAACCCCCTACGCCAAAAAAACAGCGTGGGGGTCCCCCCAAAATCCATACCAGACCCTTATCCAAACACGCAGCCCAGTCGGTCTGGAAAGGGGGTAGGGATGAGAGAGCCCACCTCCTGAACTGTACCAGGATGCATGCCCTCAACATGGGGGTGGGTGCTTTGGGGCAGGGGGCACCCCAAAGCACCATGGACAGGGGCCTCTTCCCAACAAACCTGGCCATTGGGTGTCGGGATCTGCAGGCAGGGGGCTTATCAGAATCTGGCCCACCTCCTTTTGTGAATGAGTAAGGGGTACCCCTACCCATTCACCTGGGGGGAAAAAGTTTAAAGGAAAAAAAAAACACACTACACAGGTTTTTAAACTCATTTATTAGGCAGCTCCGGGGGTCTTATTCCGGCTTGGGGGGTCTTATTCCGACTTCGGGGGTCTTCTTCCGACTTCTCCGCTCTCTTCTCCTACTCTCCGGTTCTTCTCCTGCTCCCTGGTGCCTTCTGCCTCCGCTATCTTCTACAAGCTATTTTGCCTACGTTGGCCTGATCTTCTCCCCTCTTCTCTTCTTCCGATGTTGACACAATGCTCTCTCCCGATGTCACTCGGTGACCCCACCCCTTTATGATGCCAAAGTCTCATCATGCCCTGGGCGGTGACATTATAAGGGGGTGGGATCACTGGGTGACATCACCCGGTGACCACGCCCCATGACTATATACAGTAAGTCGTTGCGCACGTGGCATTACAGCAGGAGAGAATGTTGTGTCAACATTGTAAGAGGAGAAGAGGGAAGAAGATGATGGAGAAGACCGGGCCAACGCTAGCAAAAGGGCTTGTGGAAGATAGCGGAGGAGCCTGGCAGGACCTCCTGCCCCAAAGCACCCATCCCCTATGTTGAGGGCATGCAGCCTGGTACGGATCAGGAGGGGGGTGCTTGTGCGTCCCCACCCCCTTTTCTGACCGGCCGGGCTGCATGCTCGGATAAAGGTCTGGATTCTGGGGGGACCCCCATGCCATTTTTTCGATGTAAGGGGTTTCCCTTAAAATCCATACCAGACCGAAGGGCCTGGTATGCTCTTGGAGGGGGAACCCATGCTGGTTTTTTATTTGAAATTTGGCGTGGAGTTCCCCTCAAGATTCATAGCAAATAAGTCCCCATTCATTGATTCATACCAAGTCGGATCTCCGTTCATTGAAAGTCGGACGTACAGTGGTTGCCGCCGAGATTGTGTTTCCAGTACGACAGCATCGCGCTGAATCTCGGCGACAGGGTGCCGACATCTCGCACTCACTGGAATAGTAAAATCACATTCCAGCGAGCGCGTCATAGAAGCGACGGGGATCCGACGTGGATTCCCGCCAATTCTACATGTGGGCGGCGTTTGTTATGAATCCTGAGGGAACTCCCCGCCGGATTTTAAATAAAAATCCGGCATGGGTTCCCCCTTAGGAGCATACCGGGCCCTTAGGTCTGTTATGGGTTGTAAGGAGACGCCCCTACGCCGAATAAACAGCGTGGGGGTTCCCCCACAATCCATACCAGACCCGTATCCAAAGCACGCCGGCCGGCCGGTCAGGAGGGAAGTGGGGGCGAGCGAGCGCCCCCCCCCCCCCTCCTGAGCCGTACCGGGCAGCATGCCCTCAACATGGGGGGGTCAGGTGCTCTGGGGCAGGGGGGCGAACTGCAGCCCCTCCACCCCAGAGCACCCTGTCCCCATGTTGATGAGGACAGGGCCCCTTCCCGACAACCCTGGCCGTTGGTTGTCGGGGTATGCAGGCGGGAGGCTGATCGGAATCTGGGAGCCCCCTTTAATAAGGGGGCCCCCAGATACCGGCCCCCCACCCTAAGTGAATGAGTATGGGGTACATCGTACCCCTACCCATTCACCTGCAACAAAAGTGTTAACACAAATAAACAACACAGGGTATTGAAATATTTTATTATAGTTGGCCGCCAGGGGGGGTGTGTATGGTCACTTTTAGGGGTCTTCTCCTGCTCTCCGGGGGTCTTCTCCGCTCTCCTTCCGCTCTCCGGGGGTCTTCTCCGCTCTCCGGGGGTCTTCTCCGCTCTCCAGGGGGTCTTCTTCTTCGGGACTGGCCGCCCCTATCTTCGTGTGTTAGCTCAATTACTGGTACCTACCAGAGCATGATGGGATTGCAACGTCACAAGATAGGTCTATATAAGTCGCTGCGAGCTGCGCGCCCGGCAGAACAGCGCGAGGAGTCGTCGAGTCAACATCTGGAGAAGAAGAGGGAAGAAGAAGAAGAAGACGTCACGGAAGACCGGACTGGCCGCCGCTAGTAATTGAGCTAACACACGAAGATAGCGGCGGCCAGTCCCGAAGAAGAAGACCCCCGGAGAGCGGAGAAGGCCCACCGGAGAGCGGAGAAGACCCCCGGAGAGCGGAAGAAGAGCGGAGAAGACCCCCGGAGAGAGGAGAAGACCCCCGGAGAGCAGGAGAAGACCCCCGAAGAGCGATGAAGACCCCCCCGCAGAAGATGTCGGGAGAAGCCCGTACTCATTCACTTAGGGTGGGGGGCCGGTATCTGGGGGCCCCCTTATTAAAGGGGGCTCCCAGATTCCGATCAGCCTCCCGCCCGCATACCCCGACAACCAAAGGCCAGGGTTTTCCGGAAGGGGCCCTGTCCTCATCAACATGGGGACAGGGTGCTCTGGGGTGGGGGGGCCGCAGTTCGCCCCCCTGCACCAGAGCACCTGACCCCCCCCATGTTGAGGGCATGCTGCCCGGTACGGCTCAGGAGGGGGGGCGCTCGCTCGCCCCCACTCCCCTCCTGACCGGCCGGCCGGCGTGCTTTGGATACGGGTCTGGTATGGATTGTGGGGGAACCCCCACGCCGTTTTTTCGGCGTAGGGGTGTCTCCTTAAAACCCATAACAGACCTAAGGGCCCGGTATGCTCCTGAGGGGGGAACCCATGCCGGATTTTTATTTAAAATCCGGCAGGGAGTTCCCTCAGGATTCATAACAAACGCCGCCCACGTGTATAATTGGCGGGAATCCACGTCGGATCCCCGTCGCTACTATGACGGCTTTGTCTCCATCGCGGCAAGCCAGCTCGGCGCTGGCTCCCGCGATGGGGCTCGCAGGTGGTCAATCTCGCCGAGAAAGGGAGCAAGATTGACACAATATCGCGGTCACCCACTGTATGTCCACTTCAAGTCATGGGACAGCTGGCGTGTCGTACCAGTGTGAACCCAGCCTTATATACTCTACAACTTTCATAAGGACCAAATAATATGCACCTATTGGGCCACGTACACACGATCGAACATGTCCGCTGAAACTGGTCCGCAGACCAGTTTCAGTGGACATGTTCGATCGTGTGTACGGCCTATTGGACCGTTTTCCAGCGGACAAAAATTTCCAAACATGCTTAGAAACCTGTCCGCTGGAAACCTGTCCGTCAGACATGTTCGATGGTTAGTACACAAAATCATCGGACCAAAATCCCGAGCATGCTCAGAATCAAGTCGACGCATGCTTGGAAGCATTCAACTTTCTTTTTTTTTATCACGTCGTTGTGTTCTACGTCACCGCGTTCTGGTCCGAGGGGATTTTGGTCCGATGGTGTGTACGCACATCAGACCAACAGACCACTTCAGCCTGGTCTGATGAAAACGGTCCGTCGGACGTGTTTTCTTGGACATGTCTGATCGTGTGTACAGGGCCTCAGGGTTAAATGTCCCACAGGGCAGTACCCAGACCCTCATACCATTTGTATGCCCAATAACTTGTATCTAAGCCCTCAAAAATGGCACTTTAGATTTTTCCAGTTTGAATCTCATAGACTTCAGTGGGGTTCGTCATTCGGCTCAGTTCTGGCACGTACCAAACAGGGGTTCATTCGGCCCATCTCTATTTTTAAGCTATCCTTGCCCCTGGACAAAATCCTTTCTCGCTGCTATCTTTCCCCAATTTCCACCTCTGTGGATTCTGTGTCAGGGTCCCAGCGCTCACAGCGCTCAATCCGTGCACAGGCACGTTAGAATCGCGTCACGGCGCATGCCCGCACATCTGGGGCGCGCGCGCGTGCGTGGCGCAGCGGCGCGGCGCGCGGACGTGCGCGCCTCCTCCCGGGACCAATCACAGACCTGACAGGCCTATTTAAACCAGCCCCTGTCTTTGCACAGGTTGCTGGTTTATCGTCAGCTCTGAGTAAAGTTTTGACACTTTGACTTGTGCCCTTTGACCTGGATTTACTTCCCGACTCAGCTCTCACCTGGAAACCTGACCTCGGCCTGTTTGTGAACTCTGCTGCCTTCTTGAACCCCTTTGACCTCGGACCGTGACCTGGATTTGCTTCTGTCTCCTGCCCTTGAACTTCGGCTTACATACCTGGACTTGTCTTAGCGCTACCCGGAACCCGGACTTTTTACCTGTACCCGGATCTGCTTCCATTTGTCTGCTGGCTTTTGAACTGTGCCCTGGGACTTACCACTTCCACCTGCCTTGGTGATCCTCCAGCACCTACTGCACATCTCAGCCTCTGACCTCCAGTGCCTGCATCCCATCTACCTACCCCCCGGTACCGGTACCTCCTTGTGCCTCTGCCTCCTGTCTCAAATTCCAGGGGGCAGGTGCGCTTGGTCGTAAAGGTGAGCCGTCCTCAGCATCTCGGCCTCGGTAAGTACTTGTGTTTCCTGACAGTATAAACCAGCCAGATGTCTGAGGCCGACAGGGCGCGCTCACCATTTGAAACACTCTGCATGCAAGTGTCCGCACTTACTGACGCAGTTCAAAAGCTGCAAGATGGCTACCTCCAAATAGATGGCCGTCTCCAACAGCTGGCCGTGATTCCTGGACCCTCATCTCCACCTGCAACACCATCCTCTGGAGCTGCAGCACCTCAAGTCGCCTCTAGCCCGGCCGTAATGGTGACCCACCCGGAACCACGTGTGCCTATCCCGGAACGTTTTTCAGGTGAGCGCCGGAAATACCGGGCGTTTAAAAATGCTTGCTCCTTATATTTATCTCTTCAGCCCAGAACCTTTTGTTCAGAGACTGTGAAAGTGGGTTTTATCATTTCTCTTCTCTCGGAAGAACCTCAAGCCTGGGCTCACACTCTAATGGAGCAACAGAGCCCAATCCTAAACACCATAGATACCTTTTTTGAACACATGGCGAAGTTATATGATGACCCACAGCGTACGGCCACTGCCGAAACTATTCTCCATAACCTTACCCAAGGTAGAAGGCCTATTGAGGACTATACAGCCGAGTTCCGAAAATGGTCAGCCGACACAGGCTGGAATGAGGCTGCGCTAAAATACCAGTTTCGCCAAGGCTTGTCGGAATCTCTTAAGGACGAGCTGGCTCGGACAGAAGTCCCGGCCACTCTTGAAGACCTGATTCAAACCTCCACGCAGCTGGATCGACGCCTGAGAGAACGTCGTTCTGAACGATATCAAGTTCCACGCTCTACCTGGGCCCATCCAAGGCCCACTCTGGCTCCACAGCCACCTGCAGCTCCTCAAAACATAAACCTCCCGGATCCTGAACCTATGCAAGTTGGATTGGTCCGAGCCCCGCTTACCTCCGAGGAGAGACTGCGGAGACGTCAAAACAACTTATGTCTGTACTGCGGAGAAGCCGGTCATTTCCTTCACTCCTGTCCAACAAGGCCTCGTAAGTCCAAACTACAACCTACTCTCAGCTACAATATTGCAAACCTTTCTCAGGCTCACGTTGTTCTTTTCATTTCCTTGCAGTTACCGGAAGGGGCAACCCGTCTACCGGTCATAGTTGATTCCGGGGCATGCAGCTGTTTCTTGGACGCTACATTGGCTCAAAAGCTTCATGTACCCCTTCGCAACAAAAACCATCCTTTTCAAATTCATTTAGCTGACCGTTCTCTACCCCGATCTGGACTCATCACGCAAGAAACCGCACCTATCCGTGCCACCACCGACTCCGGTCACCAGGAATTTCTACGTCTGGACCTCATTCCTTCCCCACTGTTTCCCATCATCCTGGGTCTTCCCTGGCTACAAGCACACCAACCGGTCATACACTGGCTAAAGAAAGAGGTCAACTTTACATCCTCATACTGTTCACAGAATTGCCTTCCATCTCCAGTTGTTTCCTGCTCTGCCGTGACAACCTCGCCTGAAACTCTCCGGAACGTTCCCTCCGTCTACCTGGAATTCACGGATGTGTTCGACAAACAGCAAGCCGACTGCCTTCCGCCCCATCGACCGTATGATTGCCCCATTGACCTCTTACCCGGCGCCGAGATTCCCTTTGGCCGCATTTTTCCGCTGTCCGAGACAGAATTAAAGGCCCTCAAGGCCTATATTGACGAAAATCTGCAAAAGAAATTCATTCGTCCCTCGTCTTCCCCGGCTGGAGCGGGAATCTTTTTTGTTGAGAAAAAAGACGGAACTCTTAGGCGGCGTACACACGATCGGATATATCCGATGAAAACGGTCCGCGGACCATTTCCATCGGATATGTCCGATCGGGAGTTTGATCCGATGGCGTGTACACACCATCGGATCAAATTCCCCGCCGCCGGACGGCGCGGTGACGTAGTGGTGACGCGGCGGTGACGTTGACGCCGCCACGTCACCGCACCAGGAAGTAAAACACTTCCGCGCATGCGCCGAATCCATTCGGCAGCGGCGCGGCGGCGGTGGGAGCCGACATGTCTGCTGGTAAGTGTACTAACCAGCAGACATGTCGGGCGGACAGATTCCCACCGGATAGATTTCAAAGCTTGCTTTGAAATCTGTCGGGTGGAGAAATCTGTCCGCTAGCCCATACACACGAGCGGAGATGTCTGCTGAAACGGTCCATCGGACCGTTTTCAGCGGACATATCCCCTCGTGTGTACGCGGCCTGAGACCTTGTATTGACTATCGGGAGCTCAATAAAGTTACAATTAAAAACAGATACCCGCTTCCCCTCATATCAGAATTATTCCAGCGGTTCCGATCAGCTCAAGTCTTCTCTAAGTTGGACTTACGGGGTGCTTACAATCTTGTCAGAATTAGGGCAGGAGACGAGTGGAAAACTGCCTTCAGGTCAAGATTTGGGCACTTTGAGTACCTTGTTATGCCTTTTGGACTTTGCAATGCCCCAGCCACTTTTCAACATTTAGTTAACGACATTTTCCGTGAACACCTGGACGATTTCCTGGTCGTGTATCTGGACGACATCCTTATTTTCTCACCTTCCCTAGACCTACATAGGTGCCATGTAAAGAGAGTGCTTACCATACTCAGAGAACATAGACTCTACTTAAAAGCTGAGAAATGTGAATTCGAGAAATCTTCCGTGCAATTCTTGGGATTCATTATATCCACCAGTGGCGTCGCCATGGACCCTCAAAAGGTTAAAGCTATTCAGGAATGGCCAGCCCCGGTGGACAAGAAAGGGGTGCAGCGGTTCATCGGCTTCGCCAATTTCTATCGACGGTTCATTGTGGGGTTCTCCTCCATCGTGAGCCCCATCACTCAGCTTACCCGCCAAGGTCATCCTTTTTGCTGGTCACCGGAGGCCCAAGAAGCATTCAGGAAACTAAAATTTGTTTTTTTCTTCCGCTCCTGTTCTGCGACACCCCGATCCAATGTTGCCTTTTACCTTGGAAGTAGACGCCTCTGAGACTGCTACAGGAGCCGTGCTATCTCAGCGACAAGGGCCAAAGTCCCTACTACACCCTGTGGCCTATGCCTCTCGGAGACTAACTCCACCCGAAAAGAATTATGATGTAGGTGACAGGGAACTGCTTGCTATCAAATTTGCCCTAGAGGAGTGGAGGTATCTGCTAGAAGGATCGGCTCATCCTATAATGATCTTTACCGACCATAAAAACCTTGAATATCTGCGGACAGCAAAACGTTTAAAGCCCAGGCAAGCCCGTTGGGCTCTTTTTTTTTCTCTGTTTAATTTTCATCTCACTTACAGGCCTGGTTCAAAGAATGGAAAAGCAGACGCTCTTTCTAGAATGTTCCCTGAAACTCCATCCATAACTGAACCAAGCACCATTTTGTCATCTCGGAATTTTCTACTAGTCTCTCAAATCGACCTGTTAAATTCTATTAAGGCTTCATCCAGACAATGTTCTGATCCAGAGGTGTCTTCATTGGTAAAACATCACGATATCTTTTTGTCCCGAGGGAAAATTTTCGTTCCAGCAGAATCCAGACAACTGGTCTTGAGCACCTTTCACGACCGTAAACTAGCAGGTCATTTTGGAGCACGAAAGACCATGGAGATGGTTCTACGATACTTTTGGTGGCCAAGCTACAGACAAGATTGTAAAGCCTACGTTGCCTCCTGTACCACTTGCCAACGTAATAAGGGTCCTAAAACCAAGACCTGGGGGTTACTCAAGCCTCTACCAGTTCCAGAACGGCCTTGGTCTGAAATCTCTATGGATTTTATTGTCGACTTACCACCTTCTGAAGGCTTCACCACAATCCTAGTTGTAGTAGATCGTCTCTCCAAGATGGCACATTTTGTGCCCATGATCGGTACTCCCTCTGCCCTAGAGACAGCCAAAGTCTTCTTCAGGGAAATCGTCAGGCTTCATGGGGTGCCCAGGAGCATCGTTTCAGATAGGGGTTCTCAATTCACCTCAAAATTTTGGAGGGAACTTTGTAAATCTTTGGAAGTCAAGACCTGCCTTTCCTCTGCCTATCACCCCCAGAGTAACGGCCAAACGGAAAGGACTAACCAAACGCTGGAGCAGTACCTCCGATGTTTCTGTTCCGCCTCTCAAGATGACTGGTCGTCCCTCTTACCTTCCGCTGAATTCGCCTATAATAATTCCGTCCATGCCACCACGAATCAAACACCCTTTTGGGCCAACTATGGCTTTCACCCGCCCTTTCTTCCTGATGCCCTCCCAGAAACACCTGTTCCGGCGGCCCAAGAGCATTTAACAGCTATCCAATTAAACTTTCTACAATTACAAAGAGTGATGCAACGGGCCCAGGAGGACTACAAAAGATTTTACGACAAAGGAAGGAAAGATTGTCCTACTTTTGAAGTCGGAGAAGAGGTTTGGCTATCTGCTACTAATTTAAAATTACCGGTCCCCTCTCGAAAGTTGGGTCCAAGATTCATTGGCCCTTTCAGGATCAAGCGCAAGATCAACGTGGTGGCCTTTGAACTCTCGTTGCCGGATTCCTACAGGATCCATCCAGTATTCCATGCCTCTCTCCTGAAACCTGTTACCCCTGATCCCTTCCAAGGAAGAGAAAGACCTCCGCCTCCACCAGTAGAGGTCAAGGGAGAGGAAGAATTTGAAGTTGAGTCCATCATCAGCTGTAGAAAAAGAGGTAGACAGCTTCAGTATTTGATTAAATGGAGGGGCTATCCCCCGGAAGATAACTCATGGGAACCCGGAAGAAATCTGCATGCTCCACGTCTAATCCGAACTTTTCATCAGGAACACCCAGAGTTGATGTCCAGCTTGGGCGTCCGGAGTCCGCCCCTTGGGGGGGGGGGCACTGTCAGGGTCCCAGTGCTCACAGCGCTCAATCCGTGCACAGGCACGTTAGAATCGCGTCACGGCGCATGCCCGCGCATCTGGGGCGCGCGCGCGTGCGTGGCGCAGCGGCGCGGCGCGTGCACGAGTGCGCGGACGTGCGCGCCTCCTCCCGGGACCAATCACAGACCTGACAGGCCTATTTAAACCAGCCCCTGTCTTTGCACAGGTTGCTGGTTTATCGTCAGCTCTGAGTAAAGTTTTGACACTTTGACTTGTGCCCTTTGACCTGGATTTACTTCCCGACTCAGCTCTCACCTGGAAACCTGACCTCGGCCTGTTTGTGAACTCTGCTGCCTTCTTGAACCCCTTTGACCTCGGACCGTGACCTGGATTTGCTTCTGTCTCCTGCCCTTGAACTTCGGCTTACATACCTGGACTTGTCTTAGCGCTACCCGGAACCCGGACTTTTTACCTGTACCCGGATCTGCTTCCATTTGTCTGCTGGCTTTTGAACTGTGCCCTGGGACTTACCACTTCCACCTGCCTTGGTGATCCTCCAGCACCTACTGCACATCTCAGCCTCTGACCTCCAGTGCCTGCATCCCATCTACCTACCCCCCGGTACCGGTACCTCCTTGTGCCTCTGCCTCCTGTCTCAAATTCCAGGGGGCAGGTGCGCTTGGTCGTAAAGGTGAGCCGTCCTCAGCATCTCGGCCTCGGTAAGTACTTGTGTTTCCTGACATTCTGCCACCCACATACAGACTTTCACCTCATTATCCCCACTCTCATTACTGTTGGAGCTCACTCGGCATTAAACTGCAGATACAGGAACATCACTGTCAATTTCAAATCCCTGCCTAAGGTCCCCCCCCCCCATCCTATCCGTGTTCCTAGTGCTCTTTTCCTCAACTTCAGATAACAGGAGTTTTTGCACATCCTCCTGCAACAAGTGATTAATAGTGTGCTGAAAAATCTCTGACGACTCCTCTATGCCAGGTTGCTGGTAAATGATAAACTTAGCAAAAGAGGAGTTGGTAATGTGGTGAAATACAGCACTGTATAGAACACTCCAGATTACTGTATAGCACAACCATCTCTCCCTAGTCACACATTGTCAGCTTTCCCTATTTACCTTGCACTCCAACACAAACTGACAAATGCCTACTGTTAAAACTACCTTTTTATAATGAATGGGCTTGCACATAACAACACCTTCCATTATTGGCCATTCTAAGCCACCTCACCAAAGTTCAGGGGCCAGGAAGTGTACTATGGTTAGTACCTTCTGGCAGCAATAACCACATAATTTCACAGTGTCTGTGATTAGGTGAGATTTGCCATGAACCCAACCTGAACCTGAACCTAATCTCTAGCTCTAGTGTAGGGTGACCAGGCATCCCCAATTTTGTCCCCAGATTGGATTTGAACAATGGCAGGGGCAATTTCAAAGACAGTCAGTGCAGAATTTAAAAAAAAAACTGAATTACACACCCTCGCTTTGCCACTCCTACTAGCTTAGGGGGTTTATTTTTTTCCATTATTTGTGCCCCTTTCTGATGATCATGTGCTGGTATGTGTGCATGCCCATTGAGCTCCACTCGCATGCTCAAGTCCCGGCCAGCCTACTGCCTGCTTATCTCCTTGCCTTCCCTGGAGGAGTGATCTTCCTCCGCTCCCCACCCAGTAGTAGCCGGGGGCCCGGAGAGTTAGGCCTCATACACACGATCAAATCTGTCCGCTGGAAACGGTCCGCTGGACCGTTTCAGCAGACAGATTCGATCGTGTGTACGGCCGAGCAGACAGATTTGTCCACCCGACAGATTTCAAAGCATGCTTTGAAATCTATCGGGTGGGAATCTGTCCGCCCGACATGTCTGCTGGTTAGTACACTTACCAGCAGACATGTCGTCCCGCACCGCCGCCGCACCGCCGCCGAATGGATTCGGCGCATGCGCGGAAGTGTTTTACTTCCTGGTGCGGTGACGTGGCGGCGTCAACGTCACCGCCACGTCACCGACACGTCAGCGCGCCGTCTGCTGGCAGGGATTTTGGTTTGCTCGTGTGTACACGCGAGCAAACCAAAATCCCAGCAGACAGATTTGTTCAAATCTGTCGGACGGACAGATTTGAACAAATCTGTCCGCTCGTGTGTACGAGGCCTAAGACTTGACACGCCGTGCGGTGGCGACGAGCAGACGGATGCTGATTGCCACCGTTACTAGTAAAAAAAATATGTCCTCAGATTTAATTTTTTAAAACTGGTCACCTTACTCTAGTGCTGCTCATCTCAGTCATTTTGCCTAGGAAATAGCACTAACTCCAGTTTAACATCCCCTGGCATATCAACTCAAATGAAATGTTAGAGTGAACATTTTATAACTGTAAGTTCTGTAAGAAGCTCCTCTTCTTCTCACTAAGCTTTACAGCATTCATTTTAGTGTGTTGTGGATAATACAGAAAGCTAAATTTCCAGCTGACAAATCTGAAGAAAAGGTATAAATTGCAGTTCCTGCCCACGAGAATGAATGCACAGCAATAACAAACACTATTAAAATAAACAATTATAGTGACTCCTGCGCCACCAATAAAATGGTAATGATATAGTGACTTGGTTGAATTAGCTGCTGCTAACACCTGTATATGTTCCCGAACCTAAAAATGATGAATGAAAAAAAAATATGCTGCACTGCTTACAAAATATTTCAATTACTGTAAGTGAATTATCCCAATACGTGTGTAAATTTACAATAAAACTGTATTATAACATAAAATATAACTATATTATAAAACAATAAATGATATGTGTGCCATCTAAATCACATACAGTATATTACATAAACCTAGTGCAAGTTAATGTCTTAAAAATATGCAAAACACAAATTGCTGAACATTAACCACTTCAGCTCTGGAAGTTTTTACCCCCTTAATGACCAGGCAATTTTTTGTGATACAGCACTGCGATACTTTAACTGACAATTGCGCGGTTTTGTGACGCTGTACCTACAATTGATATCCCTTTTTCCCACGAATAGAGCTTGCTTTTGATGGTATTTGATCACCTCTGCAGTTTCTATTTTTTGTCAGGACTGCGATATTACGGCGGACACATCTGACACTTTTGACACATTTTTGGGATCATTCACATTTATACAGCGAATGGTGCTATAGCTATGCACTGATTGCTGTATAAATGTGACTGGCAGGAAAGGGGTTAACACTAGGGGGCGATCAAGGGGTTAAATGCATGCCCTGCTAGGTGATTCTTACTGTGGGCGAGGGGACTGACTGGGGGAGATGACCAATCAGTGTCCCTATTTACAAGGTACACACCATCGGTCTCCTCTCCCTGTCAGGACTTGGATCTCTGTGTTTACACACAGAAATCCACGTCCCTGGCTCTGTAACTGCCGATCACGGGTACCTGGCGGCCATCGAGACCATCAGGCATGCGCATCGGCACGTGAGTGACACGGCGGGCACGTGCATGCGCCCGCCCAGCGGCTGGGAGGCCCGAGAACATCATATGACGTTCTCCCGGCATTGTAGAGCCACCTTGTGGTCGTCAATTTACAGTTGCCAGGATGGGAAGTGGCTACTCATGCAGCTATACTAATTTTAGATAAGAACATATAAAAGCTTCCCATAGTATAGTATATTAAAATGTGCTAGTTTTTTATAATAGGAATGCACTTACAATTAGAGGAGTTTGCATTAGGCTTTCATGAAATATATTAGATGAATAATTTCTATTATGTTACTGAAGGAAAAATGTAACTCTGTGTCAGGTGGACAAGGGTTCCTGGTAGCCTCTTGGTGAGGCTTCTGTTTTTAAAGGATCAGTAAAGGAAAAAAAATGTAATGATAAATAGCTTGCTTTACCTTTTAGCAGTCCTGCTTTTATGTCCTATATGTCCATTTTTGCTTAGAAGTTGCTGTAATCCCTTGCAGAACTCCACACTTCCTGCTTGTCTGGCTCCTTATGAAAAAACTCATGGTAGCTTTTTATTGTGGTCCATGATCAAGAAGATGTGATTACTATGGGCCAGATTCACAGAGCGATTACGCCTGCGTAACTGGAGATGCGCGGCGTAAGTCTAAATGTTTTGCGTGCGTTTCGATGCACGGCATCCCCTGAACGAGATACGCAAGAAATCTACTTTTTTTTGTCCAGCGTAATTTCGTTAGACAGGCGCATCCGTCCGCGCAAAACTGCGCTAGACAGACCATTGTTTTGCTAGTCAAATATGCTAATGAGGGACTTACCACAAAAGATCGTTGGGGCAGCGCAGGCTACGCAGTGTGCGCAACAGCAAAATGTCCTGTCTAAAATTAGACCATATAAAAGCTGGTCTAAAATTAGAAAAATCGTCTACATGTCAGAGAAAGCAACACTGTTAGTGAGGAGCTGAGCAGTCATACGTGTTTCCCAACAAACTGTATGCCAACATGCCAGTGGCATCCATGCTCATAGCTATACTACTGACTTTAGATGAGCAAAGAAGGAGGAGGGCACTGAGGAGGGCAATGAGGAGGGCACAGGATTTTTTTATTTTTTTACTTTTTATTTGCTTATATAAACTTTACAATTTAATCTAATCTAATCTAATACAATATTCTTATCTGATACAAGCCCCTCAATCTTCACTCTTCACGGGAGAGGATATACTGCACACGCATAGACATCTATGGCATGAGTGATTCTGAGGTGTCTCGCATCTTCAGATTCACCCCTCATGCCATCATGGAATTAACCACAAGCTTGCAGGAGGACATCACCAGCCCAACACATGACACTACCCATGACACCCATGACAGCTACATATACAATCAGAGCCCCATCCCCACAGATTTCAAACAGAACATGTATGGGGACAGCTGGCTGGTTGGTGAGTAACATGGGTGGCAGGCATGACTGCCCCCCCCCCCCATGATGCACACATGACAAGGGACACATGCACTACTAACATCCTCCTGTCTTTTCCCTTCAAGGTAACTCTGCATATGCACTGGGACCCCATCTCATGACCCCATCTAATGCCAGCTCACATTATGCATCTTTGCACGTTAAACACACACATTAATCATGGCACAATGAGAATGCATGCATGCACACCACTGTGGTCCCTAGCACACACACCCCACATCCTCATCACATTGGATTGGCACAAGCCACCACAAATGAGGGTGACACCCCTTTTCCGGCAGGAATGTCACCCCCACATTCCCAAATCATACACAAACAGAACCAAAAAAAAAAAATGACCAGCAAAAAAAAAAAATAAGCCCAGCAAAAATATAATTTTACAAAAAAAACAACAAAGAAAACACATAAAAGACAAAAATCACTCTGCAAAACAGTCCCCAAATATCTCAAAGACACGTCACAAACAAACAAATAAACGCTAACAAACAACAGAACAAAAGCACCTTGCTGTATAGGAAGGGATACAAAGGGATGTACTTTTGCAAAGGAAGTGCGTTTGTCTCTGTCTATTTATGCTGTCTGCCTAGTTCTCTAATTTGCCCTTAGTCCACTTCCAATTTCACTGATTGCGCCATTCCCGAGTTGTGAGCATGCGCACAGAGGTGCTGACCATGGTCTCCTTCAAGCGCGCATGCGCGAGCCGGCCGGCCCTTCATTTGCATGGGGTCACGGCTCATTTCAATGTAACACGCCCACGTCCTTCCCAATTTGTATTACTCCGCCTTACGCCTCTGAAATAACGTTACGCATGCTCAAATTTCTGCGTAAAAGCGACGAGAATAGGGTGATTGCGCGGCTACATTGCGCAAGTCTAATGTAAAGGCGGTGCGCTACGCCGGACCAATAATGCGCAGATGTACCTGAATCTGGCCCTATGTGTCTAAAACTCCTCAGAACCAATCAGATTCATTTTAAAAAACACACAGAACAAACTGAAACTAGTCTAAAAATTAAACTAAACTGTAGGCACATTATATGATTGATTTTTATCTATTTTTTATCATTTTTAACAGGAATCAGTTAACTAGTATGTCTATATACCCTGTAAACAGTCATTTCAGCAACAACATTTTTTCCTTTATTACTCCTTTAAAGCATAGAATGACAGTAAAAAATATAGGTAGATGGCGCACGACTAAAAAGTGCAATCAAGAAATCAATAATACAATTAATAATTAATAAATCATAAGGTCCATGTCAATATCAGAGGAAAATGATCAAAGGAAAATAAACAAATGGATAAATAAATGACCATGTAATGACAGTCCAATGAATGACCATACAAATATGGTCAAAAAAGTCCCAAAAGTTCAGTGTTAGTCCAACAACACTAGTGGCAGCACAATCCTGAAGCAGAAGCAGACTCTGAAAGGTATATGTAAACAAGAAGGACATGCGCCAAACTAAGTGCAGTAAATAAGGGTTTAATGAAATAAATTAGTAAACAATAAATTGGCTACTCACAAGACAATGAGAGCATAGGCACATAGGGGGTTAATGACTGGTCCGGTGTCACACATATCGTCCACAGCTGCAAAGGTCCAGGCAGGCTGACTTGGCCAAGTCATTGGAGATGTAAGAGCCCATCCTGGGGAAGCCTAGGAGAAGCAATAGGGGGTCCAGGAGCCGTGTATCCTAGTTAGCTAGGCTAACTAGGATACACGGCTCCTGGACCCCCTATTGCTTCTCCTAGGCTTCCCCAGGATGGGCTCTTACATCTCCCATGACTTGGCCAAGTCAGCCTGCCTGATACACGGCTCCTGGACCCCCTATTGCTTCTCCTAGGCTTCCCCAGGATGGGCTCTTACATCTCCCATGACTTGGCCAAGTCAGCCTGCCTGATACACGGCTCCTGGACCCCCTATTGCTTCTCCTAGGCTTCCCCAGGATGGGCTCTTACATCTCCCATGACTTGGCCAAGTCAGCCTGCCTGGACCTTTGCAGCTGTGGACGATATGCGTGACACCAGACCAGTCATTAACCCCCTATGTGCCTATGCTCTCATTGTCTTGTGAGTAGCCAATTTATTGTTTACTAATTTATTTCATTAAACCCTTATTTACTGCACTTAGTTTGGCGCATGTCCTTCTTGTTTACATAAAGCATAGAATGAGCATCTTTCAAAATTAGGATTTATTTATTTCCCACCTGGTAATGAGTATTCAACCAAAATTTCACGGTCATTGTATATTACACATTTAAAATGTTATAAATAATAGTTTAAAAGTAAGATTATTAAAGGTTGTTCTTATCTGGCTGTCACATTTTTTTGCAGAAAAGGATCTATTTGGGGCTGAACCTTTCGATCCATTTTGCTGTGCAGTGGGTGATTTCCCTCCTGATATTCAGTCCAAGCTTGATGAGATGCAGGTAAGTCTTTACATGTTTATTTATGAATAAAATGTCTTTAGGAATTTTATAATTTTAGGTTTTATCTGTTATTCAGGACTGAACAGTCATTTAGCAATATCATTTTTGCAGTGCTCTGTAATTAAAACATGTACACACCAGCTCTATTTAATGGGAATGCCAGGCAGCAGGTTTCTGGTTTGGTCACCCATGCTTGTGGATTTGCTTAGCAAAAATCTTGGCAATTATCTCCGCAGGTAATCAGTATGAGGCCGTGTACACACGGCAGAGAACCTCGACGGGCAGAACACATCGTTCCGCCCGTCGAGGTTCTCTGCCGGCCGTCGAAATCGGCGACCCGCCCGTCGGGAATGGCAACCTTTTCGCTCGACGGGATTCCCGACGGGCGGGGCGAGCCAGGAGCGTACACACGGCCGAGGTTCTCGCTGGAATGCAGCTTCCAGCGAGGTTCTCGCTGGTTTCCAGCGAGAACCTCGGTCGTGTGTACGCCGCCTAAATGAATCAGAGGCGGCTCTAGACTTTGTGAGGCCTTAGGCAAAACTTAGACATGAGGCCCCACTCACACCCATAATGGGAAAAATATAAAAAAATATATAAAAATTAACTGTATACATGCATATATTAACTTAAATCCACAGATATAGATCAAATTGTGCAGCTGCCTACTCGTTATCCTCTGTGCTGTCTCGTAAATGTGAAATAAATTTGTCAACTAAGTATAAAACAAAAAAAGTCAGTCAGAGACTGTGCGGCCATGATACAAAAGACGGTCAGAGACTGTGCAGCCAATGATACAAAAGACGGTCAGAGACTGTGCGGCCAATGATACAGAAGATGGTCTGAGACTGTGCAGCCAATGATACAGAAGATGGTCTGAGACTGTGCAGCCAATGATACAGGAGACGGTCAGAGACTGTGCGGCCAATGATACAGAAGACGGTCAGAGACTGTGCAGCCAATAATACAGGAGACGGTCAGAGACTGTGCAGCCAATAATACAGGAGACGGTCAGAGACTGTGTGGCCAATGATACAGGAGACGGTCAGACTGTGCAGCCAATGATACAGGAGACGGTCAGAGACTGTGCAGCCAATAATACAGAAGATGGTCAGAGACTGTGCGGCCAATGATACAGGAGACAGTCAGACTGTGCAGCCAATGATACAAGAGACGGTCAGAGACTGTGCAGACAATGATACAGGAGACGGTCAGAGACTGTGCGGCCAATGATACAGGAGACGGTCAGAGACTGTGAGGCCAATGATACAGGAGACGGTCAGAGACTGAGGCCAAAGATACAGGAGACAGTCAGAGACTGTGAGGCCAATGATACAGGAGATGGTCAGAGACTGTGAGGCCAATGATACAGGAGACGGTCAGAGACTGTGCGGCCAATGATACAGGAGACGGTCAGAGACTGTGCGGCCAATGATACAGGAGACGGTCAGAGACTGTGCAGCCAATGATACAGGAGACAGTCAGAGACTGTGCAGCCAATGATACAGGAGAAGGTCAGAGACTGTGCGGCCATTATACAGGAGACGGTCAGAGACTGTGCAGACAATGAAACAGGAGACGGTTTCATTATGGTAATGACAAGCAAACTCTTACCTGGCTAACATGGTATGAAACGTTGGAGCCAGAAACAGAGTGCTGACAGACAATCACGCAACAAAGATGCAGGAGATGGTCAGAGACTGTGCGGAAATTGATACAGGAGATGGGCAGAGACTGTGCGGACAATGATACAGAAGACAGTCAGAGACTGTGGGGACAATGATACAAGCAATGGTCAGAGACTGCGCGGCCATGATAACAACAGAATGAGCATAATTGATAACTTATCAGTGTAATGCTTCTTCATTGTCAGCAGGTTTAGGGAGAGGGTAAATAACACTTCTGTATTACTTAACTGTAATAGAGAAGGTGGTACTGTTACAGTATTCTGGGTGTACTGTCTGGCAGAGAACTATGAATCACAAAAATAGCGGCACACAGTACACAGAATTATGAATCTTTTGGTAGAGGAAACATTTCACATATGTGTATGAATGTGTGTGTGAATAGATGTTTGCTTGGGGTTCATTTTGAAAGCAAAACTGCAGCAAGATAAACTATTCAATTGAAATAAAATAAGCCCCCCAGTTTGAACAACAGCCAGCCTCATTCAACGGCATTCAACTGGAATGTACATGCCCTGAGCCTGTCATTCATGTGGGGCTCAAAATTTTTGGGGGGGCCCAAACAAACTGAAAAAAAAAACACCATCAATTGGAGCCTCAGTGTGCCCATCAAACGCAGCTACCGTGCCCATCAAACACAGCCACTGTGCCCATCAAACACAGCCAACATGCCCAGAAAAACACAGCTACCATGCCCAAAAAACGCAGCCACCGTGCCCAGAAAAATGCAGCCACCGAACCATCAAACGCAGCCACTGTGCCATCAATCGCAGCCACTGTGCCCTTCAATTGCAGCCACTGTGCCCATCAAAATGCAGCCACTGTGCCCATCAAAATGCAGCCACTGTGCCCATCAAAACGCAGCCACTATGCCCATCAAACGCAGCCACTGTGCCCATCAATCGCAGCCACTGTGCCAAACGCAGCCACTGTCCCTTTAATTGCAGCCACTATGCCCATCAATTGCAGGCACCGTGACCATCAATTGCAGGCACCGTGACCATCAATTGCAGCCACCGTGACCATCAATTGCAGCCACCGTGACCATCAATAGCAGCCACTGTGCCCAGCAAACACAGCCACTGTGCCCAGCAAACACAGCCACTGTGCCCAGCAAACACAGCCACTGTGCCCATCAAACGCAGCCACTGTGCCCATCAAACGCAGCCACTGTGCCCATCAAACGCAGGCACCGTGACCATCAATTGCAGGTACCGTGCCATCATTTCTCATTTGCAGCCACTGTGCCATCAATTGCAGCCACCGTGCCATCAAAACGCAGCCACCGTGCCATCAAAACGCAGCCACCGTGCCCATCAAACGCAGCCACTGTCCCCATCAAACGCAGCCACTGTCCCCATCAAACACAGCCACTGTCCCCATCAAATGCAGCCACCGTCCCCATCAAACGCAGCCACCGTGCCCATAAACGTAGCCACTGTGTCCATCAAACGCAGCCACTGTGTCCATCAAACGCAGCCACTGTGTCCATCAAACGCAGCCACTGTGTCCATCAAACGCAGCCATCGTGTCCAACAATCGCAGCCACTGTGCCATCAATCGCAGCCACTGTGCCATCAAGCGCAGCCACTGTGCCCTTCAATAGCAGCCACTGTGCCATCAAACGCAGCCACCGTGCCATCAATCGCAGCCACTGTGTCCATCAAATGCAGCCACTGTGTCCATCAAATGCAGCCACTGTGTCCATCAAACGCAGCCATCGTGTCCAACAATCGCAGCCACTGTGCCATCAATCGCAGCCACTGTGCCATCAAGCGCAGCCACTGTGCCCTTCAATAGCAGCCACTGTGCCATCAAACGCAGCCACCGTGCCATCAAACGCAGCCACTGTGTCCATCAAATGCAGCCACTGTGTCCATCAAATGCAGCCACTGTGTCCATCAAATGCAGCCACTGTGTCCATCAAACGCAGCCACTGTGCCCATCAAATGCAGCCATCGTGTCCAACAATCGCAGCCATCATGTCCAAAAATCGCAGCCACTGTGCCATCAAGCGCAGCCACTGTGCCATCAAGCGCAGCCACTGTGCTCTTCAATAGCAGCCACTGTGCCATCAAACGCGGCCACCGTGTCATCAGTCGAAGCCACTGTGCCCTTCTATTGCAGCCACATGCCCATCAAACGCAGCCACCATGCCCATCAAACGCAGCCACCATGCCCATCAAACGCAGCCACCGTGCCATCAAAACGCAGCCACCATGCCATCAAAACACAGCCACCATGCCATCAAACGCAGCCACCGTGCCATCAATCGCAGCCACTGTGCCCATTAAAAGTTGCCACTGTGACAGGGTACAGACAACGATAATGAGACCAATTGAAATTATTAATTTGAGAAACAAAGCACTTTGCCAATTGCCATGAATGAAGAAGAAACAAACTCCTCCAAGAACTCATACTATGACCTAAAGCCCATGCAGATTGCCCATGCAGAGAATATGGTCTTTAAATTGGGGGTGCATTGCAGCCACCGTGCCCATCAATTGCAGCCACTGTGCCCAGCAAATGCAGCCATTATGCCCATCAATTGCAGCCACCGTGCCCATCAATTGCAGCCACCGTGTCCATCAAATGCAGCCACCGTGTCCATCAAATGCAGCCACTGTGCCATCAAACGCAGCCACCGTGCCATCAAATGCAGCCACTGTGCCCATCAAACACAGCCACTGTCCCCATCAAATGCAGCCACCGTCCCCATCAAACGCAGCCACCGTGCCCATAAACGTAGCCACTGTGTCCATCAAACGCAGCCACTGTGTCCATCAAACGCAGCCACTGTGTCCATCAAACTCAGCCACTGTGTCCATCAAACGCAGCCATCGTGTCCAACAATCGCAGCCACTGTGCCATCAATCGCAGCCACTGTGCCATCAAGCGCAGCCACTGTGCCCTTCAATAGCAGCCACTGTGCCATCAAACGCAGCCACCGTGCCATCAATCGCAGCCACTGTGTCCATCAAATGCAGCCACTGTGTCCATCAAATGCAGCCACTGTGTCCATCAAACGCAGCCATCGTGTCCAACAATCGCAGCCACTGTGCCATCAATCGCAGCCACTGTGCCATCAAGCGCAGCCACTGTGCCCTTCAATAGCAGCCACTGTGCCATCAAACGCAGCCACCGTGCCATCAAACGCAGCCACTGTGTCCATCAAATGCAGCCACTGTGTCCATCAAATGCAGCCACTGTGTCCATCAAATGCAGCCACTGTGTCCATCAAACGCAGCCACTGTGCCCATCAAATGCAGCCATCGTGTCCAACAATCGCAGCCATCATGTCCAAAAATCGCAGCCACTGTGCCATCAAGCGCAGCCACTGTGCCATCAAGCGCAGCCACTGTGCTCTTCAATAGCAGCCACTGTGCCATCAAACGCGGCCACCGTGTCATCAGTCGAAGCCACTGTGCCCTTCTATTGCAGCCACATGCCCATCAAACGCAGCCACCATGCCCATCAAACGCAGCCACCATGCCCATCAAACGCAGCCACCGTGCCATCAAAACGCAGCCACCATGCCATCAAAACACAGCCACCATGCCATCAAACGCAGCCACCGTGCCATCAATCGCAGCCACTGTGCCCATTAAAAGTTGCCACTGTGACAGGGTACAGACAACGATAATGAGACCAATTGAAATTATTAATTTGAGAAACAAAGCACTTTGCCAATTGCCATGAATGAAGAAGAAACAAACTCCTCCAAGAACTCATACTATGACCTAAAGCCCATGCAGATTGCCCATGCAGAGAATATGGTCTTTAAATTGGGGGTGCATTGCAGCCACCGTGCCCATCAATTGCAGCCACTGTGCCCAGCAAATGCAGCCATTATGCCCATCAATTGCAGCCACCGTGCCCATCAATTGCAGCCACCGTGTCCATCAAATGCAGCCACCGTGTCCATCAAATGCAGCCACTGTGCCATCAAACGCAGCCACCGTGCCATCAAATGCAGCCACTGTGCCCATCAAACGCAGCCACTGTGCCATCATTTCTCAATTGCAGCCACTGTGCCATCAATTGCAGCCACCGTGCCATCGAAACGCAGCCACCGTGCCATCAAAACGCAGCCACTGTCCCCATCAAACCCAGCCACTGTGCCATCAATTGCAGCCACCGTGCCCATCAAACGCAGCCTCTTTGTCTATCAAACACAGCCACTGTGTCCATCAAACGCAGCCACTGTGCCATCAAATGCAGCCATCATGTCCAACAATCGCAGCCACTGTGCCATCAATCGCAGCCACTGTGCCATCAATCGCAGCCACAGTGCCATCAATCGCAGCCACCGTGCCATCAATCGCAGCCACCGTGCCATCAATCGCAGCCACCATGCCATCAATCGCAGCCACTGTGCCATCAATCGCAGCCACCGTGCCATCAATCGCAGCCACCGTGCCATCAGTCGAAGCCACTGTGCCCTTCTATTGCAGCCACCGTGCCATCAAAACGCAGCCACCGTGCCCATCAAAACGCAGCCACCGTGCCCATCAAAACGCAGCCACCATGCCCATCAAACGCAGCCACCGTGCCATCAAACACAGCCACCGTGCCATCAAAACGCAGCCACCATGCCATCAAATGCAGCCACTGTGCCCATCAAACGCAGCCACCGTGCCATCATTTCTCATTTGCAGCCACTGTGCCATCAATTGCAGCCACCGTGCCATCAAAACGCAGCCACCGTGCTGTCAAAACGCAGCCACTGTGCCCATCAAACGCAGCCACTGTGCCCATTAAACGCAGCCACTGTGCCCATTAAACGCAGCCACTGTGCCCATCAAAGCAGCCACTGTGCCCATCAAACGCAGCCACTGTGCCATCAATTGCAGCCACCGTGCCCATCAAACGCAGCCACTGTGTCCATCAAACGCAGCCACTGTGTCCATCAAACGCAGCCACTGTGCCCATCAAATGCAGCCATCGTGTCCAACAATCGCAGCCATCATGTCCAAAAATCGCAGCCACTGTGCCATCAAGCGCAGCCACTGTGCCATCAAGCGCAGCCACTGTGCTCTTCAATAGCAGCCACTGTGCCATCAAACGCAGCCACCGTGTCATCAGTCGAAGCCACTGTGCCCTTCTATTGCAGCCACATGCCCATCAAACGCAGCCACCATGCCCATCAAACGCAGCCACCATGCCCATCCAACGCAGCCACCGTGCCATCAAAACGCAGCCACCATGCCATCAAAACGCAGCCACCGTGCCATCAATCGCAGCCACTGTGCCCATTAAAAGTTGCCACTGTGACAGGGTACAGACAACGATAATGAGACCAATTGAAATTATTAATTTGAGAAACAAAGCACTTTGCCAATTGCCATGAATGAAGAAGAAACAAACTCCTCCAAGAACTCATACTATGACCTAAAGCCCATGCAGATTGCCCATGCAGAGAATATGGTCTTTAAATTGGGGGTGCATTGCAGCCACCGTGCCCATCAATTGCAGCCACTGTGCCCAGCAAATGCAGCCATTATGCCCATCAATTGCAGCCACCGTGCCCATCAATTGCAGCCACCGTGTCCATCAAATGCAGCCACCGTGTCCATCAAATGCAGCCACTGTGCCATCAAACGCAGCCACCGTGCCATCAAATGCAGCCACTGTGCCCATCAAACGCAGCCACCGTGCCATCATTTCTCAATTGCAGCCACTGTGCCATCAATTGCAGCCACTGTGCCATCAATTGCAGCCACCGTGCCATCAAAACGCAGCCATCGTGCCATCAAAACGCAGCCACTGTCCCCATCAAACCCAGCCACTGTGCCATCAATTGCAGCCACCGTGCCCATCAAACGCAGCCTCTTTGTCTATCAAACACAGCCACTGTGTCCATCAAACGCAGCCACTGTGCCATCAAATGCAGCCATCATGTCCAACAATCGCAGCCACTGTGCCATCAATCGCAGCCACTGTGCCATCAATCGCAGCCACAGTGCCATCAATAGCAGCCACCGTGCCATCAATCGCAGCCACCGTGCCATCAATCGCAGCCACCGTGCCATCAATCGAAGCCACCGTGCCATCAATCGCAGCCACCGTGCCATCAATCGCAGCCACCGTGCCATCAATCGCAGCCACCGTGCCATCAGTCGAAGCCACTGTGCCCTTCTATTGCAGCCACCGTGCCATCAAAACGCAGCCACCGTGCCCATCAAAACGCAGCCACCGTGCCCATCAAAACGCAGCCACCATGCCCATCAAACGCAGCCACCATGTTATCAATCGCAGCCACCGTGCCATCAGTCGCAGCCACTGTGCCTTCAATTGCAGCCACCATGCCATCAAATCGCAGCCACCATGCCATCAAAACGCTGCCACCATGCCCATCAAACGCAGCCACCGTGCCATCAATCACAGCCACCGTGCCATCAATCGCAGCCACCGTGCCATCAATCGCAGCCACTGTGCCCATTAAAAGTGGCCACTGTGACAGGGTACAGACAACGATAATGAGACCAAATGAAATTATTAATTTGAGAAACAAAGCACTTTGCCAATTGCCATGAATGAAGAAGAAACAAACTCCTGCAAGAACTCATACCATGACCTAAAGCCCATGCAGAGAATATGGTCTTTAAATTGGGGGTGCATTGCTGTATTTTTTTTTTCATATATATAAATACACATAGACAATATAGTTTTATTATGGACCACCTGCTGCTTACCTCGATGACTTGGTCCTCCTACTCCACGACTAAAGGCAGCTGACTTACTGGAAGAAGCAATGTTCTATCTTTCCTGCTCTCTCTGCCCTGCAGTGCAATCTGGGAGTTGTAGTCTGTGCAGAGCACAGGCACCAGACGGAAAAGTTGAAGTCTGTGTGCCTGTGATCTGTGGGAGAACTACAACTCCCGCCATGCACTGGGGCCGCCATCGCCAACTTTAGGTGGAGCCTGAGCCTGTTATTGGACGCAGGCAGCCTGAGCCTGCCCACCATCCACACAAACTAACTAACTTTACTTTACTTGTTGTCCCGCCTCGTCCGCCGCTGCGGATCGCGGCGGTGGCTCAGCTCCCTGCTCCCTCAGTCTGCGGCTATGTTAAGCGCGCCCGCTTACCCGCCGCTTGCCAGTCCCTGTCTGTCCCAGTCCCACACAACATCAACACCACACCTGAAAGGCAAATTAGGCAATCGCGCAACGGCGAGGCCTTTTCTGTGGGCGAGGCCTTAAGCGATTGCCTAATTTGCCTAATTAAAGAGCCGCCTCTGAAAGGAATAGAGGCTGCTCACCTACTGTACAAAAATGGATATTCACTGCTAGTGTATTTTAACTTTGCAAAGTAAATGTCAGTGAATAAGATCATGAATAAGATCATGTGAAAGGGAATTTTTTTTTGCTACCACTTGATTGGGCATTTAGAAAAAAACATAACTCTACATATCCACTAACATTCACTTTGCGATGTGAATATTAATTTTGTTACATGAACAGTCATCTATTACTTTAGTAAATCAAGCCTACCCTGTATATATATTTTCATATTGTATGTGTGCAGATACTTAACCACCTCTATACCAGCATGTTATATATTTTTCAGCTTGCTGTGACAGATTGACTGACATTTACATTCATACAATACTGTACCCGAATTATGTTATTACATTTTTTGAGACAAATAAGGCTTCCTTTTGGTGGTATTTAATATACCCAGTGCTTTTTATATTTTTTTTACACGTTGTACTATATAAAAGAAAAAAAGACTGAAATAAAAACAAAAAAAGGTTTGGCTTATTTTCTTTTAAAATAAAGATGTGAAGACGGTACAACACATGCAACAATTATGATTAAGGCACATAAGAGCGAAAATATGTTAGCAATAGTTTGTGCATTTGATACTTTTGTATCCCTATGGGTATGGAAAATAGAAGATTTTATGTGCATTGCAAACCGGGATGCCAAGATTTTGATTTGTGGACCCAAAATGTATGTAAAGTAGACATCCCACAAATAATCAGTTTTTTTTTACCAAAATGTTTGGGAAAAAAATAAATATGCTGGTATTGAATTGGTTTATATTGTGTGTTATTACAGTCTAATGCCTTTAAACAATTACTCCATCACAAGCCAATAATTAATTTATCAGAGGAGATACCAGGGATACTTACCCACTTGGGTTCTATGCTCTGCCCTTCTGCCACAGAGTTTTCCTGCTGCATTCTCCTTAACATCAATCATGGTGGCATCAGAAAGGTGGGGGTTCAGACCTTGGCACAAATATTATTGTTGGGTGGATACATCTTTAAACATAAACTTTTTATTGGTGCGTTAGATACAGTGTATTAACAATTTACAGGCTATACACAGAGGAAGGAGGAGGTGAAGGGGTTAATATTCACACCACATATAGTGAATGGACATGAGGAGGTTATTGGACAGATGTGCAGGTGGGGGAGCGAAAGGCTTAAGTATGATCCTACAATCAAAGTAATGGATTGAATCTGATGCTGCCTGTGATCTTTAAATGAGTTGTCTAATCATTACTTCTTCCTTCCTCCCCTTCAACCTTTTAGATGGGAAGCATAGGGCTCTGACATGCAAACATATCACACTGTTTACATTTGAGATCACTGTGGCTTTCACAGAAATTACAAGGTGTGGAGCCACTCTGATTGGTTCTGTACCTTTTGCCTCCGCTTTCCACTGGGTAGCACACCAACAGTAAACAGAGCAAAGTTTTAAACAATCTACCTAAAATAATTGCTTAATGGTTGTTATACTATACCAGCCCGAAGTTGACTGGTTAAAGCATTGCATGCAAAATATGTGGATTCTATATAAATCATGGGAATTATAAATTTTTGTGTATTTTATGTGCAGAAAACAGGTGCACTGAAAATAATGCAATTAGTATGAATTGTTTATGTCCAGATATCCAATAAACAGTTTCCTTTGTTGTCACTGATTAAAAGTCTTAATTATTATATCTCTGTGGTTTCTCCCTGTGCTTTCATGGAACTATAGCGACAAAGATGGTTAGTATTGTACCTTTTTTACAGAAAACCTATGATAACATGCTTTTTGGCACATATCATTTTCACTTTTGATGTTGTGATTTTTTTTTAATTAATGCAGCAGGGGTGTTCATATTTTGCTTTTTTCAATCAACTAATTGTTTTATTAAGATTTTTTTCACATACACAACAAAAGAAAAACACTTACGTGATTCCCATCACATTGCCCTATCCAACCTATATGCCATTGTTTATCATGATACCTACACTCCACATGATTGGGCAACAGGTAGAAGCAGAGCATTGTATATATTTATCAATCTTTTTTTTTTATTATTACACTGAGCAATACTTTTGTGTTTGCCCCTATTTATCATGAGTTGAAAGCAAAGATCTATAACTTTTGTATGTACACAGAAGGCCCATTTCTTTCAGATATTGTTCACATCAAATCTGTCTAAACCTGTGTTAGTGAGCACTTCTCCTTTGCCGAGATAATCCATTCACCTCCTAGGTGTGGCATATCAAGATGCTGATTAGACAGCATGATTATTGCACAGGTGTGCGTCAGTCTGGCCACAATAAAAGGGCACTCTAAGATGTGCAGTTTTGTCACAAAGCACAATGCCACAGATGTCACCAGTTTTGAGGGAGGCATCAATTGGCATGCTGACTGCAGGAATGTCCACCAGAGCTGTTGCCCTTGAATTGAAAGTTAATTTCTCTACCATAATGCCCTGTACACAAGATCTGAGTTTCCGTCGGAATAAACTCAGACGGGTTTTTCCGATAAAATTTCGTTCAAGCTGTCTTGCATACACACGGACACACCAAATTCTGACCGTCAAAAACGTGGTGACGTACAACAACACTACGATGAGCCTAGAAAAATAAAGTTCAATTCTTCCGAGCATGTGTCAAATTGTTTCCAAGCATGCATGTTTTTTCTCTGTCAGAGTTCCATACAGACTAATGGAATTTCTTTTACGTCGGAATTTCTGATGGAAAAAGTCTGATGGGTCATACACACGGTCAGAATCTCTGATGAAAAAATTCCGTCTGACTTTTTCCATCGGAAATTCTGATCATGTGTACGAGGCATTAGCCATCTCCAAGGGTGTTGCTGAGAATTCGGCAGTACATCCAACCAGCCTCACAACCACAGACCACGTATAACCACACCAGCCCAGGACCTCCACATTCAGCATCTTTACCTCCAAGATCGTCTAAAATCAGCCACCCGGACAGCTGCTGCAACAATCGGTTTGCATAACCAAAGAATTTCTGTACAAACTGTCAGAAACCGTCTCAGGGAAGCTCATCTGCATGCTCGTCATCCTCATCGGGGTCTCTACCTGACTTCAGTTTGTCGTCGTAACCAACTTTAGTGGGCAAATGCTCACATTCAATGGCGTCTGGCACTTTGGAGAGGTGTTCTCTTCACGGATGAATCCTGGTTTTCACTGTACAGGGCAGATGGCAGACAGCGAGTTTGGCATCATGTGGGTGAGTGGTTTGCTGATGTCAACGTGGTGGATCCATGGTGGCGGTGGGGTTATGGTATGGACAGGTGTATGCTATAGAAAATTAACACAGGTGCATTTTATTGATGTCATTTTGAATGCACAGAGATAACGTGACGAGACCCTGAAGCCCATTGTTGTGCCATTCATCCACGACCATCACTTCATGTTGCAGCATGATAATGCACGACTCCATGGCTCTGTACACAATTATTGGAAGCTGAAAACATCCCAGTTTTTGCATGGCCAGCATACTCACCGGAAATGTCATCAATGAGCATGTTTGGGATGCTCTAGATTGACGTATACAACAGCGTGTTCCGGTTCCTGAGAATATCCAGCAACTTCGCACAGCCATTAAAGAGGTATGGACCAACATTTCACAGGCTACAATCAACAATCTGATCAACTCTATGCAAAGGAGACGTGCTGCACTGCATGAGACATCAGATACTGACTGGTTTTCGGAACCCCCTCCAAATACAGTAAATGAATGAATGAATGAAAACTTATATAGTGCGGCACATGCAAACTGAATCGCCTCTGGGCGCTTGTTGTTCCTGTCTCCTTTGGTATCAAAAGAGATGAGTCTTGATCTTTCTCCTGAATGCTAAGTAGTTCTCCTCCAACCGAATACTGGTTGGCAAAGCGTTCTATAGTCTGGGACCTTGGACCGCGAATCTTCTATCTCCTTTGGATTTGTATCGGGCTTTCGGTATCTGCACGAGATTTCGATTAGTGGATCGCAAGATGTGATTGGGGTTATGGGCTTTTATTTTTTCGCATAAATAATGGGGGGCATTCCCATGGATACATCTATGCGTTAGACAGAGTGCTTTAAAAGTGATTCTGTCTTTTACTGGTAACCAGTGAAGGGATCTCAGTGAGGGTGAGATTGATTCCCAAGGTTTTTTCCAGTCACAAGTCTAGCGGCCGTATTTTGAACGACTTGTAGACGAGCGATTTGGTACTTTGGGAGTCCGAGGTAAAGGGCATTTGCATAGTCCAATCTTGAGTTTACAATTGCTCCCACCACGACCGCTATGTCTTCTTTGGGGATAAAAGGGATGAGCCTACGTAGTAAGCGCAGCAGATGGTGAGATCCGCTGACTACTGACCCTATTTGTGCATCCATAGTCATGTAGGAGTCGAAAATGACCCAGAGACTTTTGATTTTGGCGCTAGGGGTGATGATTTTACCTAGAATGGGTGGGGGACTCCACGTTGTTGCAGGTAGATTCTTACGTTTGGCGTGAAACAGAAGGAGTTCTGTTTTCGCTCCGTTGAGTTTTAGATAACTCTTTGTCATCCAGTCCTCTATCAAAGAGAGGCATGTCTCTTAGTGCCGTCGTGTTGAACGTTACCGCGTTTGAGAACAACAAGATTTTGTCTTGACAGTGTGTATGCAAAGAAAGCTTGTCAAGATTCTCAACAAGCCTGACAAGGAAAAATTATGTTTCTTTCACAACGAGATTCTCGGTCGTGTGTACGAGGCCTGAAAGTTTCTTAAAGTTATTGTAATCCCTTTTTAAATAAAAACAACAAACATGCCTATACTTACCTGCTCTGTGCAATGGTTTTGGTTCCTCTTCTTCTGGGGCGCCCTGTTGGTGCTCCAAGCCCCTCCTCTTCATCAGGTGCCCCCATGGAAAGAGGAAGCCACCAGTGACCCCAATTTCCACTGAGAAGTGGATGTGGAGGTAGTAGAGAGTTACAAGTATTGTGGGGTACACATAGATAATAAGCTGGACTGGAGCAATAACACTGAGGTGTTCTATAGGAGGGGCCAAAGCCGCCTCTACTTTTTGAGGAGGCTGAAGTCCTTTAACATCTGCGGGATGCTGCTGAAGATCTTTCATGAGTCTTTGGTGGCCAGCATTCTCCTGTATGAAGTGGCATGCTGGGGAAGCAGGTTTAGGGAGTCCGACACCAACAGACTTAAACTGATTTGCAAGTTGCTAGTTATGTTGTTGGATTGTAATTGGAGTCTTTAACAACAGTATTTGAAAGGAGAATGTTGTTCAAGATACGTTCATTCTTGGACAACTCCTCCCACCCACTTCACAATACGCTGGTCAGTCTGAAGAGTACCATCAGTGACAGATTGTTACAATCACGATGCACCACAGAGCGACACAGGAAATCATTTTTACCTGTGGCCATCAAGTTATATAATTCTTTTCTGGAAGGGCTGAAGATTTAATTCTGGTTTATGATCAGCATTTTATGTTGTTTTTTAGTATGTTGGTTATTATGTTAATTACAATTTGGGGTAATGTTAGAGAAAGTGGTGTATTATTTGCAATTAGTAGTTATATTTTGTGTTAATTAAATCTGTGTTATTTATTCTATGTTGTATTTTAATTGCATGGAAGGTTTTATTTGTAGTGTTGTTTTAATTTGTTTTATTTGTTGCTAATGGCTGTTATTGGGAATTTTGTTGTGTCTTTGTATCTTGTTCTGTTCATTGTTGTAAACTTGTGTTGTCTTTGTTAAGTGTGTTTGTGTCACAACAATTTCCCTATTTCCCTTTCGTAGTAATACTATTCTGTATTCTGTAAGCATAGAGTGAAGTCTTTAGTCACAGCTAACAGTAATGCAAGACAAACTTTCACTTATATTGTGCCTTGGATTACCAATGCAAACGCCTGTAGCAACTCTGCAAATACAAGTGCTACTCACTTCAAATAAATTGCTTGATTAGTCTTATGTGTTTTTTTCCCACAAAGAGAGTTTATTTTGGTGATATTTGATCACCTCTATGGTTCTTATTTTAAACAAAAATAGAGCGACAAATTTAAAAAAAAAAAAAACAATATTTTTTACCTTTTACTATAATAAATATCCCTAAAAAATCTATAAAAAAAAAAAAATTCCACAGTTTAGACCGATATGTATTTTTCGAAAAAATGTTGGTAAAAAATTGCAATAAGCATATATTGATTGGTTTGCGCAGAAGTTATAGCATCAATTTTTTTTACTGGTAATGGCGGCGATCTGTGATTTTTTTCATGACTGCGACTTTATGGTGAACACATCGAACACCTTTGACACATTTTTGGGACCATTGTCTTTTTTACAGTGTTCAGCGCTCATTCCTGTCAGCGGGGGAAACGCTGATCTTCCGTTCATACAATGTATGAACGGAAGATCAGTGATTCCCCCTAGTGAGTCCCCCCCCCCTATACAGTTAGAACACAAATAGGAACATACTTAACCCCTTCCCCGTCCCCTAGTGTTAACCCCTTCATTGCCAATGGCGTTTTTATAGTAATTCAATGCATTTTTATAGCATTGATCGCTATAAAAATGCCAATGGTCCCAAAAATGTGTCAAAAGTGTCCGATGTGTCCGCCATAATATCGCAGTACCGAAAAAAAACGCTGATCGCCGCCATTACTAGTAAAAAAAAAAATATTAATAAAAATGCCATAAAACTACCCCCTTTTTTGTAAACGCTATAAATTTTGCGCAAACCAATCAATAAACGCTAATTGCGATTTTTTTTTTACGAAAAATATGTAGAAGAATACGTATCGGCCTAAACTGAGGAAAAAAAATGTTTTTTTATATCTTTTTTGGTGATATTTATAATAGCAAAATGTAAAAAATATTGCATTTTTTTCAAAATAGTCGCTCTATTTTTGTTTATAGCGCAAAAAATAAAAACCGCAGAGATGATCAAATACCACCAAAAGAAAGCTCTATTTGTGGGAAAAAAAGGACGCCCATTTTGTTTGGGAGCCACGTTGCACGACCGCGCAATTGTCAGTTAAAGCGACGCAGTGCCGAATCACAAAAAGTACTCTGGTCTTTGAACAGCAATATGGTCCGGGGCTAAAGCGGTTAATCACATGCAAGGAAAATAAAACCAGCATTATTGCTTGTACATGATTGGATGTTTAAAAATCAGCAGAGCTTCCCCTTATTTTAGAGCTTCCCATCAGATCTAGAGTAAATGCACTTGCATATTTGCCTTTAGTAAATCAACCTCTTTGTAGGACTTTTGTTCTTAAGTTCAAATAGCAGAATATTCAATTGTTTAGACTGGATTGAGGCCGACAAGTGTTCATTGCATAGTTCAGAATCTGTGTCTGAAGGAAACTGTTCTGTAAAAGTACATTGCCATTTTCAGCTCTGCTTTTGAAAACACTACTTGCCCAGTTGTTATTTATAGCCAAAGGCCCCAACACTCTCCTACAGGTCAGGAGTAATTACTTTTCTTTAACTTCTCTAGCTGAATGATTGTTCAGAACATGCTGAGACCAGTGACAGGCAGTCAGAAGACTGACATTTTACAACGAGATCAGCGGTGTGTGCTAAATAGGAGTTGCATTAGCTGCCTGGAGCCTTCAGTTACATTGAGACCTTCTGATTACAGTTAATGGAATGGCTGAAGCTGACATAACACAGGCTGGTTTTATATAACACGAGTTGTTAAATGAATCTAATTAGAACAGAGCAATACGTTCTACGTTCTATGTTACTAACATGGCCAGATTTAAAAAAAAATATTTATAGAAATGGTAATTAGTACTTTTTAGTAGCTCTTTCTGCCTTTGCAGAATTTGAACAGATTTCCAACCTTTCATTATTATAACATAGATAGGATTTCTGTGCCTATTATCATGCATCACGAGAAACATGCCAAGAAATATATTTACTCAGTACTATCATGTTTTTCATGTGTGCTGTCTCAGAAATGAGAACCATCACAATGCAAATATTTTCCCAGAGTTGTCAAACTTCCGTAAAGCAGATTTTCACCCTCTTAACCACTTCAGCCCCGGACCAATTTGGTGGTTAAAGACCAGGCCACTTTTTGCGATTCGGCACTGCTTCGATTTAACTGACAATTGCGCGGCCGTGCGACGTGGCTACCAAACAAAATTGACGTCCTTTTTTTCCCCACAAATAGAGCTTTCTTTTGGTGGTATTTGATCACCTCTGCCATATTAATTTTTTGCGCTATAAACCAAAAAAATCTATATTTTTTACTTTTTGCTATAATAAATACCCCCAAAAATATATAAAAAAGCATTTTTTTCCACAGTTTAGGCCGATACATATTCTTCTACATATTTTTAGTTAAAAAAATTGCAATAAGCGTTTATTGATTGGTTTGCGCAAACGTTATAGCTTCTACAAAATAGGGGACTGTTTGATGGCATTTGTAATAATATTTATTTTTTACTAGTTATGGTCGGCAATCAGCGATTTTTATCAGGACTACGACATTATGGCGGACACATCGGACACTTTTGACTCCATTTTGGGACCATTGTCATTTTTACAGCGATCCGTGCTATAAAAATGCACTGATACTGTAAAAATGACACTGGAAGTGAAGGGGTTAATCACTAGGTGGTTAGGGGCGTGGCTACACGTGACACTAGGCAAAAGAGGGGAATGCCTTGTTTTCAAAAGCATTCCCCAGTTCTGTACTTGCCGACTGCAATCGCGGGACTCCCGGGAACATCGAGTTCCAGGGACCCACGGCCGCACTTGAGAGGCACATGGATTCAAATGGACGTACCTGTACGACAATCTGCCTGCACGTGCCATTCTGTCGATGTAAATAGGCGTGCGGCGGTGGACAAGTGGTTAATCAACATTGACTATTTCTAATCCTTATGATGCTAGCATTAATAAATAGATAGGAAAGTATATCATATTTTCTTGTTTAAAAGTTTTTTTTACACTGATTGTTACTTTTTGGTTTCTAGACCTAATCAAATGATACATCCCAGGAGTCTTCAGAAAGGGAAGAGAGTTTTTTTTGGCTAAACACACCCTCTGTCCCCTGCATGCATGAGCTAAGGGTTGATGCATTCTAGGAAGTAAATGCTACATGAATCATCTGCCTTTATTCAAGATGGTCACAGCTAGAAATAGGGTGTGTTTTTTAAAGGGGTTTCTCAGCAAAATTTAGCATTGAAAAATTGATGGATGAGGGAGTTTGCTTTAACACTGCACTGTGTGGCGTGCTGGACTAATAGATTTCTATTGTTCTAGTTTACAGCTTGCATACCAGTGTAAATTTGCTATCCTCTCAAAATAACTTGGCACACAACCATTAATGTCTAAACCACTAGCAACAAAAGTGAGTACACCCCTAAGTGAAAATTTCCAAATTGGGCCCAATTAGCCATTTTTCCTCCCCGTTGTCATGTGAATCGTTAGTGTTGCAAGGTTTTCAGGTGTGAATGGGGAGCAGGTGTGTTAAATTTGGTGTTATAACCCTCACTCAGAACAGGCCTCGCCATGGTCGACCAAAGAAATTGAGTGCACCTGCTCAACATCATGTACAGAGGTTATGCAGAGTTTTTTTGGGGGGGAAATAAATGTATTGCTGCTGAGGTTGAAGGGGTAAGGAGTCAGCCTGTCAGACCATATGCCGCACACAATTGGTCTGCGTGGCGGTCATCACAGAAGGAAGCCTCCTTTAAAGATGATGCTCAAGAAGCCCTCAAACAGTTTGCTGAAGACAAGCAGACTAAGGACATGGATTACTGGAACCATGTCTTGTGGTCTGATGAGACCAAGATAAACTTATTTGGTTCAGATGGTGTCAAGCATGTGTGGTGCCAGCCAGATGAGGAGTACAAAGACAAGTGTGTCTTGCATACAGTCACGCATGATGGTGGGAGTGTCAATACTTTACATTGTAGCAAAGTGCCATTTCTTGAGTGTTGTCACATGAAAATATATAATAAAATATTTACAAAAATTTGAGGTATGTACTTACTTTTGTGAAATAGGAAGGGGTTGTAGGAATAATATGAAAAGGCTGCATCCAGCCTTCATTAAACGCTCTGTCTTTGTAATCTAGGTACCACCGTACCAATACCATTACAGTAATGTCAATTATACACGTGATTGCAATTGGACTAAATATGGACATTATACCTACTTGTCTATTACACATACCTATGCACAGACTATTTCACTCACTATATAAGTGCACACTATATACAAAAACAAAATTGCGCTAAAAACTGCAAATATCACTAAGCAGTGTAATGTTAAGCCATAAGTATAGTCCATATACATAGAAATAGGTGAATGCACAGGATCAATTGTGTTCTTAAAGTTCAATTATAGGATAAATGTCCATAGTAAGGATCTCCCAGGTGTGAACATTGATGACAAACTTTAGGAAAAAGTGTTGAAAGTAAACACCTCCACCATAGGTATGAGTGGCCTCTTACCAGATCCAAAATACAAATGAGCCTTATGCCAAAACCCAGAAATCACCGTCAACACCTCCAACGTCCAGATCATCTATACACAGACCATCCTCGGTGTCATCAGTATGCGTCAGGATGTATGAAAGGACAGAAAGGCTCTCATAGTGTAAAATCGTCAGGTTTTTAATAAAATAAAAAATGGTATGCACTTACAAGAGATCGTTCAAAAGCAGGCATCCAATACAAATAAGCCGGCCGGCTAGCACTTTCCGCCCGTGTCTTCCGGGTAGAGAGAAATTTTTCGCGGTGACGTCAGCACGTCGCCTCCCTACGTTTCGTCACTAGAGGGACGTGTTCACGGGATACAGACGGCACGCTGAATCACCGCATATGTACACAGAGCGTGACGCGCAGCCTCGATGTCAGTCACACCAGGCCGCCCGCCCGCCATCTTAGGTACTGGAAAAAGACCTCTTATGATTACTAATGTTGGCGACGGGGAAAAATTTCCCTTGCCAAAGCTGACAATATTTTTAAGTTTATCATACCACTAGAATCGCAGAAATCTATATCGACAGTATTACTCATTAACACTATTTGAAAGACGGACAGAATGAACTCGCATAGCAGCACTCCCCTAATGATGGTAAGCACAGCGTATCCATTCTGAACGTGGGTAGAGCTCACATCCAGTGTGCTCAGCCCACGCCTCCATCCAATACAAATGAAATACAAGAAATTTTCACATGTCATCCATATGTGCTGTTATACACAAATGAAACATAAATTAATGGTTTACACAAAAAATGGATAAGTATATACCAATTGTGTGACGTGCAGCCTCGAATGTCAGTCACACCGAGCCACACCCCCGCCATCTTAAATACTAAAAAGAAATAGGTGGCTGATAAAAATAAATGCAATATATTCACCTTCCAGGTCAGGCCTTAAAGGGGTCATACCACCAAGAGTTTAAGCATTGATACCCTTAGTTGGAAAAAAAAAAATGAAAAAAAGTAAAAAAAAGAGGAAAACAAAAGCGGCACTACCCCATTTCAGGTAAGTACAGTGTGTCTTGTCCAAAAATAGTTGGGGCTCACATCGAGACTGCTCCCACACCGAGGTATTACAAATAGAAGTAAGAAAACTTTAATGCGACCTCCATATATAATCCTATACAGACATGACACATATATTTGTGGTTTACACAAAAAATAATACACAGAAAAAAATGACCTTACATTACTATTCTGATGTTGGAAGAATGCTCAAAGGAGATAATCTATGGTTGGTGAGCCTGTTTCTTATGAATTAGCTATAAAACAGTTCACATCCACTTCTATGTTGAGGCCAAAGGGAGTGTAACATTTTAGTTTATGGACCCATGACATTTCTAACTTGGAGATGGTTCTCACAAGATGGCTGCCTCTCCAATGGGGATCAAATTTGTCAATACCCAAGAAAATAGTATTCTTCGGATCCATGCTATGAGCTAGTAGGTAGTGTTTTGACACAGAATGTTTGGTATATCCCAACCTAATATTTTTTATGTGTTCATTTAAGCGTACCTGTAGGGGGCGCTTCGTCCTGCCCACATATTGCAGACCACACGGGCACTGCAACATGTAGACCACCCCCTTGGTGCTACACGTGATGAAAGGTTTGATGGAATAATCCTTGGAGGTACAGGAGGAACTAAAGTTGGTGGTTCTCCTTGAGCTGCGAACATTAAGGCTACAAACTTGGCACCTGCCGCATTTGTAATAGCCCGTAAGTTCTGCTAGAAATCTAGACTCCATGTTAGGCGGGTTCAAAATATTAGGGGCTATTTTGTCTTTGAGAGACGATGCTCCACGAAAGACAACCTGTGGTTTGATAGGGAGCAAGTTACCCAAAACCCTATCATTTTTTAAAATATGCCAATGTTTATTTATTATATGTTTAATGTTAGCATGTTGGCAAGAGTAGTTGGTTATAAACTGATTTTTAAAGGCATTATTATTAGCTCTATCTGTTTTCACCAACAATAGATCAGATCTATTTACCCCTTGAACTGATACCATAGTATTGGTCAAAAATTCTCTGGAGTAGCCTTTTTCCAAAAAACTTGAGGTCAAAACCTCAGCTTGTTTTATAAAGGTCCCATCCTCTGTACAATTACGTTTCAAGCGGAGGTACTGACTCTTGGGAACGGACTTTAGCCAAGAGGGATGGTGGCAACTATTCTTTGGAATAAAGCCATTCCTATCAGTGGCCTTAAAGAAAGTTGATGTGACGAAGTGGCCATTACTAACAGAAATAGTTAAGTCCAAAAAATTAATAATGTTGTCACCTCATGGCTTAAATGTATGCCCCTATCATTGATGTTAAGGGAGGTCATGAATTGATTCAGATCCGACTCCGTACCATCCCACAGGAGGAGGATGTCGTCAATGTACCTTGCCCATAATAAAACATGGGGTCTGGTACTAGCACAGACGACATCCTCCTCCCATTTGGCCATAAAAAGATTGGCTAGGCTTGGGGCGTATTTAGCGCCCATTGCTACTCCACGGTCTTGTCTAAAAAAACGTCCATTAAACCAGAAAAAATTGTGCATAGCAGCATACTCTAATAGTTCCATGATGTATAAAATCTGTTTCATAGGCAGACCTGAATCTTTTTTCAGAAAATAAGAAACCGCTTCTAAACCTAATTGGTGAGGGATTATGGTATAGAGCGAAGTAACATCCGCGGTAACCATCAAAAGGTTTGCCGGAGGGATAATATCAGCCAACATATTGATAATGTGCCTAGTATCCTTAACATATGAAGGCATACTACGCACTAGAGGCTGTAGGTAAAAATCAATGTACTTGCCCACCCGGGACGTAATGGAATCAATTCCACTAATGATAGGTCGTCCCGGGGAGCAAGTAGGATTTTTATGCACTTTCGGGAGATAATAGATGATGGGGATTCTTGGACATTCAGGAATAAGGAATGCCTTCTCTTTTTTATTTAAGATCCCCAGGTTGAACCCTTTCCAGACCAATTTTTTAAGCCTCTTTTTATATTTATCATTAGGGTTTAACCTTAGAAGGGAATATGTGTTTGTATCTGAAAGCAAACGTTCCATTTCCCTCATATAATCATCTTTATTTAGAACAACTATCCCTCCCCCTTTATCCGCCGGACCGATAATAATCTCTTTATTGCCACACAAAGATTCAATACCCTTCATAATATTCTGTTTGGTTTTTACCTGTTTAAACTTAATGTCCTCTAAATCTATCAAGGCCAAGTCTCTGAAGACCTTTAAAGAGGGTGCCAGATGTCCAGGTGGATTGTACACAGAGGCATTGGCTAAGCCAGAATGTGTAAAACTATGAGAGAGGGTTTTGGATGGATTAAAGGGGTTAGAAGCCATATATCTTTGGACACTAAGCTTTCGGACATAACGATGTATGTCCATATATGTACCAAATTTACTTAAATTCTTGGGGGGGGCAAATTTAAGCCCTTTGTCAAGAACTGCCAATTCAGAGTCATTGAGGGGGTGGTCGCTCAGATTGAAAATACCAGCCCCAGTTACTTTCTCGACCTTTTGGGACTGAATGCGCCACCCCCCTCTGGTCCCTCTTTTAGTTCTCCTACTCTTTTTATGCCTTGTCCCACACGTGGAAAACCCCACTGTGTTTGTGACTGGGAGTATGGTTCTAATTGGTTGCCATCATGGCATAAACTATACCCTCCACTAGCACCTTGTTGATTGACTCCTGTTAGGGGTGTGCCATATGCATCACCCCCACAGGTGGGATCATCATTCAGAGGTAAGAAACTGTTATGGGTCAATACATTATAATCAACCTCATAATCCCCGGTATAGTGTACAATCCCATCATCCCTGGACTGTAGGGGTGCGTTGTATAGAGGGGTCCTGATAGGAGCCGCCCCATAGTACTCAGATGGTTGTCCCCCGAAGTTGTTCGGGAAATTCATAATGTAGGGTGCTGGTGGTCGAAATTGGCCTCCCCCACCACGGCTCCCCACTCCACCTAAACCACCCCGATATATATTACTTCCCACTTGGGGACGAAAATTTGGAGGGGGCTGGGTTCGCCCTCCTCTTGCACCTCCTCTACCTTTACCATAATTCATGGGAAGGGTGTTAGAAGATTGTTTCCCAGTTTTGGGTGTACCGTTTGTTTTGGACCGTGCCTGCATTACTTTGGCCGGGACAGGAGGATATATATTGCTGGCTGTATTGGAGTCGCCAAGACCTGTATTAGAAGGTATGGTGTCCATATTGGCATTAGTCATGCCCTGTGCGTTTTCCACAATCTTTTTTTGCCAGTCAAATACAATGAGGGAGTGGTAATCCCCAATATCCCTATTGTATTTCTTTTTCTTTTTATTCCTCTGTTCTTTTTCCTCTTTTTCTAGTACTTTCAACAAATGTTTAGATCTTTCTGTGTATTCCTCGCTTGACATAAACGGGGCCAACTTATCCTTTATGGATTTGATTTCCTCGTCCGGCCTTACAAGTTTAGTGGTCTTACGTTCACCCAGAAATTTAAGTAGGCCCAAGCCTGCTTCATTGAAATACTTGTACCAACCCTCTAAATCCGTATCTCCCTTTTGGGGACTGATCTCCCAACGGAGGCTACGGGGTACCATTTGTTGTTTTATGTAGGTGTCCAGAAAGACAATATCCCACTGTGTGTGTAATTCTGAGATGGTAAGATTTTTTAATCTCATGAATAAACCTCCCAAGTCCCCATCCCCATCCTTAAATGTTTCAAAGACCCCCTCCGTGTTAACCACGCGAGAGGCCCTGAACTCAAATATATCCATGGGTTAACGGGTTGGATAGACCAAATCAATGGTATGTCAACAGCAGCTATAATAGGTATAAGGAAAATGTACAATGTGAAAATTATATAGCGCTCGTTATAAAAAATAATAATCAAAAAAGTGAAAGCTGCAATAATAAAAAGGTTTTTAAAATTTTTAAAAAATTTTATGCACTTTCGGGAGATAATAGATGATGGGGATTCTTGGACATTCAGGAATAAGGAATGCCTTCTCTTTTTTATTTAAGATCCCCAGGTTGAACCCTTTCCAGACCAATTTTTCAAGCCTCTTTTTATATTTATCATTAGGGTTTAACCTTAGAAGGGAATATGTGTTTGTATCTGAAAGCAAACGTTCCATTTCCCTCATATAATCATCTTTATTTAGAACAACTATCCCTCCCCCTTTATCCGCCGGACGGATAATAATCTCTTTATTGCCACACAAAGATTCAATACCCTTCATCAACACTTTTTCCTAAAGTTTGTCATCAATGTTCACACCTGGGAGATCCTTACTATGGACATTTATCCTATAATTGAACTTTAAGAACACAATTGATCCTGTGCATTCACCTCTTTCTATGTATATGGACTATACTTATGGCTTAACATTACACTGCTTAGTGATATTTGCAGTTTTTAGCGCAATTTTGTTTTTGTATATCATGTTTTAGGTTGTATAACCTTTTTATTATTGCAGCTTTCACTTTTTTGATTATTATTTTTTATAACGAGCGCTATATAATTTTCACATAAGTGCACACTAGGATTAACAGTTACTATGCAAACATGTAGGTGTAGATTTAATGTTTTCAAAAATGGAGATTGGCAAGGATCAGAGTTTACTGCAGCATAGTCAAATAAGAATAACATGGGGGGGGGGGTGGTTAATGCTTAATTGTAATAAGGTCATATATCTGGTAGACAGCCGTTCAGCCAAATTGAATTTGCTGTTTTACATCTGAAAATGAAATGGCATTTCTTGCATTATACATGAGTTTGCATTAGATGTGCTGAGATATTAGAGGAAAGCGGTGTTTAGAAAAGATAGCCCAATTTCCAGATTAAAATTGGTTTTGTTTTGCCAATAATATACCGTAATTCCGCTTGAATTGGTTTGAGTCTTGCAGTTCTGGTCCATAATACTTGTAGTAGAGTGCACATACAGTATGTGTCTGTCTCTGCCTGGATGGGTTTGTTTGCGCCCACCCAAAAATGTATAACACCAGCCGCCACTAGTCAAACAGGCTTTGAATAAATATTCCTCCAATGGCTCCCAGTGCAGGGGTAAGCATCACATCTCCGTTTTTGAAGCTAAATGCCAAAGAAATAAATTTACTCCCATGGTGAAGTACGTTAAAAACGTAATCCTTTTATTTAACAAAAAAGATAAAATAGTAACATGGGACAATCACACTTGATAAACTGAGCCGCCTCACACAGAGGGAGTAGCAGACTGATGGTTTAGTGAAAAAAAAGCCAGTTTGGACCAGTCCAGCTCATTCTAGTTTCTGGCAAAACATGTACGTCATGGCTTGTACGTGATGACATTGCATGCTATTGCAGGTCATAGTCGCCATTTTTTTTTGTAAAGGTGGTGATTTCACAGAGTTCATCAAAATAGTATACAATGAAAGGCTTGTAAAAAAAGCCTTTCATTGTACAGCTGTCATGTGATCTGCTGTGATTGGTCACGGCAGTAATCTGGTGTACAACAGCAGGTGACAGATTGCACTAGAGCGCGGCCATATCCTGGGAGGACGTCTTAAGACACCCCAAACCCTGGTCCCAAACACAGTGTATTTGCCTGAAATTAATGGATTTATATCACACTGCACTAAACAGCATGTGAAATGCACATGAGTGCAGAGCCTCGTGGCTGGAGCCCTGAGCTATGCCTAAACCTTCATTATAAGGGCTGTGTGCATTTGCACACACACCCTACTGGTCTTAACCCCCCTGGCGGTATTCCCGAGTCTGGCTCGGGGTGGAATTTTAGAACCAAAAGCGGTAACCCTGAGCCAGACTCTGGATCGCCTTGCAGTGTCCACGGCATGGATTTACTTACCTTGTCCCTGGATCCTGCGATTCCTCTCCTCTGTGTGATCGAGCGGTGTCCTCGCTCAATTAACACACTGCCTGTGTGCCGCCGAGCTCCGTTCCCTGCGATGTTACACTGCAGGGGGGCGGAGATCAGCACCAAATTCAGAAGAGTAAATAAACACAGTACATACAGTATACTGTAATCCTATAGATTATAGTACTGTATGAAAAAAAATACACACATCCTTTGTCCCTAGTGGTCTTCCCAGTGTCCTGCATGCACTTTTATATAATAAAAACTGTTCTTTCTGCCTGGAAACTGGAGAGTGTCCATAGCAACCAAAAGTGTCCCTTTATGTCAAAAGTGGTTTTAGAAAATAGAGACAATAAATTGTAATCACTTGCAGAATTGAGCGATAGCGATTTGTGGGGAAATTCTTCATCAAAAAATAAAAGTAATGACAGCGACAATTCTGCAACTGAGCAAATTTCAGTGTTTTTGATTTGATTACATTATTGAATAATTTATTATAATTATATTATTATTTGTTATAATTATTTATAGTTATTTATTATATTATAATTTATGATTTTGTTTTTCAAACTTTATCATACTCGGGATGTCTACAAGACAAGAGATTTAAGAGTTATTACTAAGAATTGCAGGCCTACAATACAAAATGCAAAATTTCCATGCAAAATAATTGTCCCACTTTCAGCACCTAAAATCTGACATCATTATACCACCAGGGAGGTTAAAGATCTGGACACTGGTCTGAAGATTTCTTCCCTCCCAAAGCACTTTGAAATTTCCAAACTATGGAGCCCAATGCAGGAATACCAAAATACAGAGAAAGCTGTAAAAACAGCTTTCTCCACTTATAAGCATTACTCTAGAGCAGGGGTCCTCAAACTTTTTAAACAGGGGGCCAGTTCACGGTCCCTCAGACTGTTGGGGGGCCGGACTATAGTTTGAAAAAAATATATAAACAAATACACAAATACAAAGACATTCACAGACTACCCAAATATCACATAGCCCCCCATCACAGACTCCCCCCATATCACAGACCCCCCCCATCACATAGTCCCACCCACATCACAGATCCCCTCATATCACATAGTCCCCCCCATATCACAGATTCCATCATATCACATAGTCCCCCCCCATATCACATAGTCCCCCCCCCATATCACATAGTCCCCCCCCATATCACAGAGTCCCCCCCCCATATCACAGAGCCCCCCCATATCACAGAGCCAGCCCCCCATATCACAGATTCCCTCATATCACAGAGCCCCCCATATCACAGAGCCAGCCCCCCATATCACAGATTCCCTCATATCACAGAGCCCCTCATATCACAGAGCCCCCCGATATCACAGAGCCCCTCATATCACAGAGCCCCCCCCATATCACAGAGTCCCCCTTCCATATCACATCACAGCACTCCCCCCGCATATCACAGCACTCCCCCCCACATATCACAGCACTTCCCCCATATCACAGCACAGCACAAAACTTCCCCCCCGCATATCACAGCACTTCTACCATAATATAGCACAGCACTCCGACCGACCCCCCCCCCCCCGCATATCACAGCACTTCCACCATAATATAGCACAGCACTCCGACCGACCCCCCCCCCCCCGCATATCACAGCACTTCCACCATAATACAGCACGGCACTCCGACCGACGCCGCCCCCCCCCGCATATCACAGCACTTCCCCCATATCACAGCACTTCCACCATAATACAGCACGGCACTCCGACCGACGCCACCCCCCCGCATATCACAGCACTTCCCCCATATCACAGCACTTCCACCATAATATAGCACAGCACTCCGACCGACCGACCCCCCCCCCCCGCATATCACAGCACAAGACTTTCCCCCGCATATCTCAGCACTTCCACCATATCACAGCACAGCACTCCCCGCCCTCTACTTTTTCCACACACAACGTGAAGCCTGACAGGATCGAATAAAGCGCGGGACTTTTCAAGTGAAAGGCAGATGATTGATTGCTGGGACCGCCCCACTGCCTCGAAAAGTCCCGCCCTTTGTTTGGACCTGTCACGCTTCATGTCTTGTGTGACTAATATAGCAGAGGGGAGGGGGAAGTGCTGCGGAGGGGAAGTGCTGCAATCTTCTAAAAGGCACAGTCAGTGCTGTGGGCGGGTAAATCAGCTTGGCGGGCCGTATGCGGCCCGCGGGCCGTAGTTTGAGGGCCCCTGCTGTCAGGAATGGTTCCCCCTGTTGGTAAACCTGCCTGTTAGTCAGGCTGCAGTACCGGCCTCCACCAGCAGGGGGTTCCTGGTCTCCTGGAGCTCACAGCCTTTCCTGCGTTCAGGTGTTACCTGAACGTAATTAACACACCTCCTATTTATACCCGGCGAGCTCAAGCAGAGCTCGCCCTGGTATCTTCATATCTGCTGGACCTAAGCCTGTACCCTGACCTGTATTCTGATCCTGATTTCGTACCTTGATCCTGTTCTGATCCTGATCCCTGATCCCGCCTGGACTTGTCTGCCCTGCATCCTGATCCCTGATCCCGCCTGGACTTGTCTGCCCTGCTTCCTGATCCCTGTCTCCCCTTAGCCTGTATCCTGCAGCTAGTCCATCCATCCGACCCCTGCTCCGTCCTGTCCCATCTGCTGATATCCCTTGTGTATGACCTCGGCCTGGCTTGACCTATGTGTACGGTATTCCCTTTTTGATTATATATATATTGTTTGCTATCTTCACTGGTTGTCCTTATTTACTTTATTAAACACCTTTTACTTCACTAATCATATTGTCTGGTTTCTCTGTGCAGTCACACGGGTCTGATCTCTCATCCCCTCCTGACAGTATACCAGGGCCACTCTTGATCAGATGTGACTGCATTTGGGAACCATCCTGGTGTAGTGCATTGCTCTAAACATGGATTACGATGACATCCTTTATTATTCTCTGCTGGCTGAAGAGGATGAAGGGTATTGTCGCCAGGTTTTGGAGGGTTGGACTAGTGACCAGCTAATGGAAACTATCCGATTAGCTCATTCCTGTGTGGATCAGGGTTACATGACTTTTAATGATGTTCAGCCATTAATTCGGTTGTGTGTAAAACCAGCCCTGTCATCTATTCCTGTCGGTAGGGACGATTTCTCTCCCCCCTTCAGTCATGACCAAGTTGAATCCCTGGTGTGGCTATTAGAGGATGATCCGGCGTCTTTTGATGAGTATTATTCCTCCTGTCCCCAGCAAAAGTTATCTGAGTGTATTAGCTGTGTGCAGGCTCTGATTAGACAAGGTGTGTGTGAACCTGCTTTTGTTCAACCTGTGCTGCAGGCATGGTCAGATCTCCTGATTCAAGCCAGTCCGTTCCAGCCCTACTATTAACCCTCTGCCTTCTCAGGGATCCATCTATCCATCACCAATGGCAACCCCAGCTCAGATAATTCAGCATCCTACCAAATATTACTACCCAGTTTCTACTTGTACCTACCCTGCCTTTAATCCACCTGTCCGCTCCAACCCTGCTATTAACCACCTACCTTCCCAAGGACCTATCCGCCCATCGCCAATGACAACCTCAGCTTTCGCCCAGTTAATTCCACACCCTACCAAATATTACTACCCAATTTCTACTAATTGTACCTACCCTGCCTATAATCCACCTGTAACTACTCCACAAAAACCTCCTCCAGTCACCATCCCTGTGTCTCTGCCATATTCCAACCCCTCCTCCTACTTAAATCCATCTTCTTCATACATCGCTTCTGTTAACAAACCTGTAGTGTCTAAGTCTAAAAAGAAACGGAAGTACTTCCCAACTCATACCATCGTGCCAGTTACCCAGCCTGTCCCAGTGCCCTCTGCTCAACCTGTCCCAGTGCCATCTGTCCCAGTGCCATCTGTTCAACCTGTTCCAGTGCCAGTCTCCCAGCTTGTTCCTGTGCCAGCTGCTCTACCAGTTCTAGTGCCAGCCGCCCAGCTTGTGAAATCTGACCAGCCTGCTCCGGTGCCGGCCGCTCTGCCTGTGCCGGCTGCTCTGCCCGTTTCGGTGCCAGTGGCTCGGCCTTTCAACCCTGTGCCAGCCTCCCAGCTTGGTGTTCCTGTGCCAGTCTGCCAACCTGATGTTCCTGTGCCAGCCTGCCAACCTGATCCTGTGCCAGCCTGCCAACCTGATGTTCCTGTGCCAGCCTGCCAACCTGATGTTCCTGTGCCAGCCTGCCAACCTGATGTTCCTGTGTCAGCTTTCCAGTCCGCTGCCCAGCTTAATGACTTCCAGTCCGCTGCCCAAGTGGATGACTTCCAGTCCGCTGCCCAGGTTGATGACTTCCAGTCTGCTGCCCAGGTTGATGACTTCCAGTCTGCTGCCCAGGTTGAAGACTTCCAGTCTGCTGCCCAGCCTGCTGTTCCTGTGCCAGTCTGCCAGCCTGCTGTTCCTGTGCCAGTCTGCCAGCCTGCTGTTTCTGTGCCAGTCTGCCAGCCTGCTGTTCCTGTGCCAGTCTGCCAGCCGCTCGTTCCTGTGCCAGTCTGCCAGCCACTCGATGACCTGGAGCCTGCTGCCCAGCTCGATGACCCGGAGCCTGCTGCCCAGCTCGATGACCCAGAGCCTGCTGCCCAGCTCGATGACCCGGAGCCTGCTGCCCAGCTCGATGACCCGGAGCCTGCTGCCCAGCTCGATGACCCGGAGCCTGCTGCCCGCCTCGATGATCCGGAGCCTTTGTCTGCTGCCCAGCTCGATGACCTGGAGCCTGCTGCCCAGCTCGATGACCCGCAGCCTGCTGCCCAGCTCAATGACCCAGAGCCTGCTGCCCAGCTCGATGACCCGGAGCCTTTGTCTGCTGCCCAGCTCGATGACCCGGAGCCTTTGTCTGCTGCCCAGCTCGATGACCCGGAGCCTTTGTCTGCTGCCCAGCTCGATGACCCGGAGCCTTTGTCTGCTGCCCAGCTCGATGACCCGGAGCCTTTGTCTGCTGCCCAGCTCGATGACCCGGAGCCCTTATCCACTACCTGGCTTGACACCATGAGTCTTCCCCAGCAACAACTGGTTGGAGCGTCCGGAGGCCGCTCCTTTGAGGGGGGGTACTGTCAGGAATGGTTCCCCTTGTTGGTAAACCTGCCTGTTAGTCTGGCTGCAGTACCGGCCTCCACCAGCGGGGGGTTCCTGGTCTCCTGGAGCTCACAGCCTTTCCTGCGTTCAGGTGTTACCTGAACGTAATTAACACACCTCCTATTTATACCCGGCGAGCTCAAGCAGAGCTCGCCCTGGTATCTTTATATCTGCTGGACCTAAGCCTGTACCCTGACCTGTATTCTGATCCTGATTTCGTACCTTGATCCTGTTCTGATCCTGATCCCTGATCCCGCCTGGACTTGTCTGCCCTGCATCCTGATCCCTGATCCCGCCTGGACTTGTCTGCCCTGCTTCCTGATCCCTGTCTCCCCTTAGCCTGTATCCTGCAGCTAGTCCATCCATCCGACCCCTGCTCCGTCCTGTCCCATCTGCTGATATCCCTTGTGTATGACCTCGGCCTGGCTTGACCTATGTGTACGGTATTCCCTTTTTGATTATATATATATTGTTTGCTATCTTCACTGGTTGTCCTTATTTACTTTATTAAACACCTTTTACTTCACTAATCATATTGTCTGGTTTCTCTGTGCAGTCACACGGGTCTGACCTCTCATCCCCTCCTGACACCTGCTCTAGAGTCTCGAACACCACATATTTTACTCTATGCTTTTTCCAACTACTTACACAGTGGCAGTATATCTAGTTTCTAGATAAATTGTATTTCATACCGTCTCTTTTCTAAAATAATTGCTTTGTTTCATCCATGCCTTTTACAAACTGATTTCTAAAGGAGGATCTGCTCTGCTTTAATTATAACCAATTAGTGCAATTACAATGTTCTAGTAAGTGTCTGCATCCCATTAAAAGGGGACATTTTTGGTGTATCTTACCAAAAATGAATATCCAGTTGCAGAGTAATTTGCAGCCACTCAGCCTGCCCCTCCTCTCCTCTTTCCCAATCACAGAAGGCTTTGTATTATGTGAACCAATTCACAATATACAAAGTATTCTCTGAATGGACAGCAAACAGGAGGTGCAGGCAAATCAGTGGCTGTGGAGGAGAGCTCATATTTCCCATCTTGGAGTATAGCAATAGCTGTAAAAATGGTAAATAAAAGAGATAAGTCCACAAGGTGGCTAACACATCGCTGGACTTAATCTCTTTTAAACCAGCATATTTTTAAAAGTGCTTTGATTTCTGGAGTTCCACTTTAAATAGCACTGGGTTTGGAACAGTAATATATGTTTCAATAATTGTACAGCAAAATAAATAATACAGGTTGCACACCTCCCTGATCCCAGCCTATGACTGGACAGTTAAGGAGCAGCAACAAGACCAATAGGGTCTTCTCTCTCTTCTCTCATATTTTATGATTTTATGAATAATAACTACATTGAATATTGTTTCAGTCTGTCTGAAATTCAGCTTTAACTTAAATATCATATGGTTAAATATATTTTTATGTTATTTCAACCTCAACTTTCCCCCATTCGATAAGCTTAACTGGAATATATATGTGTATATCACTGTGCCCCAGGGATTTTTCTTTTAAATTGGAGCATAAATGTACAGTTCTTTGGCCTTTTGTTACTAAGTGCATCCTCCACAGCACAGGAATTTTAACTGTAGGCCAAGCCACATGATTTATTTTCCTCTGTAGGCAACCCAAAACACATCATTTCATTTTACTTAACACATGCTTAACATACTTATGCTATCCACTGGCTCTAGTTATCATGAATAATTGGATCAGTGACAAGAGGCTTTGAAGTGGGCACATACAGTATTCCGTGTCATCTCTGACTGTAATGTTTGGCAATTTGCTTTTGGACTTTGTGTGGAAATCATTGTGACAGACTTACGTAATTTTATATCTGAACACTTTTTCTAATCAGACCTGATAACTCACATTTTTTGTAAGCAAAACACTGGGTTTCATTTAAAATCATTTGCTGAAGGGATATGTTTTTCCATGTTAAATGCATGCGTGTGAATAAAGTGTAATACATACAGTTATGTATTGCCTCCTAGAGGTCACGGTACTCCTTGTGGCTTGTGATTATGCCTTCAGCTTTCTTACTTCTCAGAAGGGTGGCACACTTAATTGTTCATGCAGCAGGCATCACCCAGAGTCAGCATCTTGCATCTAGCATAATACTACAGTATCTTGTAAATCCCAAATATTTGTGCATTTGTCTTAATGTGCCTAACTATATGTACTGTAGATATACCTTCTCACACATAAAACCCTTCTTTTACAGCCCCTTTCCTTGTTACAATGTATAATCTATTGAAGATTGTAGGAAGGAAAAATTAGGAAATGTCTGAAGCGCACTAATGGCATCATTCTCCCAGATTACACTTCTCAAGCCTTGGCACAGTCCCATGACTAGAGCTTAAAGTGATATCAGACCCTTAAGTTAAATTTATATTTTTATATATATATATATATATATATATATATATATATATATATATATATATATATATATATATAAAACAAAGTATCAAAAAAGTTAGCCAAAACAGTTTTCTGGTTAAAAATGATAAAACAGCGCATAACATGAAAAGTCCAATATAGATAAAGATGTTGGAAGAAAGTCCATAGATCAGTGTATTTAGGCAAAGTTCAAAGTGACTTGAAGGAAACTTCATGGAATACTAGCACACCCTCCACCGGTTTCCAATCTCCACCAAACGTGAGGCACACTTCCCCGCAGGGGTTCAAACTCACCAGAAACTCAAAGAAACAGGCCTTAAGTATAAAACGTCCTGATCAAACCTCCAACATCATTCCAGAAGCAGCAAGGGTTAATGAGTCAAACTCCAATATATGGATCATAGAAAAAAGCAAAGAGCACCAAAATAGTGTAATATTGCTTTTAATAAAAGATATTCCCGTATAATAACACCCCGCTTCCTATCTACGTACATTTAAAACATTGAAAATGAACAATAAACATAAAGAGTGTAATTCACCGCTCTCCTCCGCACACAGGGGGTCGCGCTTGTGCCACAATGCACGCTGCTAAAGACTCCTATCTTAGTGGCGATGATGCAGCGGTGGAACGCACTCCTAGTATTTCCTGGATACGCCGTCGTAGCCACGCCCTGACGCGTTTCATCACATCCGACTTCAACAGAGGGCGTGGCTACTCGGCGTACATCACGTCCATATGAAGTCCTCCAACGACGGCTATTGGATATCTCCTCCGCACTCTCCCGCTCCCATTGGTGCATCAGGGAGCGGAACAAATAGCGGACGTAAGCCGTGTCTGATCGCCGGGACAACACCACCAGACGTGAATGCATAGGATGAAATAACTTAATACTGCACAGAAATACAAAATAAAATGGCAAATCTTATTGATCTTTTACCGCAAGATTATATACCGAATGGAGGATTATATTTCAAAACACACTTCCATTCGTGTAACACAAGTGTCACTGCATTATCAGAGAAACTGTGTTTAACCCATAGGCGGCTGGTACAAAACATTATACCAAAAGATCTCCGTGACATTATAGCAAATAGGTCAAAGAACACAACAGTCATGGACTTGACTGTGGTTGACCCTTTGAATGTCAAGAATTTATATTATATAGCGGTACATGTGTAGATTGTACACTCATATATAAACCTCATCGAACCACATAAATATTAACATATAGATTAAAGAGGTTAAGGAACCGCTACAAATTAGGGGTTCTATGTGGGATAGAATATTTAAAATTAATCAAATTACTTAAACTTCATCAAATTACTTAAAATTCATTATATATTCATCTAAGGTTGGAGAAAATTATCAAAAATATATATAAAAAATTATTGTATTAAAATCTATATATATATATTAAAAAAAAAAAGTGTGTATATACATATATATATATATATATATATATATATATTAAAAATATATTAAAAATATTAAAAATATATTTTCAAAAAGTTATTCTAAAATAAAATAAAATAAAATAAAGAAAATGGATATATATATATATATATAGTAAGAGAGAGAGGGGGAGGGCTAGAATGTGTCCATGCAATGTTAATGGTCACTGATGAAACAGTTGATATCTAGTTCCACGTTTAACCCTTTGGGTACCAGAGTATCAACAGAATATATCCATTCAGTTTCAAGCTTGGATAATTCTCTCACTCGGTTAGAGCCCCTCCAGGATGGTTTTAAATGGCGAACACCCCAGAATTTGAGGCCTACTGGATTTTGATCGTGAAAGAATTTGAAGTGTAGGGAGACATTATGGTCCTTGTACCCCAGTTTAATGTTAGCTATATGTTCCGCTACCCTAACTTTCAATTCTCTCTTTGTGCGGCCTATATACATAAGCTTGCAGGGACACTTTAAAATATAAACTACATACGAAGTGTTGCACGTGATGAACTCTTTTATGGGGAAAATGATGTTGTTGGTTGTAGATGTAATGCTTTCAACACCTCTCATTAGTCTTTCAACCTCTCTACAAGGAAGGCATTTGCGACATGCAAAGAATCCATTTTTATCCCAAAATGTGGGAAGTTTCTTTGGGGGGTCCAAGATTTTTCTCACGACCTTATCCCCAAAATTCTGTGCTTTTGTATAAATAAAGCTGGGTTTAATGGGGATGACAGTTCTTAGTATTTTGTCTAGGAACAGAACATGCCAATGTGATGAAAAGATTGTTTCAACTTCTTTATACTGGGAGTGGTAACCAGAAAGAAAACTCCATCCATGCATATTTCCATTGGTGGAAGGTGGTTTTGTTCTTAGACAGTCAATTCTTGGTACCAATAGAAGATCTTCTATAGTTTTTGTTAGTTGCTTATCTTTATATCCTTTTTCCAGGAATTTATTTTTTAATATACATGACTGAGAGATGAAGTCATCATCCTTAGTGCAATTCCGTCTAACTCTTGAGAACTGTCCTTTTGGAATGTAACGTAGCCACATAGGGTGGTGGCCACTTATAGTGGGCAGATAGCTATTAGAATCTGTGGGTTTAAAATAAACCTTGGTTCCCAATTTATCTCCATTACGATAGATATTTAAGTCTAAAAAGTGAATACTGTCTCGATTAAATTCACTTGTCAGAATACTAGGAGTGCGTTCCACCGCTGCATCATCGCCACTAAGATAGGAGTCTTTAGCAGCGTGCATTGTGGCACAAGCGCGACCCCCTGTGTGCGGAGGAGAGCGGTGAATTACACTCTTTATGTTTATTGTTCATTTTCAATGTTTTAAATGTACGTAGATAGGAAGCGGGGTGTTATTATACGGGAATATCTTTTATTAAAAGCAATATTACACTATTTTGGTGCTCTTTGCTTTTTTCTATGATCCATATATTGGAGTTTGACTCATTAACCCTTGCTGCTTCTGGAATGATGTTGGAGGTTTGATCAGGACGTTTTATACTTAAGGCCTGTTTCTTTGAGTTTCTGGTGAGTTTGAACCCCTGCGGGGAAGTGTGCCTCACGTTTGGTGGAGATTGGAAACCGGTGGAGGGTGTGCTAGTATTCCATGAAGTTTCCTTCAAGTCACTTTGAACTTTGCCTAAATACACTGATCTATGGACTTTCTTCCAACATCTTTATCTATATTGGACTTTTCATGTTATGCGCTGTTTTATCATTTTTAACCAGAAAACTGTTTTGGCTAATTTTTTTGATACTTTGTTTTATACCTTGAATAGATGAATTTATTTCTTTTATTTTTAAACAGCTGCTCATATATATATATATATTGCTTAATTGCTCTCAGTGGGATTAATATTTAATTTAATTTAATTCTGAGATTTTAAATATATATTATTTTAATTCATTTATCTATTCCTCTGATTATGTGCGTGGAATAGGGGTGCTAAAAGAAAATTGAATAAATAGGTGAATAAATACAACCTATCCCAATATAAACATAAATCCTTAATGCAAATTATTTAAAAAATGTGCAATTTACATATAAAGTCAATGGTAATGACAACACCTGCAGTGAAATAGTGTGCAATTACATATAAATAAAATATTGTTGAACAATATACAATATACAGTGAGATGTATAGTGACCATAAATAATATTAAAGTGCTCCGTGCTCAAAATCCTTGTGGTAGGTTCCACCTTCACCAACAGGACACCTCAAGTGGGGATGGATGGCTCCTTACCAGATGATGTTGACCTAAACTAAGGTCAATAGAGCTTGGGTAACAACATCTTTCACATGGGGATTCCAATGTAGTTTGACGAATATTGCAGATGTCATAAAGAAAAAGGAAGAACAGCTCCCATAGTGTAAAACTATTTATTACGATATAAAAATGCAAATACACAGTGCCAAGTGGCCTCTTACTTGAATAAGTGCCCGTATCCCGGCACTGAGGCTGTAAGCTTGTAAGTATGGAGAGAGAAGTGAAGATCGGCGTGCGTTCCACTGCAGTGCGCGAGGAAACCAGATAACCGGATGTGGATAATCAATGCGTGCCCAGGTACCGCCTCGACATATGTTTCGATATGATCGTCATCAAGTAAGAGGCCACTTGGCACTGTGTATTTGCATTTTTATATCGTAATAAATAGTTTTACACTATGGGAGCTGTTCTTCCTTTTTCTTTATGACATCTGCAATATTCGGAATAGCCCCTATTCCAGTACAGGATCATGCCTTTTGGCCTCCATGGGGCTCCAGCCACTTTTCAAAGGCTAATGGATAAGTTGCTCAGGCCCCACACTGAGTATGCAGCCGCATACTTGGATGATGTGATCATTCATAGCCCGGACTGGGAAAGCCATCTGGATAAAGTACAGGCAGTCTTGGACACTCTTAGAAGAGCGGGTCTGACAGCTAACCCCTCTAAATGTGCCTTGGGTCTAGCAGAGGCTAGATACTTGGGTTACCTGGTTGGCAGAGGACTTGTTAAACCACAGATGAACAAGATAGGAGCTATACAGAGCTGGCCCAGACCATTGAGAAAAAAAAAAAAGTCAGAGCTTTCTTGGGGATTGTAGGCTACTATCGGAGGTTTATTCCTCACTTTGCTACGAGGGCTGCTCCGCTCACAGACCTTATTAAAGCCAGAAGTCCAGACACTGTAAAGTGGAACAGCGAGGCTGAGGAAGCCTTTGCTGGTCTGCGGGCAGCGCTTTGTGCCCAACCTGTGCTTGTGGCTCCTAACTTTAGAAAGGAGTTCTTTCTCCAGACCGATGCCTCAGAGGTGGGTCTGGGTGCAGTTTTGTCCCAATATGTGGATGGTGAGGAACACCCTGTGCTGTATTTGAGTCGGAAGTTGTTACCTCGAGAACAGCGCTATGCCACAGTGGAAAAAGAGTGTTTGGCAATCAAGTGGGCAGTAGAAACACTCCGCTATTATTTGTTGGGCAGGCGGTTTACCCTCGTCACAGACCATGCTCCGTTAAAGTGGATGCACACCAATAGGGACAAGAACGCTCGGGTCACGAGGTGGTTTCTGTCCCTACAGCCCTTTACTTTTGTGGTACGACATAGGGCAGGTCTCCTCCACAGTAATGCAGATGCTCTGTCCCGAGTGCATGGGTTTGTAGAGATGGCCGCTTCCCACCCAAGTGTTAAGCTGGGGGGGAGGATGTGTGACAGGGTACACGATTGTATGTACACCAGTGAGAGGCTGGAAAGGTCAGTTTTCCCTGCCCTGGAAGGGGTTAAGCCTGGCCAACAGGTAAACCTCCTCTCTTCCCCCTATTAATTAACAGTCACCTGGTAGGGAAATGGGAAGTGAGAGCTCAGTGTGAGAGGTATGCTGAGCTGGACGGACAGGTTGGAAACTGTCTGCATGGAAGGAACAAGGTCTGTCATAGATTTGTTTATTTTGGACTGGTATTAAGTTTGTTTTGTACTGGAGGCCGGAATAGCCCCTCCAGTACAGTGTAGTGAGGGACACTACTGTCAGTCAGCCTCCTAAATTGGAGTAGGCCATTTTGTTTTTGTATTATTTATTTTTGAGTGCAATAAAGCCATATTTATTGCTTAAAGATCAGCGACTTTGCTGCATGACATTATCGCTATTTCTACGACTTTGTCACAAGTGGTGTCAGAAGTGGGATGTTTGCTGTGGTACCGGTCAATGTACAGTTACAGTGGCCTTAAAGGTACAGGACCCAGAAAATGGAAGATATTGTGAAAGCCCTGTTACAAGCGGTCTCTGTGCAACAAGAGACTAATAGACAGATAGCGGCCTCAGCTGCAGCACAACAAGAAACTAATAGACAGGTAGCTGCAGCGCAACAAGAGACTATCATACAGATAGCGGCCTCAGCTGAAGCACAACAAGAAATTAATAGACAGCTAGCTGAAGCACAAAAGTCAGACCATGCTGTTCTCAAAGCAACCCTGGATCACATGACTACCCAAGGGTCTTCTAACCCACCAGCAAGGGGGGTAAGCCAAATACGTGCCAGCAGCTGTCTGCAGAAAATGACCCCGGATGATGATGTGGAGACTTACCTACTGGCGTTCGAACGGACCGCTCCCCGAGAAGGCTGGGCCCCGGAACAGTGGGCTGGAATCATTGCACCCTTCCTCCTGGGAGAAGCACAGAAAGCCTATTTTGATCTGGATGAGGTGGCTGCTGCAGACTATCCCAAACTGAAAGGAGAGATCCTGGCTCGCTTAGGGGTGACTTCCACAGTGAGGGCCCAGCGTTTCTACAACTGGAGGTTTAAAGGAGGAAAAGCGCCAAGATCCCAGATGTTCGATTTAATTCATCTGGCGCGGAAGTGGCTCAAACCAGAGTCTCAAACCCCTGCACAGATTATAGAAGCGCTTGTACTGGACCGTTACGTGAGAGAGCTTCCAAATGGCCTCCGGGAGTGGGTCATTCAGGGAAATCCCCTGGACTGTGATAGTATGGTCGCACAAGTGGAGCGGTACCTATCTACCAAAAGTTTGGACCAATCTCTCTCTAGGACGATCGGGAAAATACAGAGACCAGGAGGCCGGAGGAGTGGAGTGGAAGCAGACTTCGGATCCGGAGCCCGTTTCTCCAAACCTGACTTTAGAAGTCAAAACCCTGGGAAAGAGGACCACCCTAGGAGAAACTCCATAACTTGTTTTGAGTGTGGCGCCAAAGCACATGTCAGGGCGAGATGCCCCAATCTTCCTGAGCCAATGCAGTGTGGACTAGGGGAAGATTCCTCTGACTTTTGTGGGCTCATTTGTTTAGCAGGCCTGGTAGAAGGGGGACATACCTTCCGAGTACCTGTCCTGCTGGACAAACAAGAGACAGTGGCCCTGGTGGACTCTGGCAGTGCCCTGACTTTGGTAGCCAGTAAATTGGTAAAACCTTGTTGGATTCAGAAGCATAGAACCATGGGGGTGTTGTGTATTCATGGGTGTACTGTGCGGTATCCTACTGCCAACATAGAAGTGTCAGTACAGGGCAGTTTGGTAAGGATCGTAGCTGTGGTAGTTCCTCGTCTACCATATCCTTTGATAATAGGAAGGAATTTCCCTAATTTCCACGCTCTGTTACAGCCCCCTGTGAGGGGAGAACAAGGGGAACCTGAAGTGGAGCAGAGAAATACAGGGGTCCATGAAGTATTTCCCTTTGCTCATCCTGACTTGTATATCTCTAATCCAAAAAGTGGTAAAACAAGACGGGAACGCAGGGAGAGCAAGCTACGATTTAATAGGGCTGTCCAGGAAGTCCTGTTGAATCAGCGTGGGGAGCAGTCCAGGAGAGGTGGGGCCCCACGACAGACAGAAGATGAGGCAGAAGTTGGTCAACCGGAACCCGCCCCAGAGGCTACCAGTGAAGACGATGAAGGGGATACAGATATCCTGGATATCTCGGGTAGTGGCTTTGGCCGTGACCAGGCAGATGATCCCCTGCTGCAGGAAGCCAGGAGTAATGTTGTAGAGGTTAATGGGGTACCAGTAGAAGGGGTAACAGGAAAGGCCTATACCTATTTTATCCTTAAAAACGATCTTCTTTACAGAGTAACCTCCGATGAGGGACAAGAGCTTGAACAACTGGTTGTGCCTTCATCATACACCCGAAAAATCCTAGATTACTCTCACTCTCATCTGCTGGGGGGACACTTAGGGGTGGAGAAAACACAAGAACGGGTGCTCAGGAGGTTCTTCTGGCCTGGGGTATATGAGGGGATTAAAAGGTATTGTGCTTCTTGCCCGGAATGCCAGCTGGCATCTCCCAGACCGAAGTTGAGAGCCCCACTCATACCTCTCCCCATAGTTGACGTTCCGTTTGAGAGGATTGGCATGGACCTAGTGGGTCCCTTAGAGAAAACAGCTCGAGGTCACCAGTACATCCTTGTCATCGTCGATTATGCCACCAGATACCCAGAGGCCATTCCACTACGTAAGGCGAATGCTAAAAGTATTGCAAAGGAGTTGGTTCAGATGTTTACACGGGTGGGGATACCCAGGACATTGCTCACGGATCAGGGGACTCCGTTTGTCTCCCGTATTATGAAAGAGCTATGTCAACTATTTAATGTACAGACTCTGAGAACGTCAGTGTATCACCCCCAGACAGATGGGTTGGTAGAAAGGTTTAACCGGACCCTAAAGGGGATGTTGAGGAAAGTCGTTAGCAGGGATGGGAAGGATTGGGACTTGTTACTTCCTTACCTGTTGTTTGCAGTTCGAGAGATTCCCCAAAGTTCTACGGGCTTCTCCCCGTTTGAGCTTTTATATGGTAGGCATCCCAGGGGTATTCTGGATATCCTAAAGGAAACCTGGGAAGAACAGGGGGTAACTGGGACCAATGTCCTCCAGTATGTTGAAGATATGCGGGTGCGTATGGCTCAGATTGCCCCTCTTGTTCGCCAGCATATGGAGCAGGCGCAGAGTAGGCAGAAGTCCTACTATGACCAGAGGGCCCTAGTGAGACAGTTTGAAAGAGGGGACAGAGTAATGGTTCTAGTACCCACCGCAGAAAGCAAACTTCTAGCACAGTGGCAGGGACCCTATGAGGTGTTGGAAAAAGTGAGCCCAGTAAATTATAAAGTTAGTCAGCCGGGACGCCGGAAAAAGGAGGCCGTGTTCCACATCAACCTTCTTAAGCCATGGAGGACTAGAGAGGACTGCATGGCCGCAGTGGGGGACACCACACCTGGTCCACAGGCACCTAGTCCTTCGGTGACAATCTCTCCAGAGCTGACACCTGAGCAAATAAAAGAAGCTAGAGGCTTGGTTGAGAGGAATAACGATGTTTTCTCCCCCAACCCTGGACAAACCCGAGAGATTACCCATGACATTATTACAGAACCAGGGGTTGTCGTAAGAGTGAAGTCTTACCGCATTCCGGAGGCCAAGAGGGAAGCTGTAAGGGCTGAAATCAGGAAAATGCTTGAGCTTGGAGTGATAGAGGAGTCTCATAGCCAGTGGTGCAGCCCCATTGTTCTAGTGCCCAAACCTGATGGGTCCATCAGGTTTTGTAATGACTTCAGGAAGTTAAACGAGGTGTCTAAGTTTGACGCCTACCCCATGCCTAGGGTGGATGAACTAGTAGAGCGATTAGCCAAAGATAGGTTCTTCACCACGTTGGATCTGACAAAGGGTTATTGGCAGATCCCATTGACAAAGCACGCCCGAGAGAAGACAGCCTTTGCCACTCCTGATGGCCTATTCCAGTACAGGATCATGCCTTTTGGCCTCCATGGGGCTCCAGCCACTTTTCAAAGGCTAATGGATAAGTTGCTCAGGCCCCACACTGAGTATGCAGCCGCATACTTGGATGATGTGATCATTCATAGCCCGGACTGGGAAAGCCATCTGGATAAAGTACAGGCAGTCTTGGACACTCTTAGAAGAGCGGGTCTGACAGCTAACCCCTCTAAATGTGCCTTGGGTCTAGCAGAGGCTAGATACTTGGGTTACCTGGTTGGCAGAGGACTTGTTAAACCACAGATGAACAAGATAGGAGCTATACAGAGCTGGCCCAGACCATTGAGAAAAAAACAAGTCAGAGCTTTCTTGGGGATTGTAGGCTACTATCGGAGGTTTATTCCTCACTTTGCTACGAGGGCTGCTCCGCTCACAGACCTTATTAAAGCCAGAAGTCCAGACACTGTAAAGTGGAACAGCGAGGCTGAGGAAGCCTTTGCTGGTCTGCGGGCAGCGCTTTGTGCCCAACCTGTGCTTGTGGCTCCTGACTTTAGAAAGGAGTTCTTTCTCCAGACCGATGCCTCAGAGGTGGGTCTGGGTGCAGTTTTGTCCCAATATGTGGATGGTGAGGAACACCCTGTGCTGTATTTGAGTCGGAAGTTGTTACCTCGAGAACAGCGCTATGCCACAGTGGAAAAAGAGTGTTTGGCAATCAAGTGGGCAGTAGAAACACTCCGCTATTATTTGTTGGGCAGGCGGTTTACCCTCGTCACAGACCATGCTCCGTTAAAGTGGATGCACACCAATAGGGACTAGAACGCTCGGGTCACGAGGTGGTTTCTGTCCCTACAGCCCTTTACTTTTGTGGTACGACATAGGGCAGGTCTCCTCCACAGTAATGCAGATGCTCTGTCCCGAGTGCATGGGTTTGTAGAGATGGCCGCTTCCCACCCAAGTGTTAAGCTGGGGGGGAGGATGTGTGACAGGGTACACGATTGTATGTACACCAGTGAGAGGCTGGAAAGGTCAGTTTTCCCTGCCCTGGAAGGGGTTAAGCCTGGCCAACAGGTAAACCTCCTCTCTTCCCCCTATTAATTAACAGTCACCTGGTAGGGAAATGGGAAGTGAGAGCTCAGTGTGAGAGGTATGCTGAGCTGGACGGACAGGTTGGAAACTGTCTGCATGGAAGGAACAAGGTCTGTCATAGATTTGTTTATTTTGGACTGGTATTAAGTTTGTTTTGTACTGGAGGCCGGAATAGCCCCTCCAGTACAGTGTAGTGAGGGACACTACTGTCAGTTAGCCTCCTAAATTGGAGTAGGCCATTTTGTTTTTGTATTATTTATTTTTGAGTGCAATAAAGCCATATTTATTGCTTAAAGATCAGCGACTTTGCTGCATGACATTATCGCTATTTCTACGACTTTGTCACAATATATATATATATATATATATATATATATACACAGGGGGCCAGAATCAGATAGCATATCTTGTTTACGCTAAGCCGCCGTAACTTTGAGAGGCAGGTGCCGGATTCATAAAGAAGTTGCGCCCAAAGTTACGGTGGCGTAGCGTAAATGGGCCGGCGTAACAGCGCCTAATTCAAAATAGGCAGGTAGGGGGCGTGATCCATGTAAATGAATCACGAGCCCGCGCAATTGATGCTTTTTCTGAACTGCGCATGCGCCGGCCGTGAACGTATCCCAGTGCGCATGCTCCAAATCACGTCGCAAATATTCATTGATATCGACGTGAACGTAATTTTTTGTGTCAGATTACTGCACCCATGCCACATTTCCGCAGTCCGTTGGTACCCCTGCCCATTATCGAGTTCCCTTTTGAGAGGATCGCCATGGACTTGGTTGGCTCCTTACTGAAGTCCACTAGAGGGCACCAGCACATCTTGGTAATAATGGACTATGCCACCCGTTACCCAGAAGCGATTCCTCCCTGAAACACCTCTGCTAAAACCATTGCCAAAGAGTTATTTCAGGTTTTCAGCCGTGTGGGTCTTCCTAAGAAAGTCCTAACTGATCAGGGCACCCCGTTTATGTCTAGGGTGACCAGAGAACTTTGTAAACTCCTGAAAGTGACCCAATTACGTACATCAGTATATCACCCTCAAACAGACGGGTTAGTGGAAAGGTTTAATAAAACTTTAAAACAAATGTTGAGGAAGGTGGTGGATAAAGACGGAAAGAACTGGGATTATCTACTCACTTATCTGATGTTTGCCATAAGAGAGGTTCCCCAATCGTCCACAGGGTTCTCTCCGTTTGAGCTACTGTATGGGAGGCACCCCCGGGGCCTACTGGACATTGCCAGGGAAACGTGGGAATATGAGAGTTCCCCTCATCGAAGTGTGATTGAACATGTGGCACAAATGCAAGATAGAATTGCCCAAGTGATGCCGATTGTGAAGGCACATTCAGCCCAAGCCCAGTTAGCTCAACAGAGGATTTACCATCGTGGGGCCCAGGTCCGTTCCTTTGCACCTGGTGATAGGGTGTTGGTGCTGGTCCCCAAACTCCTAGCCAAATGGCAGGGCCCTTATAAAGTGTTGGAAAAAATGGGGGTGGTGAATTATAAAATTAGCCAACCGGGAAGACGAAAACCTGAGCAGATATATCGCATGAACTTGTTGAAACCATGGAAGGACAGAGAGTCCTTGGTCGCTGAGACTACCCGATTTTCTGCTCCATTTAACCTGGCTGTCCCTGAAGTTGGGATAGCGGAGACTCTGTCCAAAACTCAGTGACAGGAGGCTAAAGAATTTGTGCTCCGTAATAGGGAGAAGTTTTCAGATTTGCCAGGTTCGGTCTCCGGGGTTGAACATGACATTATCACCACACCAGGGGAGAAGGTCAAGTTGAAGCCTTATAGAATTCCAGAAGCCCAGTGAGAGGCAATTCGCCAGGAAGTAAAAAAAATGCTTGAGCTGGGGGTGATAGAAGAGTCTTAGTGCCCAAACCAGATGGAAGTTGGCGGTTTTGTAATGACTTTTGCCGCCTAAATAAAATCACTAAGTTTGACACCTATCCTATGCCCCGCATAGATGAACTGATTGATCGCCTAGGCACTGCCCGGTACATGACGACGTTAGACCTGACCAATTGGCAAATTCCTCTTTCGGAGTCGACCAGGGAAAAACAGCATTTGTAACTCCAGACGGATCTTTCCAAAATCGGAGGATGCCTTTTGGGTTACAGAATGCTCCCGCCACATTTCAACGCACCATGGATAAGACCCTTCGGCCTCATCGAGCCTATGCTGCTGCATACCTCGAAGACGTGGTCATCCACAGTGAGGATTGGGAATCACACTTGCCAAAAATTCAGGCTGTGTTGGATTCCATCTGGAAAGCCGGGTTTACAGCCAATCCAAAAAAATGTACCCTTGGGCTAGAAGAGGCGGGTATACCATTGGAAGAGGTCTAATCAAGCCCCAAATAAACAAAGTTGAGGCTATTCAGGATTGGCCACGTCCCTCCAACAAGAAACAGGTTTGTGCATTTTTGGGGATTGCTGGTTATTATAGCATCTTTATCCCCCATTTTGCCTCACAGGCTGCTCCCCTGACCAATTTGACCAAAGGAAAGGAGTCTGTCATGACCAAATTGACTCCTGAAGCAGAAGCAGCTTTTCAGGCTTTAAATCAGGCCTTATGTAGTCAGCCAGTTTTAAAATCGCCTGATTGTTCACTGGAATTTGTGGTTCAGACAGATGCGTCAAATGTGGGGTTAGGAGCTGTACTGTCCCAGGTTATCAAGGGGGAGGAACACCCTGTTATGTACCTCAGCCGAACGTTGAAGGCCCAAGAGGAGAATTATGCCACCATTGAGAAAGAGTGTTTGGTGGTGAAATGGGCTTTGGATTCTCTCTGGTACTACCTGGTGGGTAGACAGTTTGAACTGGTGACGGATCATGCCCCATTGAAGTGGATGGCACAGAACAAGGAGACCAATAGGAGAATAAATAGGTGGTTCCTGGCCCTTCAGGAATTTAGTTTTGTGGTAACACATCGCCCCGGTGTTAAAATGGGGAACGCAGATGGGTTGTCCCGAGTGCATGTGTGCCTGGCAACCTGTGTCCCAACCCTAGGGTTGAAACAAGAGGGGGGGTATGTGACAGGAAGTCAGGTAAATCTGTGGGTGTTGTCACAGACAGGAGATACATTTCTGCCTTGTTTAGACAATTCACCAATTACTATCAGGTGTCGGCTACAGAGGTAGCCAGAAAGGTTTAGGGCGTTGGAAAACTTTAGCTGTTCAGTATGAGGCAATTAAGGCGTCTATAAGTTACCCAGAGGATGACTACTGATTGCTGCATCCTAAGGCCTTTGAGTTAGGGAGAGCAGTGGGCTGAGAAAGACTTCTGAAGGTGAGGTCGTATCAGTATTTCTATGTGATAAATATCAAAGAGACTTTTTTTTGTGCTGTATGACCAGCAGTGTTTGCCCAACAGTAGGCTGTGCCAGACTCCATAGGCTGTCTTGTTGTGAAGGTAGATGCCCCAGATGGCCAGGGTTTATTTTATGTTTTGTTTTGTTTATGCTGTTTTGATGCTTGCACTTGTATCCAGCAATATGGAAGAATAAACCATATCCTTTGTTTTCAACCATCCTCAACTGCCTTTCTGTTTAGTTCAGCGTGTAGTGAACCCATCCAGGGAGTCACACACACCCGCTACCGACCAAATCCCTCACAATATATATAAATAAATATATAAATGTAGTGCTACCCCCGTTGGTTAATTTGGGATCTACTCTCGTTGACTCAAATCACCCCTTATTAAAATAGCTCAAACCCACCCTTGACACATCAGAAACCTGGTGGTAGAATATTGTGACCCCTGCTGGGCTGGAGTCACAATAGCAGGCACATAATATGCAATGACAATATGACAATAAATTACCTGTGATAATGGAATGGTCCCTCCAGGCAAGAAAATATACTCCACACAGTGAATATAATTGAATAATGAAAAAGGGTAAGTTTACTTGCATATAAACTTGGTAACAACTGGTATGGAATCTAAATGCAAATACATTCAATCAGTAATTCACATTCGCAAGGGCCCTTGCAGGAATTAGCAATTAAGATGGATTAATGGGATGTTCTGAACCTAAGAATGGTACCATTCGGTTAAACTAGAAGTCAGTCTATGCTCGCGAGCGCCCCTAGCGGGCAATCCTACAGATTAGTCAAAGTTTGCGTAGCGGCCGGTTGGTGCACATCAAAATTGTAATCCACGGATAACAGTTAAAGGAGGAAATCGCACCACAGAGGGCCTATGGCAACAAAACATGGGTGCATTAATCACTCATCAGTGTCAATCACTTCTGGGAGGTGTTGAAATAGCCTACTGGTCTCTAAACTCCAGCTGTGGGCCGAGCATATGTCTAAGGTCTAAGAAATGAGACTGGATGTCTGCGGTAACTCAAAAGTTAGAAGCTGAGCAAATGCTCTCTCACCTCACAGGCCGACCCGCCTGATCTCTCCTCAGAAAAAGAAGGCGCGCTGGTGAGGTGCGGCTCCATGGGACACCGGACCCCCGACGAGGGTTCTCCGCTGTTTCGGGTGTCAGCTGGGCTGCCTCTTCCACCTCCCGGAACACAGGCTGGATACTGGGCTCTGGCTTCCCCTTGGATGGCTGGTCTCTCAGTGGGTAGGCCCAGGCTTCTGGCCTAGCAGCATGGCTGTCGTTGTTCGCAGAGGAGATGATGCTAATCCCGAGAGAGAGAGAGAGATCGCCACGCCCTCCCCTTAAATACCCCCCCACAAGTCTGTGCGGAGGTGTCACATGCTGGTATCGCATGCTCCTACAGGCAAAGCATTGTGGGAAATATAGTCCGTTTCTCCTACGGCTCAATGGAGTCCATATCTCCTGCTACTTGTAGTCCCGCAATGCATAACAGTGTCTAACATATGTACAAATGTGTATAAAGTTCTAGCGGGATGGCCTGTCATTAGAATCAGATAGGGTGACCCCGCTACCCAAAATATTGTCAAAAGTATTGCGATGCCTGCCTTTACACACACATGAACTTTAATGGCATCCCAGTCTCAGTCCGTAGGGTTCAATACTGAGTTGGCCCAACCTTTGCAGCTATAACAGTTTCAACTCTTCAGGGAGGTTTAGGAGTGTGTCTATGGGAATGTTTGACCATTCTTCCAGAAGCGTATTTGTGAGGTCAGGTACTTGGATGAGAAAGCCTGCCTCGCATTATTCACTTTAATTCATCCCAAAGGGGTTCTATTGGGTTGTTGTCAGGTCTCTGTGCAGGCCTGTCAAGTTCTTCCACCCCAAACTCACTCATCAATGTCTTTATGGACCTTCCTTTGTGCACTGGTCCAAATAATTTGGCAGAGGGTGGATTATGGTATGGAGTTATTTTTCAGGGGCTGGGCTTGGCCCCTTAGTTCCAGTGAAGGAAACTCTTAAGGCGTTAGCATACCAAGACATTTTGGACAATTTCCCGTTTGGGGATGGCCCCTTCCTGTTCCAACATGACTGCGGACTATTGCACAAAGCAAAGTTCATAAAGACATGGATTAGCGAGTTTGGGATGGAGAAACCTGACTGTCCTGCACAGTCCCGACCTCAACTCAATAGAACACCTAAAGGGCTGCTAAAAAATGGCAATAATAAAAAATAAATAAAATAAATGTAATAATAAAAAAAGCTATTGAAAACATCTACTGCCCTACTGATACCATCCATTGCCCCTACTGACACCAACCTCTGCCTTAGGTGGCGTACACACGACAGAGGTTCTCGCTGGAAACCAGCGAGAACCTCGCTGGAAGCTGCATTCCAGTGAGACCCTCGGCCGTGTGTACGTTCCTGGCTCGCCCCGCCCGTCGGGAATCCTGTCGAGCGAACAGAGAGCACGCTCTCTTTTTGTTTGACGGCCCGCCTGGATGAATGGCTGGTTGCCATTCCCGACGGGCGGGTCGCCGATTTCGACGGCCAGCAGAGAACCTCGACGGGCGGAACGATGTGTTCTGCCCGTCGAGGTTCTCTGCCGTGTGTACGCAGCTTCACTGACACCATCCACTGCTCTACTGACTAACACCTTTCACTGCCCTACTGACTCCAATCTCTACCCTACTGACACTGTCAACCCCCCACACACTGTTAACTGACATCATCCTTTGCCCTATTGGCACCACCCACTGCCCTACTGACATTGTGAACACAGTCCACTGGCCTACTGATTGATACTGTCCACATTTATAGTAGGATAAGTTTATATTTTTACAGTGACACTTTTTTTTTTACTAAGTTTTCCTTTTTATTTAGTTAGGCCTTGTTAGTTATTTTGAAAAGGGCTTCAAACCCCATTGACTTCTTTCATGTTGTTCAGGTAGATTGACACCTCTCAAAGGTTGCCTACCCCTCCATTAAGGTTTAAAATGCCCAGCATTTAGTACCAATTTATTTATCATTGGTTTAATAATACAGTATACTGTTGCTGCAAATTATGATATTCCAAAAAAGAATTTTGCAGTCTTGTAAAATTACTGACAGGTCTGCTTCCAATTACCTATAGTTTATCTTACTTTTGAGTTGGCCCATTACAGAAACTGAAGGATGTTGAAAGGCTTTCACAGGCATGGGTTTAATTACAAGCTGTTCACTTTGCAAGGGAAATTTTTCCTAATGCGTGAAGTGAAACTCTGACTTCCATCAACCAATTATGTCCAAGCGAAAATACTGTTTTATTTTCTGTTCATGTGATTGGGCATTTTTTGCTAAACGAATTTTCACCACATTCACTAATCTAAGAGAAAATTCCCTTTGGCAATATGAAACTTCTATTACAAAGTGAGCAGCCTATGCGCCTTTATTAACTGCTTAAGGACCGCCGCATGTACATATACGTCGGCAGAATGGCACGTACAGGCACATTGGCGTACCTGTACTTCCCTGCCTAGACGTGGGTCGGGGGATCGGACCCCCCCCGGTACTTGCGGCGGTCCGGTTTGCTGTGGGAGCCATCCGGGATGAGGGGACAACTGTTCGTTTTTGTCCGCCCCATCCGGATCGCTCCCAGCCAATGCGCGTCCTCCCCGCCCTGCACTTCCTCTGCCTGTATAATGTAAACACAGGCAGAGGAAGTGATGTCAGCTCTCCTCTCGGCGGTATTTTCAATCCGCCGAGAGGAGAGAAGACATCACAAGTGAGTTGCACCAACACTACACTGACACTACACACATAGGCACATTTAACCCCTTCCGATCACCCCCCCCACACCCCCCTGTCACAGTGTCACTGAATGCAGTGATCATATATTTACTGATCACTGCATTTAGTGTCAGTGTGACAGTTAGTGTGACAGGCAGTTAGTGTTAGGTCCAGGGTAGCCCCGTACCCCCCCAATAAAGTTTTAACCCCTTAATCACCACCCTAGTTAACCCTTTCACCCCCTATTGCCAGTGTCACTAAGCGATCATTTTTCTGATCGCTGTATTAGTGTCACTGCTGCCGCTAGGTAGCTAGTTTTTTTTTTTATTGCGATTTTTTTTTTTTACTGAAGACATGTGGCTGAATACATTTTGGCCTAAATGTTTGACTAAAATTTAGTTTATTCGATTTTTCTTATAACAAAAAGAAAAAAACATTGATTTTTTTTTAAATGTCGCTCTATTTTTGTTTATAGCGCAAAAAGTAAAAATCGCAGAGACAATCAAATGCCATCAAAAGAAAGCTCTATTTGTGGGAAGAAAAGAATGCAAATTCTGTTTGGGAGCCACATCGCACGACTGCGCAATTGTCTGTTAAAGCGACGCAGTGCCGAATTGTAAAAACGTCTCTGGGCATTTAGCAGCATATTGGTCCGGGGCTTAAGTGGTTAAAGGAGTTGTAAAGGAAAAAATTGTTTTGCCTAAAATTAATGTCTGCAAGGTAAACAGACAGAATCGTGTAATGATTCTGTTAACAAATGAGTTAATACCTATTAAATTTCTTCATCTATATCACCTCCGGCGTTCTAGTTTCTGTTCTCTCATTCACTTCCTGTTTTGCGGCGCTCGTTCATGTAAGAACTACATTTCCCAGTATGAATTGTGGCACACCCAGTAATTCACACCTCCTTGAAGTCTCTAACACATAGAGAGCATCCTGCCACACAGATGTAGGGGGCGAGCATGTTACTGACCACCGCAGTAAAGTCTCCCTTTCACGGTGGTCAGTAAAATCAGACGAGTAGGAAGTGAACAGAACAGAGAAAAAATAGAGCAACTTCTGAGCAAAAACGAACAATGAGGAAGTGAAAAGAGGAATCTCTGCGGGTAAATGATGCTTATTATGAAAACATTTTTTTTTCCTTTACAACCCCTTTAAATCAACTCCATGTCAATTGTTTTAAGATTATTAGTGAAAATAAATCTTAGTTAAACATGGTAATGAACAATTGTATTCAAAATAGCGTGTAGAGGAAAAGAGGGTGGGGGGGGGGGTAAAACTGTAGTTATGTCTTCTTCTATATTTTGCAACTTATAGCACTAGTGACTAGATTCTGAGAGTAATTGCCTACAAATCTTTTGCCAGATGAAACTATTCTGGAAATTACCCTTTTAATGACATTTCCTGTGAAATAAGGTTGGCAGTGTTTCACATTTTTAAGCTCTCTGTTTTGGATTTCCAGTAATAGGGATCGAGATGCAGGATTGCTTCTTTGTCTATAAATTTCAGTTTCACACAGCTGACTCCAGGGTTACTCCAAAAACGATTGCTTAAACTCCAGTTCTGTTTTTTGACAGGTCTGTTCAGCTACAGCAATTTTTTTTCAATTATCTGCAGACAATTAATGCCTTTATTGAAGTTTTAATAGAAATATAACAGACCAAATATAAGTCCTTGTAATGAAATATAATGATATATAATGCACACAACACAAAATAGATTATGTTTAATCTCATTTATTAGGTTTTTAGGTAGACACCAAAACAAATGTCAGAGTAAGTCAAGAAAATGCAAACATATTAAAGGAACACTGACATATCCAAAACCACACTATATAAGGAAGACAACCATCAGGAACAAACAACGTATATTTGCATAAAATAGGAAAATAACCATTGTTACATAGTTTGATCAAGAACGTATAGCTGACCAAAACAGATCATAAAAGTAGGGGAAAAACAGATCCCTATAGCAATATATTGCAGGTAGGACATTGACAGACAACTATCTGTGAAACAGAGTACCTCTGAAAAACACAACAGCAAACGAGTGATAAAAATAATAAGTCCAGAAACAGCAAAAGAGGATAGAGAGAACAGAAAAGAGAGGATTTGTCAAAATAAAAAACAAACACAATAAATAAATAACAAAAAAATGTAAATGGGGAAGCGGAGGTAAAGGTTGAGGGGAGAGGGATGAGAGGGCCAGAAATACCTACATAAAACAACAGAAGGGCAACAAAAACTGTTGGGAGAATCCCGGAATTACTCAGAAGGCTAATCCGTAGTAGTGATAAATGTGTTCAAAGTAAATAAGTACCGGAAATGATTCCAGACAGTCTATATAATACTATGAGATTTGTCTTCAACCCAAGCTATCATATTTTCCATATGTTCAATGTAATTTATTTCACATGTCCAGGCGGCTAAGGTTGGTGGGTTAGATTGGCACCAGCATCTGGCAATAACAGATCGAGCCGCAGTTAGGAAATGTCTAATCAGACTTTTTTCTATCTATTTGTAGGAGCCTGGCACCAGAGAAAGGACAGTAAGCGTAGGCTGGTTAGGGTATGCATCACCCACCAAATAAGCAAACAATTTCAATATCTTGTCTCAAAAAGGAAGGCAAATGCCCTAGATATGAATCATGGTGCCAGGAACACGCAAACAGCACCAACATGTGTTGGGGATACAGTGTAATATACAAACATGACAAAAAGAGATGTAGCATATTTAAAAAGCAATGAAAAGACTTTCACCAAATATTCACTCACTGATGGTGAATCAATACCTGTAATTTAAAACAGATGCACAAAAAATAGGATTTGCCTACTCCTATTTTTTTTTCAATGTAACCACTAGTGGACTGCCCCCCCGCGCAATGTACTGTGGACTGGTGGCCCGCCTGTCAGCAATGATTCACAGCTGGGAACTGCTGGTCGGCACAATCGGCATATATACAACCACAGTCCAGTGCTCTGTGTTGACAATCAACACAGCTCTGTACAGAGGGAACGTTCTCTCTGTTTCTCATCCCTGCAAAGCAGAAAACAAAGAGCTCTCTAAATAAAAGCAGCACACTTTACACATATTACACATAGTTAGGTACACATTTAACCCCTTGAACTCCCTAGTTGTTAACCCTTTCCCAGTGTCGTTATTACTGTACAGTGACAGTGTATAGTATTATCACTGATCACTGTATTAATGTAACTGGTGATGTTAGTGGCAGTTAGTCAGCTCCCCCCAGCATCAGTTAGTGTCAGATTGCACACTGCAAACCCGCGTTTTGTTTATAGGCGTTTTTTGTTCTTGGTCATACTAAACGCAAACGCGGCAAAAAATTACAGAAGTTTTAAATGTGGGTTACTATCTGTCAAGTTCAATTATTTAGGAGCAGTTGTAAAAATGTCCAGTGTACATCAAACCTTACACCACAGGAACAAATGTACTTGCTCTATAATCATGTTAAGATTACTCATGGTGCCTTCACTTTAACTTAGCAATTTAACTAAAATGTGTTACCTGTTTTTTCAGACTCCTGCTTTGTTATCCTTATAGTAAAAGGGGGTGGGAAGTAAATTGACACATTTAATTATTATTTGCCATAAATGTTTTTGCAGAGAAAATATGGTAGAGAATGGGTAAAGTATACTTAAAGTATACTGGATAAAAAAGGACTTTCCTGTTTGGCGTAATCAACATTTTAGCAGATCTGTGTAACTTCTATTGGTCAAAGAATAAGCTGAAGGAGGCAGATACATAGATACATAGATACATACAGTGTTCGTAATATTGCTTTGTAACATGATAACCAGCCAGTCAGAGCACTCAGTTTCTTTCTGGTAAAGACAGTAGTTCTACAGCCTATTGTGGCACCACCCTGCATGTTGGGTGGCAGATCCAATCTCCATGGTCATGAAATGGTTAAATGACAGGTAATGGTATAACCAAGTCAAGTGGCTTTTAATACATGCCTATATCAAGTTACCAGTCAGCTGACACTGATTTATTTTTTTGTGTTTCAGGAGGGGTTCAAAATGGGACTGACAGTAGAAGGAACTGTGTTTTGCCTTGATCCTATGGATAACAGAAGTTGAAACTATGGATACAAGGAGCCACGGGCCTGGCCCCTTTCTTTTCACATATGTGCCAAAATATGAGAATATTTCTTGTCTCGCCTCGGAAAAAGTTCTGCAATATAAGGGAACAGACTGCATTTAAAACTTTCATAAAGTTGGTGGTGCATCATAAATGGAACCATCAACCTTTTTCCTATGCAGAAAACAGAATTGAAATCCTTGTATAATGACATAATGCCTGTTTATAATTAGTTTGTACACATTTCAAAAATTAATGTCACAAATAACCATTCAGTAATTGGCATTAGCAAAACTCTAACAACAATTTGTAAATATTTTTACAGTTTTAAGCAGAGCTTATTCAAATGTACACGGATGAGTTTTTACGAATGATGGTTTTTGTTTTTTTGTTACTTTTATGTATTTAAACCATTGTCTGTGTAATAATTAATATTTTTATACTGGAAAATATTTCTATCTCAACTGGTAAATCTTCCATTGGCAGTAGAGTGGTACGTAGTTTTTAGGTAATGGAACAATAAAATGGTTTTGATTTGAATGCAATACCAAATTGTGTAAACTCCCATTTGTGTGCATGCACAACACAGAAACTGTGTGCATTCACCTAACATCTCATTTTAAATCCAATGTATCTATATTTTATTTTATTTAGATTCGAGACATATACTGGAACTTTTATTAGCCCTCGTTTCCCCTTTCCAGTGGGCAGGAATAATGGAATTTACATTGTGCTGTAAATGGTGAAGCTTTTTTCACAATGTGTACCAGAGCATAGGAAACGTAACAATAAGTCTGAGCTATAGAGTTGGGCCTAGCAGCGCAGAGATCAAATAATTTATTCACAGTTAAGAGTATAGCTCCCTCATGGCAGCCGGTAAACCGGGTTCTTTAGTGGGCGTGATTTATAAAAGGAAGTGTGTGTATATTGGTGCATTAACTGAGCACAGTCAGCAAAATTATATTGTCACAGTATCTATTATGTGACACAACAGGCAAAGGCTGCATAATATATATTATTACAGCAGTAGTAAAGGGTAAGCTTTTTTTACCCAATGCATTCACAGCATTAATATGGAAAATAAATGTCCCAGTACAATTACATTTATCGTGTTCCCATACAAGAAAAGAGTGTTTACAAGGAAACAGAATATAAATGATATGTAAGTGTAATCTTTTAAGTTTTGACAATGGGTATGGGGAGATGATCCCCTGCCCACTATCACAATGGGGGATCAAGGATGGGGTGCATGGCTGCTGCTTTAATAACATGTTACATGTCACACTATGAAAAAAAGTGTAACATGTAACATATAACATATTGCTAAAGGGTAATTTAGCCTTTAGAGATCCATGCTTGTTTGGATAGTTAACTATAGAGTAATATAAGTGTTGAAATACTTTTCCTGGAGTAATTGTTCCACGAGGTACCTTTTTATACTAATCACATGTGTGGACACCCATGGAGTCATCATGTGATCTCTGTTGAAGTGGAGTTCTAGAGATTTAATGTGCCATGTGTCCCCTATAGCAAAGCTCATGGTATCATGTGTGATTTTTATTTGTAACTTGTTACATTTTTCATTGGGCATACATATATTTTTTCTTTTACGCTGGATTACCAGTGCTTTGCTACTACCAGCAGGCAAATAATTAAATCCTTTTTCTTTAATGGAGTGTGCAACAGTAGAATGTAGCAGTAAGCACAACATTAGTAGGTCATAAATTATACATTCTGTACAATGTCACATTTTTTGTTTCAGGATGTGTTAGTGATGGTAATGTTAATGGTTGGTCATTTGTTTATTGGTAATGCTGGGACTATTCGGTAGTTTAGATAACCCATCAGCATTCTTTTCTGTTCTATAGCTTTGATCTAACATCTCAATTTCTGCACTGAGCCAGGTAAAAGTGTTGATCTTACAGTGCTTGCTGCTGCTGCTAATCTTCTTGTACTGCTGTTTTCATGGTGCTGGCAGAGGAGGAGGAGGAGGAGGAGGAGGAGGAGAGGGAACAGATCGTATTTAGAATTTTTATAGTCAGCTTCCTGAGAAATAGTGGCCAACATAAATCAAAAAGAAATCCCAAGCACCACTCCTATAAGGTGATCAAGAAAAGCCTAAAAAGCTGCTGACACTAATCACAATCCTACACGTGTATCAATACATTTAAACAATCAACTGTAAACAAGAAGGAAATGCGCCAAACTAAGTGCAGTAAATAGGAATTTAATGAAGTAAATTAGTAAACAGTAAATTGGCTACTCACAAGACAATGAGAGCATAGGCACATAAGGGGTTAACGACTGGTCCGGTGTCACACCTATCGTCTACAGCTGCAAAGATCCAGGCAGGCTGACTTGGCCAAGTCATGGGAGATGTAGAAGCCCATCCTGGGGAAGCCTAGGGGAAGCAACAGGGGGTCCAGGAGCCATGTATCCTAGTTAGGACACGCTGTGCGTTCCAGCATGAAGCCCAATCCGTTGCCGTACGACCGGAAGTGACGTCGAACCTTGGGCCAACCAATGGGATGACGCGTTTCTCAGCATCCGCTGGTTCATCAGATCCATAACGTCCAATAGGAGCGGACGTACTATATATGCAGGGGATTATCGTGATTGGTACTGCATATATAGTACGTCCGCTCCTATTGGACATTATGGATCTGATGAACCAGCGGATGCTGAGAAACGCGTCATCCCATTGGTTGGCCCGAGGTTCGACGTCACTTCCGGTCGTACGGCGACGGATTGCGCTTCATGCTGGAACGCAGAGCGCGTCCTAACTAGGATACACGGCTACTGGACCCCCTGTTGCTTCCCCTAGGCTTCCCCAGGATGGGCTTCTACATCTCCCATGACTTGGCCAAGTCAGCCTGCCTGGACCTTTGCAGCTGTAGACGATAGGTGTGACATCGGACCAGTCGTTAACCCCTTATGTGCCTATGCTCTCATTGTCTTGTGAGTAGCCAATTTACTGTTTACTAATTTACTTCATTAAATTCCTATTTACTGCACTTAGTTTGGCGCATTTCCTTCTTGTTTACATATACCTTTCAGAGTCTGCTTCTGCTTCAGGATTGTGCTGCCACTAGTGTTGTTGGACTAACACTGAACTTTTGGGACTTTTTATTTGACCATATTTGTATGGTCATTCATTGGACTATCATTATATGGTCATTTATTTATCCATTTGTTTATTTTCCTTTGATCATTTCCCTCTGATATTGACATGGACCTTATGATTTATTAATTGTATTATTGATTTATTGATTGCACTTTTTAGTCGTGCGCCATCTACCTATTTTTTAAAACAATCAACTGTGCAGCACTTAAAACTAACGACGCTAAAGTGCAAATATAGTGCAAATATGTAAGTATTCTGATGAAACTACAAATATGACTTCATATGTGAAACCAATACTAATCATGCAGTGCGTAAACACTTCAATTATGTAAAAAAAAAAAAACAGAATTCATATAAACATATAATAAAAGTTGAATATAGAAGATTAGTTCATTAGGTCCCCACAATGTAAGTGCTTAATAATAAGTGCTCAAACTGAATCCACTCCTATGTGCTCAAAAAGGATCCAGGATGTGTATCACCACAGTTTCTCCCCCCTGCAGGAATATTCTCACCTGAATTAACGCCCAGTGTAGCCAACCTGTATATGGCAAAGTGGGAAGAGGAAGGACTGTTATGTAACCCCGACCCTGAATTTATATTATTTAGACACTTTTTGATGACCTAATTATATTTAGTAATGGAGATGGAAGATCTAAAAACACTTTTATCAGTCTTGAACGCTAATGATCAGAGTATTAACCTTATATTGGAAATAAGTAAAGAAAAAAAATATTTTTGGGATTTGGAAATAAGCATTGCAAACCAGGAACTATATACCAAAACTTAAAGGGGCAGACAGCAATTCATACATCACATTCAACAGCTGCCATCATAAACCATGGGTGTTAACTATACCCAGAGGGCAGTATATAAGACTAATGCCGCGTACACACGGTCGTTTTTTGCGATGAAAAAAAAACCGACGTTTTCTGTGAAGTAAAAAACGACGTTTTTGAAACGTCACTTTTCAAAGACAATTTTGCATACACACCATCGTTTTTTCACAAAAAGCGAGGTTACGTTCACCACTCTTTTCCATTGAAGCTCGCTTCATACTGTAACTAGCTTCTGGGCATGCGCGGGTTGAAAAACGTTGTTTTGAACAACGTTTTTGCTACACACGGTGACTTTTTGTGAAACGACGTTTTGAAAAACGACACAAAAAATTCAAGCATGTTGGAATTTTTTTTTGGTCGTTTTTTTTAAGACAAAAAACGACGTTTTGCCCACACACGATCAATTTAAATGACGTTTTAAAAAACGTCGTTTTTTTTTCATCGCAAAAAACGACCGTGTGTACGCGGCATTAGAAGGAATTGCATACACATGGAGGATTTTGAGGTATAATCTAATAGACTCACAAGAATGTTTAGAGATATGGGATAGGTAACTAGAAAAAATAAGACTGATGGATAGGAAATCATTAATCATTGATAAGGGACCAATAGAGGGGATATGGGTAATATATACATTTTTGATTATAATTTCCAGTTTAAGACTGTGGAACAAATTATCAATAAGCATTGACAGGTTTTGAAAATCGAGAACCTACTCTCCCGTACACACGAGTGGGTTCTCCGACAGGAAAACTCCAATGAGAGCTTTTGGCCGGGAATCCCGGCCTTGTGTATGCTTCATCTGAGATTTTCCGATGGGAAAACTGCCAAAAACGTCCGATTTGCTCGTACACATGGCCGGGGTTTCTGGCGGGAACAAGTCAGGCAGGAAAAAAGAGAGCAGGTTCCCTTTTTTTTCCGGTGGTTTTTGGCCAGTTTTCCGGTCGGAAAAACTGCGAGGAGCGTACACACAGCTGGGATTCCTGGCCAAAAGCTCTCCTCGCAGTTTTCCCGTCTGAAAACCCAGTTGTGTGTAAGGGGATTTTGAGTTCATTATGATCATTCATACACATTCTGAAAGTCCCACCAGACATTCTCTGCTCTTATTCACTTTAATTAAACTAATTTAATCACATTTTTATGTCTTAATGTTTGCCACATCCCAACAACAATGCTCAATGCCATAAAGATGGCATGACAGCACTTCACTTTGCTAGCCACAAATGACACCAGAAAAAATGTATGTGTTTAGGACTTTTTTTAAACCATTTGAAACAATTATCTGGAAATGCTATTCTAATGGGCACACTAAAACATCACTAAGGTAGAAAAATTAGATAGTGGCCCCCTAAAATTAGTTATTTTGCTTTGACACTTTTAAATCTTTTGTAATGTCATACAGCTACACATATTGCAACACCAATGCAGTGCAATGCAGGAGGTTCGAGGACTGTGTAGACCCTGCACTTTAAATGTGCAAGATAAAGAAGCAAAAACAACTCACAGAGACTGAGAATTTTATTCGAAACCCTCCCTGTACAGTGGGGATTGAAAGTTTGGGCACCTCAGGTAAAAATTTGTATTAATGTGCATAACGAAGCAAAGGAAAGATGGAAAAATCTCCAAAAGGCATCAAATTACAGACTAGACATTCTTATAATATGTAAAAAAAAGTTAGATTTTTATTTCCATCATTTACACTTTCAAAATTACAGAAAACAAAAAAATGGTGTCTGCAAAAGTTTGGGCACCCTGCAGAGTTAATATCTTGTACTGCCCCCTTTGGCAGGTATCACAGCTTGTAAACGCCCTTTGTAGCCAGCCAAGAGTCTTTCAATTCTTGGTTGAGGTATCTTTGTCCATTCTTCCTTACAAAAGTCTTCCAGTTCTTTGAGATTTCTGGGCTGTCACGCACTGCTCTTTTAAGGTCTATCCATAGATTTTCAATTATGTTGAGGTCAGGAGATTGTGAAGGCCATTGCAAAACCTTCAGTTTAGGCCTCTTGATGTAATCCACCATGGATTTTCAGGTGTGTTTAGGATCATTATCCATTTGTAGAAGCCATCCTCTCTTTAACTTCAGCTTTTTCACAGATGGCATCAAGTTACCATCCAAAATTTGCTGAAATTTTATTGAATCCATTTTTCCTTCTACTCGTGAAATGTTCCCTGTGCCACTGGCTGCAATACAACCTCAAAGCATGATTGATCCACCCGCATGCTTAACAGTTGGACAGAGGTTCTTTTCATTAAATTCTGTTGCCTTTCTTCTCCAAACGTACCTTTGCTCATTCCGGCCAAAAAGTTATATTTTAACCTCATCGGTCCACAGAACTTGTTTCCAAAATGCATCAGGCTTGTCTATATGTTCATTTGCAAAGTTCAAATGCTGATTTTTGTGGTGAGGACGTAGAAGAGGTTTTCTTCTGATGACTCCTCCATGAAGACCGTGGCCCAGATTCACAGAGCAATTACGCCTGTATAACTGGTGTTAGACAGGAGTAATTTCAAATTTCGCGCGCCGTATCACTAGTTTGAATCCTCAAACCATGATACGGCGTCTTCGGGCTTCGATCCGAGAGGCTTACGTCTTCGTAATCCTTCGGATCTACGCTGCGATATTTTTGCGGCCGCTGGGAGGAGTTCGCGTCGTTTTCATGCGTCAGGGTATGCAAATTAGTTTTTACGGCGATCCACGAAGGTACGAGTGTCCCTCGCAATTCGCCTACGTCATTTTTTGGCTACGTAATGTTAGAGGAGCTTTTTGCTGGTCTAACAGTGCGTAACCCATGTAAAGTATGGCCGTCGTTCCCGCGTCGATTTGAAAATATTATTTTTTTTTTAACGTAACTCGTTCGGGAATAGGAATGTACGTAAACGACGCTACTACGACGTGACGACGTGTTTTCGCGCAATGCACGGCGGGAAATTTGCGAACGGAGCATGCGCAGTTCGATCACCGCGGGAACGCGCCTATTTTAAATGCTTCACGCCCCCTACTCGCGCAGATGGATTGCGACGGGAGAAATACACTACGCCGCCGTCGTTTACTGGACAAAATCTACCTGAATTCCACATAGAGCCAGGTAAAAAACGGCGGCGTAGTGTATTTCTGATACTCTACGAGAATCTAATTCTCTGTGAATCTGCCCCCATATTTGTACAATTATCTCTTTATAGTGGAATAGTGTACCACAACTCCAGTGTCTGCCAGATCAATTGCTTTTCTCACAATCCTGCGAGCTGTTCTGTCTGATATTTTTTCTTGGTCTTCCAGATCTTGCTTTAACTTCCACTGTTTCTGATGACTGCCATTTCTTAATTACATTCCGAACAGAGGATATTGACATCTGAAAACGCTTTGCTATCTTCTTATAGCCTTCTCCAGCTTTGTGAGCATCAACTATTTTCAGTTTCAATTTTCTAGACAACTGCTTAGAAGAACCCATGGTGCTGATTGTTGGGGCAAGGTCAGATGAGTCTGGGCATTTAAAACCTTTGAGATTGACATCACCTGGTCTTCCCAGACGATGATTGAGAACAATCCATGACACTGGCAGGTCTCAGCTTTGCAAAGGGGGCAGTGCATGCTATAAATTCTGCAGGGTGCCCAAACGTTTGCAGATGCCATTTTTTGGTTTTCTGACATTTTGAAAGTGTAAATGATGGAAATAAAATCTAACTTTTTTTGACATATTATAAGAATGTCTAGTCTGTAATTTGATGCCTTCTGGAGATTTTTCCATCTTTCCTTGGCTTCGTTATGTACATCAATACAAATTTTTACCTCGGTTGACCAAACTTTCGATCCCCACTATATATTTATTTTACTTACATTTTTCTCTATCTCTACTGACATAGAACATCTACTACAGCTATGAATGCAGTGTTGATAGCAGCAGACTCCACATATGCGCAGCTTTTAAACATCTCCTTTGCATCTTAGGCCATGTTTCTTTGTCTTCCTGTAACACAACAATTGTTAGTTGCAGCCAAATCCAAAGATTGTTCATAAGATTGTTGGAGTTTGGTGACTGGCCTCTCTCATGTACATGAGAGAGGCCAGTCACCAAACTCCAACAATCTTATGAAAATGTGCTTAAACAGCGGCAGTACCTTTAGGAGACTTGTAAAAGTATCTAGGAATTTTGTTGGAGAACTTTTACATTGAAATTCTAATATAGAAATCATAATATACTGTAATCGTTATTATCACACATATGTCAATGCCTGCTTGCACCCCAAGTTGCTTTAATCCTTTTTCTAAAGAGTCTTTTCAGTTAGACATATTCCTTTTCTTTTTCCAATTTTTTTTCAGCTGGATGATCATTCTCAGTTTATTGCAGAAGCTCTAGTCAGAAGCTGCCTATAGCTTTTATTCTTTGTACACAGTTCTTAGAACCTTAGTAGTTCTGCTCTCATTTTTTATATTTTTTAACTTTCTTTCTTTTTTAAATCAAAACCAGATGCCTGCTAAAAAAAAAAAAAAGCGATTGGATGGCGTTGGGTTTACTAAAGCCTCGTAAACACGATCAGTCCATCCTTCGGACTGTTCTCATTGGTTAACCGATGAAGCTGACTGATGGTCTGATGTTCCTACACACCATCAGTTAAAAAAACGATCGTGTTAGAATGCGGTGACGTAAAACACAATGACATGCTGAAAAAAATGAAGTTCAATGCTTCCAAGCATTCGTCAACTTGATTCTGAGCATGCATGGATTTTTAACCGATGGTTGTGCGTACTAACGATCGATTTTGACCTATCGGTTAGGCATCCATCGGTTAAATTTTAAAGCAAGTTGGCTTTTTTTTAACCGAAGGTTAATTAACCGATGGAGCCTACACACGATTGGTTTTCACCAATGAAAACGGTCCATCAGACTGTTGTCCTCTGGTTAACCGATCGTGTGTACGGGGCCTAAGAAGCAAAAAAGAGAGATAGAGGTGCCACAAGTCCAGAGTTGGCAGCTGCACAGGAGGGGGCAAGCATCAAGTTTGAGTATGAGTGTGTATGAAGTAGGAGCATAGTGAATCTAGAAATGCAGTTCCTTAGGTGAATGCTCTGTGTTTTGCTTGCCTTCTATGTTTTTCAAAAATGCCTGAGCCCTGAAATCAAAAAAGTGAGTCCAGACACCATATTACATGTTTTAAATCAAAACGAGATGCCTGCTATTCCTTTATTTCTACAAAACCTCATGTGCTTCTCTTTGATTAAGCTTTACATTGTCACTCAGTCTCACTTTCTTTGATAATGGCTAAGCTTCTACAATTGTGTATTATACATTCTCTCTACTCCAGTGCTACTGCATCCATAGGTTTCTTTAGACACAGCAGTGACATTGTTGGTGAAAAGAACCAAAGTGCATGGTGGGGGACATAGACATCTGATGCTACCAAAAGTGTCAAATGTCGAGGAGACTGACAATGCCTGCAACACTGGAATAGATGCAGGCTAGGGCACACATTCTGCTGTATAGGTGAGTATAATTGTAGGACATTTTCATTTTAATTTCTTTGTGGGCTGACAGATTAGCTTTAACAAAATAAGCACTACTGTAGCACACATTAGAAAGTAGAAAAATATGAATTAGTAGTATAATATAATATTTTATGATCTAATTTTGCAACTACAATTTTGGGGTGATCAATCCTTATATTCTTTTAAGAAATAGCAGATATCTTTCACATTATAATTTATTTTCATGTTGAAGCATGGTCTATTATGACAACATGATTGGCTGCAGAGCATGCTTGTCCATTTTATCTATCATCAGTGCTTGGTTTTTGAACTTTCTTAATGTGTCTTTCTTCATATTTATGGAATTTTTGCAGACTCTTCATATAATCCTCCAAATAATTGACTTATATATGACAGCCTAAGCTTTGATCGCTAAAAATGACAATGCACCAAAGAGCATACTGTACACTAGACATTTTTTTACATTCACACTCAAAAGAACCTGAGAATCAACAAAAAAAAAACTATATTAAGTAAATGGCCTTGGTATTATTATTTTTTTTACTAAATATATGCTTAAAGAGGATGTAAACGTCAGAAAAAAAAACCTGCAAGACAAAGGCATAATGAGCTAGTATGCATCGCATACTAGCTCACTATAAAATACTTACCTTAGAACGAAGCTGTTGCAGTAGTCCCTGCACACTGCTGAGACGGCTGAGATTTTACCTAGAGTTACATCCAGGTTCGCAGGCTCTGGCGCTGTGATTGGCCAGCGACAATATGATGTAACTCCCGCGCATGCAGCATGATATGCACTCATGGGCAGTTCCTTCAAAACGCATGTGCCAGTGATGTCCCTGGCTGCATGCAATGTAAATATCTCCTAAACTGTACAGGTTTAGGACATATTTTCACTACCTATTTACCTATACTTACATATAGGTAAATGTATGCAGGGGAAGTTTACTTTCTCTTTAATGCATAATATTTGTTCCCATCAATATAGAGTTTTTGACGTTTTTTGTAGACTCAATACCTATCACTTTGTCTATGACAAATTAAAATCAAAGATATTATTGGGTGATTTATTTAACGTGAATAAAAAGCAAAAGAGGTCTTGGACTTTTAGGCACCACACAAATCCACGTTTACAGTCTTAAAATAATCACTTTATTTGTAGATGGTTAAAATACCTAATTCCACATAAGATCTATTAAAATATGGGATGCCATTAATGCACCTCTCTGAATATCACTGCCCAGCTACACAGTTTTATATTCATCATCCTGCAAATATAAGTTTATATCAGAGCTTGTCCTGTTTCTGGTTCCACAGTGAGGTAGGGGAAGTTTGACTCAATGAATGCTGCTTAATCAGGAGTATCATTGGAGATAAAACCTATCATAAGATCTTACTTTAAAGCCCCGTACACACGATCGGAATTTCCGATGGAAAAGGTCAGACAGACTTTTTCCATTTGAAATTCCGACGTGTGTATGCCCCATTGAAGTAATTTCATCCGATATTCTGAGGAATTCCATCAGATTTTAGATAAAGAGTTCTATTTTACTCCGATTCTGTCGGAATTCCGATGTGAGTTTGGCTAGGCAAACGCCTGATTGTGTGTACGGGGCATAACATGTAGGATCTTACACATACAGGATCTCCATCACATATATTAATAAAGACAGATTCCCAATATTCATTGATATTAATATACAGTACATATGTACAGTATACCTTATTAGGTTGTTTTGAAGTGTGCAATGGCCTTCTTCACAACAAGCCCAAAACATTGAGTGCAGCCAAATATCCCCCCTTAATGGCAGGTAGAAGCCAGGGGCATCTCAAGGATGTCTATGCAAGTATAGTTAGAGGACAATTACTGTATCTACAGCCATACATTATTGAAGAACAACTCAAAAAAGGGGGGGAAAATCCTAGTTCTCCATAGTTTTGGATGTTAAAGAACCATAATAAAACAGTCATCAGATTCCTTTACTGTTAAAATCCTATACAGTATTTATTTACACAATTGATTAAAAGACAGCCAATAACATCTCAAAAAGATATCTCAACTGATCACAATGACAATGAAAATAATAGTTTTGAAAATAACCAAAATAGACTTAAAAGGAACAAAACTGTCCATAGATCTAGAGAACACTTTAGCATAGCATAAGTCAGCCAATGTGCTTCACGGCAATGCCACTATCTCAGGACAGTATTGTGATGCAGTAATACACTAAATGTAATAAAAAGAACAATACAAGTAAATGTATCCTTTTATAAGGCACAACTGCATAATATATACCATCAAAGACCTTAACATGCATGCTCTCACATATCAGAGTAATGCATCAGAGGATGTTTATGCAAGGCGAATAGAGTAGTACACTGTTAAATCACAACTATAAGTTCACTGGGGCAAATGGGACAGCATATATAGTAATAAACATGAACTATATATAGGGGGCTACGAATCCAAAAAATACCTTGGTAATGTGATCATAGACATGCTGGAAGACTATTTCAAACCTAGCAAGGATCCCTTCAATCTAAAACCTTATAGTGCTGGTTCAGGAACTACAAATGAAAAAACATTACACTCTGAGGTAAATGGTCACATCATCCTAGCTAATATACTGAATAAAATATAATGAAAAATACATTGAATGGCAGAAAAGGAAGAATCAAGGCTGTGGGGAGGGGAGGAAAGAGAAAAAAAAAGAATAGAAGTGAGAGGGAAGGAAGAGTAAAAGGGGAAACAGGAAAGAGAAACAGGAAAGGGGAAGGAGACAGACAAATGGGGGGGGGGGCACAAATCAAGTATATTATATTTCCAGTTAGATGAAAATAAAACTGTAGCTAGGTAGTGATAATTGGGGGAGGTGCACAATTAGAGGTTTCTTGCAGGTGCAATGCTTAACACTAATGACATCCATTTTTTATAGGGAATTTCATTTTGAATTAAGTATTTTATACTCTTAAGTATAAATAAAACAAAACAATCATTTGTGGGGTGCCTTAAATGTCAGATTTCTCTTTTGCTTTGTATTTTTTAGGCTTGTGTGGATATGGCAATTTCCACTACTAAATAAATTACATAAGAATTTATTTATTGTGAAATATTAATGTTGGCTCATCAAGCACGTGTGTATCAGAATTCCGTTTAGTTTAACCACCCTATTACCACTGTAATAAATAGGCTGAATGATGGACATACATTTCTGGAGTGGCATTTAAAATAGGCATGTGCATTTCGTTTCGTTCCGAATCGAAATTCGGACGAATTTTCCATTATTCGGACATTCGGATGCATACGAATTCCCGAATTGCTATATTAGCGAAAAATTTCGACCGTTTTCGGAATTCGTTAGTTTTCGACCGAATTTCGAAAAAAAAAAAAATGGTCGAAATCAATTTTTTTTTTCCGAATTCCGAATCGAATACCCGCGGACTAAATTCGATCGGAATTCGAAAAAAAAAAAAAAAAAATTTCGAATTTAATTCGAAAAAAATTCTATTCGAAAAGAGACTATGGGGTCAATTCACAAAGAGAAACGTTATTGGTTTTCTTCAGGTGTTAAATTAGCACTCCTTATTTAATGCTAGCAAACATGGTATTCACGAAAGCTATAATCGTTATTTAACACAGTCGTTATGGTTTTCAACTGACTCTTTATCCAAACGTTATTCTAACTACTCAGACGTTATTATTAACATTTGGGATGTTAAAATAACTCTTAAGATCGTTAAATAATGCTGGAGAGATGCATTCTGGGAGCAGAAGGGGAGGAGAACAGCTGCATGTGGAAAAGAGCAGATACAGAGAGAGAGAGAGACACACAAGCAATACACATGGAGATTGAGCATGTGATGTGCAAAACTTCTAGTGTGTGCTTTTCTAAAGCCATGTGTATTTCCTCATACAGAGAATAAATCATGGGAGATGATAATCGGAATTTAGCTATCACCTGGGTTTCAGAAAAGTCATCCAAAATAGTATGTGGATGGAATACACATTTATAAATCTGAACAACATTCTAACGTGTTCTTCTTCGCCTCTGGATAATTTTAAGTTCAAATAGAGCACGGTTCTAGCTTGCCCAACACTACACTACACTACAAAAATCGCCAAAAGCTTCCTCTAACAACAAAATATCGCCTGGGAAATGTCATAACGCCACCCTGAGGGAGGTGTTAATTTAACGATTGCTTAACGATTGATAACTGTCCAAAAAATCTTTTTGCACTTCTGTACATATTTAACGATTTGAATCTTTAAAATAACGATTTGAATCTTTAAAATAACGATTTGAATCTTTAAAATAACAATTTGAATCTTTAAAATAACGATTTGACTCTTTAATAAGGATCCACACCTTAAAATATTGTTTCTGTGTAGGGAAACGTTATTTGATGATTTTTCAGAGCGTTAAATCGTTTAGTGAATTGAACTAGCTTCAATAACGTGCAAAATCGTTAAAATAACACTCGCAATCTGAAAATAAAGCTTTGTGAATTGACCCCTATTTGTTTTCTAATCTGGTTGAAATATTTTCGATTTCGACCGGATTTTTCGAAATTCGGTCGAAAACGAACTAATTCCGAAAACGAATTCAACACATGTAACGAACCTATCTTAACGAAATTTATTAAATGACGAATTGAAACGAAACAAAACGAAACAAATTTTTCACTTTTGCACATGCCTAATTTAAAAACAGCACTCTCTTTATTACTTGATCCAGCACCAAGCATGCACACCATACCTGTGATCACACTGGAGATCTAAGGCAAAATGCACACATGTCGTGTGATCACTGTGATGACTGATATACACACTGTAATGTCGTGTACAGACAATCGGACATTCCAACAACAAAACCATGGATTTTTTTCCGACGGATGTTGGATCAAACTTGTCTTGCATGCACACCGACACACAAATGTTGTCGAAAGTCGCAAGCATCAAGAACGCTGTGATGTACAACATGTACGACAAGCCTAGAAAAATTAAGTTCAATAGCCAATGGAGCTCTTCTGCTTGATTCCGAGCATGCGTGAAATTTTGTGGAATTGTGTACACACACTCTGAATTTCCGACAACAAGTTTTGTTGTCAGAAAATTTGAGAACCAGCTCTTTTAGCTTCCGATGGAGCCTACACACGATGGGAATTTTCGACCATGTGTAGGCTCCCATCGAACAGTTGTTGTCGGAAATCTTGACCGTGTGTATGCAACATAAGTGTAAGAAGGCTTTGTGAATAAAAGGATCAGATTTAACATATAAAGGGAAGCAGTAAATTCAAGGTGGGAAGGAGGGTTAATACATTTGATTGGGATCTTTTAACCCTGTTACAGCCTCCAGTACATCTCACCTCCATCCTGGGTCTGTAGTGATCTGCCTTTACCTCTTATCCTGCACATTAACCCCTCATCTACATTATAATAGTGTATGTGACCTGTACATTAACCTTTTCCAGGCCTTTTTTTCTCAAGCAATAGGTGCTGGAACTCAACCATGACCTCCCCTAAACCCCCCTACACACACCCTCCAAATCACATCAAATAGTGGGTGTGGTCAGTCAAATTTTACAAATAGTAGGAGGGTCTTTAAGGGGCATGAAATACCAAGATTGCATTACATATAGACAGCAAAGTTCAGGGAACACAGAGTGAAGAGCTGTCACTTGTAAACACAGAAACCAGACTTCTGTGTTTACCAGAGATTGTGGTCAGGAGCCCCCCCCCCTCCCCAAGGGTCTGAGCCAAAGGTGGTGGGACTGAGTTCCACCAAGTTCTCCCTGAAAAAAGCCCTGACCCTTTCATCTTCTCTTTCCTTTGTATAGGACCTGTACAATAATGATTCTCTGTATCTAGGGCAACATTACCAAGAATAATTTTTAAACTGCCTCTATACCAGCATGTTTCTTCATTTATAATGATTGTGGCAACAATGAGATCACATTGAAGTATCTACTTTCCAGAAAGGGTCATGACCTTTTTATTTGACATGTTTTATACTAGACACTAAGGGAATAGGGTTTTAAATACCACCAAAAAATTGTCTCAAAAAATATAAAACTATTTTAGATACAGTGTTGCTTGATTGACAATGTGTAATTGTCAATCAAACTATTGTGACACTGAAAAATGGCCTAATAATGATGGAAAATCCCAGATAGCAAGGATAAGTTGCCAAAAAGCAAGTGTTGAATTGTCTTGTTAACTTGCTGCACATTTTCACTGGCAGGTTGTACACATGCAACGCACTTGAAGCACAAGTTCTAGTTGCCACTTTTCCAAACTCAGCAACAGTGACCCCTGTGGGAGGATGACTATTGCACAGAACTTAGAGCAGACTTTCAGAATGTTTGCAAAGAAAGTTGAACTGGAGTCATGCAATGTAGACTCGCTGCAATTGTGCAACAAACTTGTGAAGCCTGGTCTAGCAATAGCTTAGCAAGTCATTTTCAAACATGCAGCTCAATTGCATGCTATCTGGAATATACAGTCTAGTACCCAAGAGCTTAGGGAAAATAAAAATAATGAAAACATTTTTCTTAACTTTTTAATAAAAGTAATCACATGTTCACTAAACCAAAAATAATATTGATTAGTAAATTCACTCTTTCCTGGAAGGTATATTTAATTTTAATAATCCAACTAAATCCTTTACATGGACATTAGTAAAAATTGTATACATGCATATTGCTATACTGGTTAACTTGTTAAAGCTTTGCTTCATAAAATATATTTGGAATAAAAAATTAATCAGGAAGGTAATGAGTGAGCATTACTTTCAGAAATATATTGTCTATTATTGCTGTTATAGATCACTCATAATGCTGTTGTGTTGTTTTTATTGTCATTACTTCATTCTAAAAAGCATTTGGCATCATGTATCTCTGTTTTACATACATTTTTCATTTCATTCATTATGTTAAACATATATTATGAAAAACATAGTGACCATATCTTTTCACAATTTAAATGTTATATTTTTTACTGAAATACATTAAAAACAACCATGATTTACATGATATGCATATGCATTGTGTTCAACTGTTGTAATGATAATATAGCACTGAATCCACAGGGTAACATAATAAACCCACATACGTACACATTATGTATGGAATGGAATTTCTTGGCAATCAGCTTGGTCAATATCAGTGTTTTGTATTTTGAGACCTCAAATTGGTAAAAGGTGACAACATATATTGTATAATATTGCATTAAAATGTTTCATTTGATATCACTGAACAATAAACCTATAGCATTTATAACTTTTCAATGGACGTTTTACTTGTTTTTATTGTGAGGTCAGTGTTTTTAATCTCTTAAAAAAAATTACTCTTTCAAAATAGATTTGACAAAAGTACCAAATGCCATCCACCGAATTAGGTATATTCAAATGAACCACTTTTTATGAACCAAAGCTCGTAAGGGCGACATACAAAAGTTGACATCTATGGAACATTTATGTAGTCAATATGACAAAACTCAAGGTCACATTTCAGCCATTTATACAATTTTGATGTATGTTCTGAAAAAATTAAGTTATATGCTTCAATGGGAAAGAGATCTTCAAGTCACTTTTGACCTTGAAGAATGGCTTAAGATATCGGAGTCTGCCTCTCGATCACTTATTAACACTTCTATTATAGAGGCTAACTATAAGGTTTTACTACGATGGTATATGGTACCGCCCAGGTTGGCCACTTTTGTTCCTGGTGCCTCCCCAAAGTGTTTTAGAGGCTGTGGCCAGGAGAGTTTCACCTATCACATCTGGTGGACCTGTCCTGGAGTCAGGAGATTTTGGATCAGGGTGTATAATCTTATTTATACCCTTACCCAGGTTAACCTGAAAAAGTTGGCAAAACATGCGCTGCATGGGTTGCGAGGTGCTGCAGGCCTCCAGGTCCCAAAGGCGGCTTCTTACATTCATCTTTATTTCGGCCAAAATAACTATAGCCAGGAACTGGAGGTCTGCTGCCATTCGATCAGCTGAGGCATAAACTGTCGTGGCTCATGTTAAATGAGAGGCTAACGGCCATGGTACAAGACAAAATGAAACAATTCCATAAAGTCTGGGACCCTTGGATTGGATATCTAACGAATGACCCCAGGTAACTTTTCATTCTGGGGATAGCTCTTCTGATTATGGCGCCGCAGCTCCCTCCCTCTTGCATCTTTTTTGTCTTCCCCTTTCTTTCCTCTTTACCTTTTCGTTTTACTTTTTGTATTGTTGTTTTTTTGTTTTTGTTTTTTTTTTACTTGCCAGATTTCAACCCTGGCATTGTTGGATTTTAATGTTTTCTTTTTATCCTCGGTGTACCATTGCTGAGTTGGGTGGATATGGGAGGCTTCTGTGCTGAGTGTTAGGTAAGTAGTTCAACTAGATCCGGGTTCAAGGATAATCTGGATGTATAGAAAGTCCTCAATGCATTGGCGTAGTCAGAAACATCCACACACATATGGTATGTCAAGCACTAGAGTTTATTTCTCATGCGTACTTGTTCATAACCAAACTATGCAAGCAGGGTACGCCTTTGTCCCAGCCAATCATATGTAAGTAATTAGGTTATACAAGTAATATTCGTCACAATTATACACGATGCATAGAATATAGCAATCTCATCTTTGAGCCCTGCATATCTCATTCCTACTGCAGCTAATCTAATGTTTTTCATTCTTCATAATAATAACAAACTGGCAAGGTTGTTAGTTTCTATGTAACTTGTCCTAAAAGCTCTGGGTAAAAGGATACGTAAACATACAAGCATTCATCACTAAGGGGGAACTCTAACAAGCCTTATAATGCATTATTAGTATAGGGGAACTATAGCCTATCAATACATATGGAAGAACTGTAAACGCCTTTCACTGAGGAAGGAGCCTGACTCCCCTAGAGAGTTTGTGGGGAAGCTGGTTCGCCCGAGTGGGAAGCAAATACATTACAGTTTTAGACTGTGGGTAACCCTTGGGTTTGCGGGCATGGCGGTTGGGATTACGCGTCTGATGCTTACAACTTTTGTCAGGAATAACAAATGATCCATGAAAGCTGAATGCTATATGGGGTGAATTTGTCAGGCCCTTAAGGATATGTATGGTTTGACTCCCTGACTGTGTTGTATACTATGCAATGTAAAGCCGAGAATACCTTTACCTTGTTTTGTAAAATTTTGAAGAAATTTCAATAAACATTATTGAAACACAAAATAGATTTGACACTCAGCACAGCTACACAAAGGATTGCATTTAGTATTGTTAAAATACTTTGTCATTTTAATTTACAGACAAATATATATATATATATTGTGACCGGAAGTCAGGTAAATCTGTGGGTGTTGTCACAGACGGGAGATACATTTCTGCCTTGTTTAGACAATTCACCAATTACTATTAGGTGTCAGCTGCAAAAATAGCCAGAAAAGCTTTTAGAGTTAAGGAGAGCAGTGAGCTGAGAAAGACTTCTGAAGAGGTGAGATGGTGTTGATTTTTCTGTGTGATAAAAATCAAAAAGACTATTGTTTTTCTGCTGTATGACCATCAGTGTCTGTTTTGTTTTGTTTATGCTGTTTGGATGCTTGCACTTGTTTCCAGCAATATGGAAGAATAAACCATAATCTTTGTTTTCAACTGTCCTCGGCTGCCTCTCTGTATAGTTCAGTGTGTAGTGAACCCACCCAGGGGGTCACACACCCCCACTACCGAGCTAACCCCTTACACATGGTGGAGAGAGGGACCAAAGAGCAACTAGAGGTATTATCGGGACTACTGCTAATGTTTGGCAAGAGCGGCCTGGAAGACCAATCCCACAGGAGAGGACCAGAAGGTTGATTTGTTACCGTTGCCGGGAAGAGGGACATGTAGCAGCGGTTTGCCCAGCGGGTGATGAACCCATGCAGTGTGACTTTCTGACAGAGAGAAGACAGTCCCTTTTTGCAACCACATGCACTGCAGTAAAGGGGAATGACCAACATTTATGTGCTTAGATGGTAAAGATGTTGTGGTATTGTTGGATTCAGGTAGCCTGGTCACCTTAGTGAAAAGTGATCTAGTGGTGGGGAAAACCTTACATCCTAGGAAAATGGCTGTAGTTTGCCCAGATTCCCCAGTAGGTGGTTCTTCTGAGCCTGAAACATCTACTCCAGAGTCCTCTAACTGTAAGGATTCTCCAGAGTTTTCGTTCTCAGTCTTAGCAGGGGAAACACCAGTCCCTAGGGAGGAGCCTGCTACCTCAGAAGAGGAACAGCGTCCGATAGGGTTTGATGACCGGGAGGTGCACAGAGAAAATGTTATCACTGAGCAATTAAGGGACCCCACATTGCTAAGAGCCCGGGAGAATGTAGTGAAGATAGATGGGGAGTTAGTTAACCCTGACGAGAGGGTTACCCTCCCTTACTTCATTATTGAAAGGGACCTGTTATATCGAATGTCACAGAGGATAGAGGACACCATTGAACAACTGGTAGTGCCTAAACCGTACCGCAAGATGGTTTTGGAACTGACCCATGGGCACATTCTTGGGGGACATTTGGGAGCAGAAAAAACTTGGGAGAGAATTACCCAGAGGTTTTATTGGCCTGGGATCACTAAGGAAGTGGAATTGTACTGCTCTTCCTGTCCAGTGTGTCAGATTAGTGCACCCATGCCACATTTCCGCAGTCCATTGGTACCCCTGCCCATTATCGAGGTCCCTTTTGAGAGGATCGCCATGGACTTGGTTGGCCCCTTACTGAAGTCCACTAGAGGGCACCAGCACATCTTGGTAATAATGGACTATGCCACCCGTTACCCAGAAGCGATTCCTCTCCGAAACACCTCTGCTAAAACCATTGCCAAAGAGTTATTTCAGGTTTTCAGCCGCGTAGGTCTTCCGAAGGAAGTCCTAACTGACCAGGGCACCCCGTTTATGTCTAGGGTGACCAGAGAACTTTGTAAACTCCTGAAGGTGACCCAATTATGTACATCAGTATATCACCCTCAAACAGACGGGTTAGTGGAAAGGTTTGATAAAACTTTAAAACAAATGTTGAGGAAGGTGGTGGATAAAGACAGAAAGAATTGGGATTATCTGCTCTCTTATCTGATGTTTGCCATAAGAGAGGTTCCCCAATCGTCCACAGGGTTCTCTCCGTTTGAGCTACTGTATGTTGAGGCACCCCCGGGGCCTTCTGAACATTGCCAGGGAAACATGGGAGAGTGGGAGTTCCCCTCATCAAAGTGTGATTGAACATGTGGCACAAATGCAAGATAGAATTGCCCAAGTGATGCCAATTATGAAGGTACATTTAGCCCAAGCCCAATTGGCTCAACAAAGGATTTACAATCGAGGGGCCCAGGTCCGTTCCTTTGCACCTGGTGATAGGGTGTTGGTGCTGGTCCCCACGGTCGAAAGTAAATTCCTAGCCAAATGGAAGAGTCCCTATGAAGTGTCGGAGAAAATGGGGGTGGTGAATTATAAAATTAGCCAACCGGGAAGGCGAAAACCTGAGCAGCTCTATCACGTGAACTTGTTGAAACCATGGAAGGATAAAGAGTCGTTGGTCGCTAAGACTACCCAGTTTTCTGCTCCATTTAACCTGGCTGTCCCTGAAGTTGGGATAGCGGAGACTCTGTCCAAAACTCAGCAACAGGAGGTTAAAGAATTTGTGCTCCGTAATAGGGAGACATTTTCAGACCTGCCAGGTTGGGTCTCCAGGGTTGAACATGACATTATCACCACACCAGGGGATAAGGTCAATTTCAAACCTTATAGAATTCCAGAAGCCCGGCGAGAGGCAATTCACCAGGAAGTAAAATAAATGCTTGAGCTGGGGGTGATAGAAGAGTAAAATAGTGATGGTCCAGTCCCATTGTCTTAGTGCCCAAACCAGATGGAAGTTGGCATTTTTTTAATGACTTTCGCCGTCTGAATAAAATCACTAAGTTTGACACCTATCCTATGCCCCGCATAGATGAACTGATTGATCGCCTAGGCACTGCCCGGTACATGACGACCTTAGACCTGACCAAGGGTTATTGGCAAATTCCTCTCTTGGAGTCGACCAGGGAAATAACAGCATTTGTAACTCCAGAGGGTTCTTTCCAACCCCTTACAATATATATATATATATATATATATATATATATATATATATATATATATATATATATATATATATTATTCTTCCCTGTAACAGTGGCAACAGTTTTTTAACGGTAGTCTGTATACAGTTATGAATAAAATGCTCCCCAACCCCAGAAGAATAATTTCTTGTTTGTGGAATTACCTTAGACTAGAAAAGCTTTTAGGCATCCTCAACACTGCAAATTTTTTGCAGTGGATCGCTCTTCTTTGGTGATATGAAGCTCATGCATCTTCAGGAACATTGACATGTAGTTTTCTTATTTTACAACATATGTTTACAGGATTCATTAACTATAACTATAGCAGACAGATCCCCCCACACCTACTAGACAGCGAGCAGAAGTTTATGCAATGGCCTATCTCCTTATTTACATAAATTGCTAACATTTTTGAAATGCCTGTAATTGGCCAAGGGAGAGGATTGCTCCTCCTCCATAAAAGCAAAAGAGTTCCAGTAATTGCATTAACATCTCACTAAACCATACTTAAGAAACAGTAATCCCAATCCTCCTGAAAGGAGAAGTATGACCAAGCGCAAGAGCTCTTTTGGTTCTATTTCTTCTGTGGGTCACAGGCGTGCACTTCGTTCTGCACTCCTATGACCTGTATTCAGCTGACAGCAGGCTTTAGCTGGTCCAGACTCTTGAGAGATACCCAATTTCATTGCCAGGATCCACCTATATGCCTGATCCAGATAAGAGACAGCCCAGCGCTCTAGAGAACACTGGAGGGGCAGAGCAGAAAGTCATTGATCAGTGTTAATTTTGGCAGCAAATTTTGATTTTGTTTAAGTCTTAGGCCTTGTACACACGGGCAAGAACCTCGTCAGGAAAAAAAATTTGTTTTTCCCGATGAGATTCTTGGCAAGAATCTCCTGCTGCCCGGGTGTACACACAGACCTTTCAAAAGAACCGCGGTTCTCTTGAAAGGCAAGAACGCGGTGACATCATCGCATACAACGAGCTTGTGCTTGTCAGATTTGATGCCGTCGCCGCCATCTTGCTTAACCCTACCTATAGAAAGAAAGGAAGCTGCGCTGCATAAATAACAAACGAAAGTGTAGAACATAAATCAATATGAATGATCAATACACTGTATACCGTGTGCAATAATCACCTGTGCAAAACAATAACATTCAAAAGAATGAACTTAAAGGGTCACTAAAGTCAGGGATTTTTTAAAAAAAAAAATAACAAACATGTGATACTTACCTCCACTGTGCAGTTCGTTTTGCACAGAGTGGCCCGGAAACCTGTCTTCTGGTGTCCCTCGGCGGCTGTCTGGGCTCCTCCTCGCAAAAGCTTTCCTTCTTCATGCGAGGGCGCTCGCATGGAGGAAAGCTTTTGCGAGCGCGCTCCCGTGATACAGCGGCGGCCATAGCCGCCGACTGTATCACTCGGCTCCGCCCCCCAGCGCGCCGCGTCATCCACCCTGATTGACAGCAGCGCTAGCCAATGGCTGCGCTGCTATCAATCCGCCCAGCCTAGCCAATCAACGGCCAGGCTGGGAACCGAAGAGGACGACGTGGACGCGCCCGGGAGATTCGAACGGGCAGGTAAGTACGGGGGCTCGGGGGGGGCCGGTGCTGCTAGATGTTTTTTTACCTTCATGCATAGGATGCATGAAGGTAAAAAAACTTGTACCTTTAGAACCCCTTTAATATATAATTGCAATTGATAGATGGCAAAGTGTCCATAAAGGTTAATGAGTCCCAAGAGATTCAAAAGGATGTAGTAAGCATAGTGTAAAAATATCCAAATGAATGTTGAGCAGGTCCAAAGAAAATCGTGCCAGCCAGCAAGACAGATAAGAACAGCCTCCACCACTTATGTCCTATCTGCTTACCAAAACGAGTGGACCTCTGTAACAAGATCAACAGCGCGTATAGTTAGCAGTCTTGCCCAAGAAGTCCTGGAACCCCTTTTCACTGTATGTGCTTGTAACCTTTTATATTGTCAGAACGTATCTCCTCCATGCACATGACCCAAAAAGGAAAATGCTGACGTCTAAAAAATGTATTAAATAAAAAAACGAATACACTCACATGTTGGTAAAATAAAAGTGCGTGTTAAGTTTTGCTGTATCCGGCCGGCTATACTATCCGCTCGTCCTTCCGGATAGACAAAACTGTGGTGACGTCAGCACGCCGCTCCTCCCTACGCCGTTCGTCTAAACAATGACTTCTTCCAGGGGCACCCTACCTATGCCGTGGAAGCTACCGCGCATGCGTCAAAGTCATTTCGAGCATGCGTAGGTTTCCATGGCAACAGGTAAGTATACACACTCTCAGGTTTCTCATAAGGAAACAGGCCGACAAGAATCCCAACGAGAAAATAGAGATTAGGATCTCTATTTTTCTTGTCGAGATTATGGCCAGATTTCCAGACGAGAAGCCTGAAAGCCTCGTACACACGCTCGGTTTTCTCTACAAGAAAGCTCTGCCCGCAGTTTTCTTGCTGGTTCTTGCTGAGAAAACCAAGCGTGTGTACGAGGCTTTAGTCTTAGGACTAAAATGGCATTTTAGTTTTAATGCCAATTTAGTCTTCTGCAATTGTTTTAGTTTTAGTCGTATTTAGTCGACTAAAACTCCATTACATTTTAGTCATCTAAAATCTAATGGGTGTAATTAAATTGTAATGCATTAGTGAACATTTCTCTACAATTTCCAAACTCATTATATACTGCTGGAGTGAAAAATCTCTGTTATTATTTATGATATTGAGGTATGAACATGCACTACAGACCAGTGTTAATTTTGAAGTCAAATTTCAATCTAGTATTAGTATGAGAAAAATGCAATTTTTTAAATTGGTCATTAAAAATGACTGCGTGTAGGCGCCAGAGCATTTTTCTCAATGTGAAAAATGACCATTAAAAATTTAGAACATGCTCTATTTTTTCTCGTCGTTTTTCACGTTTTTCATGTCGTAGTTTTTCACGTCGTGAAAAACGGTTGTGTGTAGGCTTTAACGATGGGGAAAAAAACGTGCATGCTCAGAAGCAGGTTATAAGAAGGGAAATTTGCATAATCAGCCCAAAGGGTGTCGCCAATCGAATGGAACTTCACTACGCTTTGCTTGAGCATTTTTTCACGATCGTGTGGACATGGACATGCAGAGCAGTAGCTTGAAAGTAGGTATAGGTTGGTGAAAAATTGTGCAACCAAAAACAGATAATAAGTGAATAATTACTATAACAATATAACCAATACAAATTCAGTGTAATATTAGAACAAAATAAATAAACAGAAACATCCCTCAGTGATGTATCAAAAGTAAAAGTAAACAAAAGTCCACTAAATGATACTGATGAAATATTCTTGAGCAGATGGCAACCATATAAGATCATCCAAGAAAGTATTCCCAAACTGAGGCTTTATGGAAAACACTGTACATTTAGGTAGATGACCCGCTTACCAGAGTTGTTGGACCTCTGTTTTAGGGAGGTCATACGAGCTCACAGAAATCAGGAATCTTTCACGGGAATCCTCGTTGTTTAGACGATAGGACACAGCTCAGACACGTCTGTCCTCTGGACTTCCCGGACACTGAAATTTCCTGATCCAACCCGATTTGGCAGGCAATTACGGCTCACCCCAGGATGGGGTAGTATGTAGAGATAATTAAAAGAAAAAAAGAGGCTTCATGGTGTAAATACGTTTAAAAGCTCACCGAGACCTCTTTATTGAAAAATAAGTTTAGCTGACATCTTAAGTTTGGCAACTCATTGATTCAAGCAAAAACAGTCTTTTAAAACAGAATTGAAATTCCTTGAGTGCACAATCCTTCCAGCTATGGCAGGATGCTGATCAGCTGGTTTGTGGCGACGTCTAGTAATAGTGCTCCACCCGACATTACGTTTCACCTCAAACAGGCTTCAACTGGGAAAGGAGGCAATACCCTAGACCAGCCCTCAAAATTTCCACTCGCCTACTAGCATTTGGCGAGTGGATTTAAGCTGGGGGCGAGTGATGACAGGGATGCATGACCAATCTCCCTCCAATCTGTGCCTACACTTAGAGTCCCGATGAGATTGGTGGGCGAAGAGGAAAGGTGCATGCTCGGGAAAAATAGTCTGGTGAGCCGCGCACAGGCAGAGCAGTACACAGGTGCTCTCCCTACAATCCTCATTAAGCCATGGGACCTAACAGTATGACCTCTCTGAGCCTGCCCCCTCTCCCCGACCAATGTAGCTGGAGAGCAGAAAGCAGGGAGCAGGATGTAATGAGTGAGGTAGAGGATTGCGAAAATTACCACTCCGGTGCAGCGCTCACTGAAAGTTGCCCTGACATGAGAGCGGCAGCCTTCCAGTTTGTGCAGATTTCTTCTCCTTGTGCTCTATGTAAGTGTCCAACAGTTCAGCCTGAGCACTGTGAACAGACTGGTCTCAATGTGTGCTGTGCAGTGTCAGTGTGCACTGTGCTATGGTGTCAATGGTTGTGCAGTTGTGTGGATCTCAGCGCTGAATTGTACTCCCTCCCACTGTGCTGCAGCTCCTCTCCTCACTGCCAGCCTGAATAAAAGGGGGAAGTGGGGACATGCAAGTGTGGAGCCGCACACACAGGCTCCTGATGATGAGATGAATAGGAGAGGGAGAGAGAGAGAGAGAGAGAGAGAGAGAGAGAGAGAGAGAGAGGATGGATGGGAGTTGCAGAGGAGACAGCAAGAAAATGGGGAAGAGACCCAGTTCTAGTGCCCTGTCCCTCTGGTCTGCCCCCAGTGCCCTGTCCCTCTGGTCTGCCCCCAGTGCCCTGTCCCTCTGGGCTGCCCCCAGTGCCCTGTTCCATTTTGTTAAAGTTGTTGTTGGTAATATTTAATTGTGTAACTTGATTCTGTCTAAAACATTTAACAGTGTCATTCTATGAGATAATCTACGAGGGCGTGTTTACAGGTGCAATTAGGCGCAGGGCAGTGTATGAATTAGGTGGGGCAACTGGTGGCGAGTAACTCTTGAGGCCTGGCTAGTAGCTCAGGACTTGAAATTTTGAGCCCTGCCCTAGACGTCACCGTCGCCACGTTATTTATAGGAGTGACACCGGACGCACAGGATCCCATCCTGTGTCCCCGGGTGACTAATGAGGACTCAGCCCTCTGCATGAGTACAGGATTTTAAAATTCCAACCTATCCCATGTAGCAGGCTGCCAGTATACACCCACGCTCACAGCCATGCCATCGCCAAAGGAACCAGTCGTTATGGCAAATAAACAAATTATACATATGACAGCATTTATACGCATATATATTAAACGAGTAAAAGATAATTAAAAACAAGATAATTAGGGTAATGTCTCCCGCCTCTCATCCAAAGCCAAAGCCACATTCTTGGCAAAAGAAGGTTATAAGAAGGGATATTTGCATAATCAGCCCAAAAGGTGTCGCCAATCGAATGGAACTTCCCCTTTATAGTGTCATTGTACATTTTGTATGTCACTGCACTTTGCTTGAGCATTTTTTTTTTACGATCGTGTGGACATGGACATGGAAGTAGGGATTAGCTTCAAGTTCTCGAACTCATGTTTGACTCAAACATAGCCTGTACGCCAAACAGCAAACAATTTGGAGTGTTCGCGTCAAATTCGAAGCCGCGGAACACCCTGTAAAAGTCTACGGGAAAAATCTAAAGTGCTAATTTTAAAGGCTTATTTGCAAGTTATTGTCATAAAAAGTGTTTGGGGACCCGGGTCCTGCACCAGGGGACATGTATCAATGCAAAAAAAAGTTTGCATTGATTTTAATAATGCTTAAAGTGAAACAATGAAAGTGAAATATTCCTTTAAATTTCATACCTAGGGGGCGTGTAAAGTAGCACTTGTTTCCCGTGCTTAGAACTGTCCTTTAAAACCCGTGGCTATAATGAATTGTCAGCTCCCGGCAATACAAAGAAAAGTCATTGATTAAAAAAAAAATGGTTGGGGGGTTCCCCCTAAATTCAATTACCAGGCCCTTCAGGTATGGTATGGATATTAAGGGGAACTCCACCCCAAAATTAAAAAAAACAAACGACGTGGGGTTCCCCCCAAATATCCATACCAGACCCTTTATCCAAGCACGCAACCTGGCAGGCTGCAGGGAAAGAGGGGGGAAGAGAGAGCGCCCCCCTCCTGAACCGTACCAGGCCACATGCCCTTAACATTGGGAGGATGCTTTGGGGGTCTGTGACCCCTCAAAGCACCATGTCCCCATGTTGATGGGGACAAGGGCCTCATCCGCACAACACTTGCCTGGTGGTTGTGGGGGTCTGCAGACGGGGGGCTAATCGGAATTTGGAAGACCCCTTTAACAAATCCCGGCCCCCCCCATGTGAATTGGTAATGGGGTACATTGTACCCCTACCATTTCACAAAGAAAGTGTAACAAATTGTAAAAAAAACAGACAGCGTTGGTAAAGTCCTTTATTAAAAATAAAAAAATAAAACAAAGATTCCAGCGGTGGTAGCGGAGACCGAGAGTGGATTACCACCGCTGGAACCTTTTTTTTATTTTATTTTTTTTATTTTTAATAAAGGACTTTCCCAACGGTATCTGTGTTTTTTTTTTTTTTTTACAATATGTTACACTTTCTTTGTGAAAGGGGTCTTCCAGATTCCGATAAGCCCCCCTGCCCGCAGACCCCCACAACCACCGGGCAAGGGTTGTGGGGATGAGGCCCTTGTCCCCATCAACATGGAGACATGGTGCTTTGAGGGGTAACAGACCCCCAAAGCTTCCTCCCAATGTTGAGGGCATGTGGCCTGGTACAGTTCAGGAGGGAGGGACGCTCTCTCGTTCCTCCCCTCTTTTCTTGTGGCCTGCCAGGTTGCATGCTCGGATAAAGGGTCTGGTCTGGATATTTGGGGGGAACCCCACGTCAATTTTTTTTTACATTTGGGGTGGAGTTCCCCTTAATATCCATACCAGACCTGAAGGGGCTGGTAATTGAATTTGGGGAGACCCCTACGCATTTTTTTATTATCATAGACTTTTCTCTGTATTGCTGGGAGCCGACAAGTCATTATAGCCACCAGTGGTTTTAAATGACTTTTTTTCCTTCAGAAATTACACTTTGTGCAGGGGCAGTTCTAAGAATGGAAAACAAGCGCTACTTCACAGAAAAAATATTTCACTTTTATTGTTTCACTTTAAGCATTATTAAAATCACTGCTCCCGAAAAAGCAGACATTTTAAAAACTTTTTTTTGCATTGATACATGTCCCCTGGGGCAGGACCCATGTCCCCAAACACTTTTTAGGACAATAACTTGCATATTAGCCTAAAGTTCACACAAACTTTGGATCTGTTTGCAGGTTCTGGTGCGAACCGAACAGGGGATGTTTGGCTCATCCCTACTTGGGAGAAAGCCTGCTCAGGTGCCCCTACAGCAAGCTTATTGCTGTAGGGGCACTTGGCAGGAGGGAAGGGCCAGGCGTGCCTGTAGGGGACCTGAGAAAGGAAGGATCGGAGCTGCTCTGTGCAAAACCATTGCACAGAGCAGGTAAGTATTACATCAGCCCTTACATTTTCCACTCACCTACTTGCATGTGGGGCTGCCTCGGAGGGGGCTGGTGAGCACCACCAGTAGGCTGGGTTGAAATTGAGCCTTTCTCCCAGTCAGAGGAAGAGAGAGGAGAGGAAGATGAGCCAGCCAGATCATCAGAGAGCGGGATTGCCCACTGTAACAGCTTGGGGTGGGAACAGAGGTGGAGGGGGTACACAGGGGAACATGGCGGGTACAGAGGTGGGGGGGTACAGAGTTGGACATCGGGGTACAGAGGTGGAGGGGGTACAGAGCTGGGCATGGGGGGTACAGAGGTGGAGGGGGTACAGAGGTGAACATGAGGGGGTACAGAGGTGAACATGGGGGGTACAGAGGTGAACATGAGGGGGTACAGAGGTGGACATGAGGGGGTACAGAGGTGAACACAGGTGGACATGGGGGGTACAGAGGTGGACATGGGGATTTACAGAGGTGGACAGAAGGATGTAGAGGTGAAGGTGGATGGGGGGATACAGAGATGGATGGAGGATACAGAAGTGAGCTGTGGATGGGGGGATACAGAGGTGACTGTGGATAGGGGGAAGACATTGTCTTCGGGCAGGGATGTAGTCCCAAAGGAGGGGGCTGACTATCCCCCAGCCAGAACGATGGGGCAAGCTTACTGAGGAGAAACAGGAAGTGAGAAATTCAGACAAAAAAATAACATTTAGAAGGGAAATCGAAGGAAAAGGTAAGTGAACCAACAATGCACTAGCTTAAAGGGACCTATTTAGAAAATAAAAAACAAACCTGTACAACCCCTCTAAACATCATTTCTATCACAATGACAGATTCCACAAATCCACCTGGTAGACCTATTGTGGCCGCTATGGAAAGCATCACCAGCTATTTCTCCATATATACTGATAATTTTGTACAGCCCTTAGTTTAAAATTGACTGTCTTATATTAAAGACAGTATTTATCTTCTACAAACCGTCCAAAATTATATTTGGGAACCATCCTATATATGACTCTCATTAGATGTAGCCTCACAATTTTCAAAAAGTAAAATGACTCTTCATTGTCTCTGAGGACCGTTTCAGCAGACAGATTCGATCGTGTGTACGGGCGGACAGACAGATTTGGCCAGCCGACAGATTTTAAAGCATGCTTTAAAATCTGTCTGCTGGGAATACGTCCGTCCAACATGTCTGCTGGTTAGTACGCTAACCAGCAGACATATCTGCTCGCACATGCGTCTAATGGATTTGACGCATGCGCGGAAGTGTTTTACTTACTGGTGCGGTGACGTGGCGGCGTCAACGTCATCGCCACGTCACCGCGCTGTCTGCCGGCGGGGATTTTGGTTTGATCGCGTGTACAGCAGGCAAATCTGTTCAAATCGGTCTGTCAGACCGATTTGAACAGATGTATTTGGCCGTGTGTACGTGGCCTGAGAGTGATGTATGGAGGTCTGGCAGCAGGGTGATATGGTGGATGTTAGTGACTAGTAGCAATCATTAGCTACATATATGAAGTCATTTATTGTGTAATCTTTATTAGATTGCTGTTTTTGAACATGATTATGCTTCACCCCAGAGCCTTTGACCAAAGTAATGGTTAAATGATTTGTCAGTCCTTTTTACCACTCCCAAGATGGCCGAATGCTATGCCTGAGGCAGGAGCACAAATGTTACGAATGTGTGCATGCTACTAGCATGACTTTGACCAGGGACTCTCCGAGTGACAATTTCCCCCTGTGCCCTGCACGCTCTAGCCTGGGACACCAGAAGCCACAGGAGCCCTCAGACAAGAACCCACAGCGCTGGAAGAACACCCCGCAGAGCCCTGCTGTCCATCCTGCTGTCCATCAGACATTATTATTATGATGTGCCTGCTTGTATCCTACTCAGAGTGAGTGCATTTTTATTTAAATTTTAAAAAAAAAACGTTCGAAATTATTACTGCATGTAGGTTGGCGCTGCTTGTTTCTCTTTTTTTACATAATCCGTGACCACCCTACAGGGGGTAAGAAGATAATTGATGTAATCATGGCTCCAGAGTGCTCTCCCCACAACACACTACACTACTCACCCTATCCCAGAAACACCACGCTCTTGCATGTAGCAGCAGGCTAACTGGATCCTAGGTCTCAAGGGAGGCAAAAAGAAAAAGTTAGTAGGAAAGAAAAAAAAGTAGAAAAACATACAAGAGACATGAACATAGACCAGTGTTTCTCAACTCTAGTCCTCAAGGCGCCCTAACAGGTCATGTTTTCATGATTTCTCATTAGATGAAAATGGCTGTGGTAATTACTAAGGCAGTGAAACTGATCAAATCACCGGTACAAAATAATGAAAAGCCTGAAAACATGACCTGTTGGATCGCCTTAAGGACTGGAGTTGAGAAACACGGACATAGACCATAACCAGGGGGCTAAAATACGCCCCCCATGTTAGGGCAAAAGAATTTGTATCACAAGCCAGCAAGGTGTGAGGATTGAGCCAAAAGCCTTCATAAGCTAGATAGCAACTTGTTTGGGGGTGGATGGCACCCTGGCCAGGCCAGAGCCAAAATGGATTTTATATAAGAACCACAAACTTATGAGATTGCAAAAGAGTGTCTAAAATGGTCAAAAACAACAAATGAACTAAAGTCCCAAACAAAAGTAGTGCATTGGCAGTGCAGACATACAAGTCCCAGCAGTAATCACATAAGGACAATAAAGAAAGAACCAAGGGAACCCCCGATCCTCATACAGGGCTAGAGCATTTACTTTAAGGAGGCTTAACAGATCCGGTGCACATGGATTAACAGGTTGTCACAACAGAGACAGGGGAGAGAAGGTCCTTCAGGACAAAATGGTTCCACATGGGAAGAGGCCTTCAGGGACAAACTGTCCTGAGATTCAATCCAAGATGTAGCAGTAGGTTTTCTCCCTCCTGGAAGGTAGGGAAGGAATGTTGACGATTGGCATACGTAAAAGAGAGATGAAAGGGGAATGTCCATCTGTAGGGAATGGCTCTACAGGTCAGGACCTGTAGAAGTGGCTTTGTGGCCCTATGCTTCTGGGCTGTGTAGAGGAAAATGTCCCCAAATACTTGTATAGGATGGCCCAGTGAGTGAGAAAGTCAGCCTGGATTTCAACATAACCAGCTCTTTGGTTTTGTAATAGTGCGGTTTGACAATGATGTCCAAAGGAGATCTGTCCGGGTGCAGGTGTTGTAATGCACGATGGGCCCTATCTAGCACCAGTTGATGATCAGGCAATTCAGGCAGGAGTTTAGTGAGCAAAGTGCAAACCGCACTGTAAACATCCTTGATGGATTCTGGCAACACGGGAATATGGAAATGATACCTTCTGGACCGGTTCTCAAGGTCGTCAATCTTAGCGAAAGCCTTGTCTGATTGGCATGTGGTATTCTGATTAGTGTGGGAAACCGTGGCCTCCATCTTGTGTTCAACAGTGTCATTCCTGCCATCCATTTCTTGCAGATCCTCTTTAATCGCTGTGGTAATGTGAGTCACAGTTCTGGCTAATTTCTGCTCCAGAAATTCAGAGAATCTCTCAATCTCAGTGTCTGGAGGGGCTGGACTGGTGACAGACTCTGATCCACTAGGGCTGGCAGGAGAGTGAGAGAGCTGGGAGGGCATGAGACCTTCCATAGTCTTCTCCAGCAGGGACACAGTAGAAGCAGCAGATCGCTGAGGTGGCGAGGATTTGTGCTCAGGTGCCTGTTGCCTGGGAGGTCGGAAGCCTGGGCTGGCATGTCTTGCGCCCTACACTCTGACACACTGGGAGGCTGGCCTAGAAGATATGGGTGCCATCTTGCTGGAGGCCACTGAAGCACAAGTGGGTGGTGGAGGATGGGAGAGGTCCCGGCGCTCTTTTTCTCTGGCCATCCTGCCAATTCAGGAACGTTCCCCCTGCCAAATCTCTCGGTATGCAGGGTCTGGGGTCCACAGAGCTGCCACAACACGGTTACAGGCGGCTGTCAAGGATGCAAGCTCCCTCCTTTGTTTTTAGTTTTAACTCTGTGGTAACAAGCAATAGTTATTTACAAATACAGACAGTAGAGGGCAGCAAATCCCTACAAAAGAAAGCTTAAAACAGAAAATTAATGCAGGCACTATCTCTGAGAAATAAGCTGTAAAATCATAATTGTTTGCTTTTGGGTTTAACACAGTTTTAAAGACAAAAGACAGAGGTTTAGATTGATTTACTTAAAAAACTTGTGAAAAATAATATTTTATCTACTTATTTCGTCTGCACAAGTGAAGATTATCAACACCTTTAGTAAATCAACTTCAATCTATAGAAGAATACATTTTCTTTCAGGCATTATGCTTGCTTTTTTAAGAGAACAATACATACTTAACTGTACTAGAAAACATTTTGTTAGTCTTTACATCTTGTTTTGTATCATTTCGGCTCTGTTTTACGTAGCGTAGTTGCTGAAGTTACCTACCTAATCAGTTTTAGCGCCTGGTTACTTCAAAGTACCGGTGCTATTTAAATTTAGAGAGAGATCAGAGTACTAATTGAACTCTGATCCAGTTAATGTGTTCAAATTTAGGTCTCTGTCTCAGCTTGGCTGTGCTGTGGGCTCATTATGTTGTTCCTGGGGTGCTCTTCCCACCCCAGGACAGTAGGTGGCAGCAGTAAAGTCAAGGTTTGGGTGCTCTTCCCTAGCAGCCAATCAGGAGGGAGTTGCCCTTGCTGTGCATGCTGGGGGAGGGTATTTATGGGACAGATGCCATTGGTCTGGGTTCTTCTTCTTCGAGTGCGGCACCCACCTTTAGAGTGACTGCACCATGGTGCCCGGCGTTATGGCCTACCGGGCCGGGACATGCGTGCCACATGGTGTTCCTGGTTCTGGGACCATGTTGGTCTGGAACATTTGAGCTGTGGCAGCGAGACCAGTGGTTGACTGGGTTCCCAATCCTGAAGATCCCAAGTGAGATAGCTGATAGGTGGGGAGTCCATCTGAGGTGAGCCAATGAGAGGCTGGCGATCCAATAGGGTCTCGACAAACCACCGGGATCGAGGTATCTGGACACTGAGAGGCTGGTCATCTGTCAGTTGGTACCTGAAAGCAACTTGAAGGAGATCCAGGCGTAATTCTATCAAGGAGGTTCATCTCCGTAACCACAATCAGGAGGGCCTGTGGCAGAGGTTTCTCCCTGAGTCCATTCCAGTCCATTCTGTGACAGAAACTTTTCCCTAAAGGTTCCAGTTCATTGCAGGAGGGTCTGTGGCAGAAGCTCTGGGGTCTCACATGGTGGATATCATTTCCATGTGAAAGACCACTGGACACCCAATTAATATTTCTTTAGCTATTCATGCTAGTGAAAAGAAAACAAATCTGTGCTTATTGTCATGATAGGCATGATAGATTCTGAAAGCAGGTATATCTATGATGGATTTTAAAATAATAATACAGCACCTAAAATGCAAAATAAATTAATAATGACACTAATTAAATAAAAAAAATAAAAAAACATATCTGCAAAAGTAACTACCGGTAACTTTTTTAGAAAAACACTTTAGAAATTTTTGAAATATCCCTATTTGTTCAACTTTTCTTATGGTGTGATGAAAAATGTTGTATTCCTTGCATTTAAAACATACAGTATATGAAGGATGGATATTTAAAATAGAAAATTCAGTTATGTGTGCTAAAAATACTATAGAGGAAACCTGGATATGTGATTCTGCTTTATTAGTGACTTAGGAAACTCTGCTCTTCTCAGTTCCATTATCTGTAACTGATACCATTTCATATCTCTAGCTGAGTTATTCTTGGTGGTTGGTTGAGTGACTGGTACAAGGTTTGCCTAACTGGTATTTGAACAATGTACTGAAAGTGCTTTATATCCTAAACTTATGATACAGAAAATAGTTTTTTCATTGTTTGGAGTTGTAAGGTATTTCCCTGATTGCTTTTGCGTTGATGATTGTTTTTGTTTTCTAATTAAGAACAGAAATATTGTTAGACAGAAACCTCAGTTTATTTGCATGATCCAAGATGTGCACTTACGGTTTGGAATCGAAGCACACAAAAGTTGTATATAAACGCTCACAAATTCCAGAGGCTGGGCTTGCAATACATGTCAGTATAAAGCCTACAATAATGTCTGTTTGCATCTGTGTACATTAGTTTTGAAATGTTTCTTTTATATTAATCACTGAAAAACAAAGTCTTTAACAATGTTAACATTTCCTTGCATGTCTTCCAGTTCATTTAGACACAGCTGAAAAGAGCAGCTTAGTTTTTAAAACAATAATTATAGTCACTGATAAAAGCCATATTGGCTAATGTGATTATTCTTCATTAACCCAATATACTGGTAAATGGAGGTATTACTCTAGTGATATTACCCTAGCCCAGTCATAGCAGACATTGACGAGTAGGGATGGGCCGAACACCCCCCCCAGTTTGGTTTGCATAAGAACATCGAACAGACAAAAAATGTGTGCGAACATGCAAACCCTATTAAAGTCTATGGGACACGAAAATTAAAACTCTAAAGTGGTAATCTTAAAGGCCTATATGCAAGTTATTGTCAGGAAAAGTGTATGGGGACCCGGGTACTGCCCCATGGGACATATATGAAAAAATATAAAAAAATAAAAGTTTTTAAAACAACCGTTTTTTGAGGAGCAGTGATTTTAACCACTTAAGACCCGGACCAAAATGCAGGTAAATGACCTTGCCCCTTTTTGCGATTCGGCACTGCGTCGCTTTAACTGACAATTGCGCGGTCGTGCGACGTGGCACCCAAACAAAATTTGCGTCCTTTTCTTTCCACAAATAGAGCTTTCTTTTGGTGGTATTTGATCGCCTCTGCGATTTTTATTTTTATATATATATATATATATATACAAAAATAGAGCGACATTTTTGAAAAAAAAACAATATTTTTTACTTTTTGTTATAAGAAGAATCAAATAAACTAAATTTTAGTCAATCATTTAGGCCAAAATGTATTTAGCCACATGTCTTTAGTAAAAAAAAATTGCAATAAAAAAAAATAGCTACCTAGAGGGGACAGCGACACTAATACAGCGATCAGAAAAATTATCGCTTAGTGATGCTGGCAATAGGGAGTGAAAGGGTTAACTAGGGTGGTGATCAAGGGGTTAAAACTTTATTAGGGGGGTACGGCGGCTACCCTGAACCTAACACTAACTGACTGTCACACTGCTTGTCACACTGACACTAAATACAGTAATCATACATGTATGATTACTGCATTCAGTGACACTGTGACAGGGGGAGGGGGGCGATCGCAAGGGGTTAATGTGACTATGTGTAGTGTGTGTCAGTGTAGTGTTAGTGCAGACTTACTGTGCGATGTGATCTCTCCTCAGCGGTGGTTGAAAAAAACGCTGAAGGAGAGATTACATTGCTTCCTCCTTCCTGTGTTTACACAGGAGGAGGAAGTGACAGGGCGGGGGGGGCGCGCGGATTGGCTGAGAGCGATCCGCAGGGGGCGGACAAAAACGAATAGTCACCCCCTCATCCTGGATCGCTCGGCCAGCTACAGGGACCGCCGTATGTATGGGGGGGGTCCGATCGGACCCCCGAACCCCCCCAAGGCACCAACGTATATATACATTGATGTGCCTGTCGGTGCCATTCTGCCGACGTAAATGTACATGCGGCGGTCCTTAACCAGTTAATAATGTTTAAAAAAAAATGAAATATTCCTTTAAATATCATGCCTGGTGGTACACTTTACGCAGAATCGTACATTTCCGGTCGAATATTCCGCCTACAAGAATTCTAATGTTGTATGACTAGTAAGAATCTATAATCTCTCTATAATGTGGATGTCGAATCTATTCTCTCTCTATAATGTCAAATCTATTCTCTATAATGTCAAATCTATTTTCTCATAAATCAAAATCTATTCTCTGTAATGTTGAATCTATTATTTCTATAATGTCAAATCTTTTCCCTATAGCGTCAAATCTTTTCCCTATAGCGTTGAATCTTTTCTCTATAATGTTGAAAAGTACCATATGTGTGTGTATATCAGGTTCGATAGACAGATTGCTATTCACTGTATTCAGTCAGCGTCATGTCGAATCTCTCTATATCGAATTGTTATCGCAACGAAAACGAAAATAAAGCATTTTTTATGTCGGATCTTTCGGTTATCGTTTTCTGCACTTTCGTTATCATTTGTTAAAACAATATTGAAAATACCTGATTTTCAGACGAAATGCATTCTAACGAAAACGAATGCACATGTCTAGTGTGTAGGCGGCATAAGTCTGTCTGTAAAGTGGGGCATCTGTCTGATGTGTTTTATAGTGCCGCAGCAAAATACAATTTCTAAAGGAAAAAAATGTATTTAAACTTGCAAACTCCACGACAAAGTTTAACTCCAGGCCCAGCATGGGGGTCCCCCCAAAATCCATACCAGACCCTTATCCAAGCAAGCAGCCTGGCGAGCGAGCGCACCCCTTCTGAACAATACCAGGCTACCTTCCCTACATGGGAAGGGTGCTTTGGGGTACCCCATACTCATTCACATGGGGGTGGGACCTGATCTGAAGGGCCCCTTGTTAAAGGGGGCTTCCAGATTGCGATAAGCACCCCATCCACAGACTCCCACAACCATCGAGCAAGGGTTGTACGGACGAGGGGGGGGACGCCGAAGCACCATCCCCATGTTGAGGGCAAGCGGTCTGGTATGGTTCAGGAGGGGGCCGCTGGCTCATCTCCCCCTATCCTGGTCTGCCAGGCTGCTTGCTGGGATAAGAGTCTGGTGTGGATTTTGGGGGGGACCCCACAGCAATTTTATTTTTCATTTTGCCATGGAGTTCCCCTTAAAATCTATACCAGATCCAAAGGGTTTTATTTCTTAATTCTGTCATAGGTTTTATCTTAACCACTTTAATACACTGTATTATATACTGTACACTGACTGCACTATATATAGTATATATATATAAGAAGGCCAGTATGGTGGCCTGAGTTTATGGGAGGAGCCCGGAGGGTATTTAAGCAGCCCACTCACACATGCTCTTTGTCGGTTCAGTGTGCAGTACTACACATCATTGGGCCGACTCTTCCCAGCTCACCTCATGTCCGTGAAGCGGCGTACACACGACCGAGGTTATCGCTGGAAACCAGCGAGAACCTCGCTGGAAGCTGCATTCCAGCGAGGACCTCGGCCGTGTGTACGCTTTTGGCTCGCCCCGCCCGTCGGGAATCCCGTCGAGCGAAAAGAGAGCACGCTCTCTTTTTGCTCGACGGCCCGCCTGGATGAATGGCTGGTTGCCATTCCCGACGGGTGGGTCGCCGATTTCGACGGCCGGCAGAGAACCTCGACGGGCGGAACGATGTGTTCTGCCCGTCGAGGTTCTCTGCCGTGTGTACACGGCCTCAGTCTGCGCATTCAATCGCATTCGACATCGCAAGTGCATTGCGGCTTCTCCGTTCATGGTCTTCGACGGCGGTTCCCGCTTACTGTCGCAGGTAGGATTCAAACCTTTTGTATCATGTGCAATCTTGCAATTCGTTATGCTTCCTATCCTGCATTTCTTTTGTAAAAATCTGCCTCTGAGTTATTGTTGCTCATGTTCTAACATCTTAGTTACAAGTTTGGTACATTTGTAACTTCCTCCTGCCAAACAAACTTGTTATTTGTATATTCATATTTGTGTCCATGCTTGCTGTCTCATTCATTTGGAGATTAGCATATATTCTTTGTATGGGTTCTTTGGCAGATTGAGGTGGTAATTGAACTCGCCTGCTGCCTTGTCTGCACTTGATAAGCCTGGGGGGATGGGTGACTGGTAGCATACACTCTACAACCAATTCACAGCAGATTTGTTCAACACTCCTTACTTCCGATTCGTATCGGATTTGTTTCATGCATTTTACAACCGTTTTTGTATCAGTAATTTCTCTTTATAACCGTTTTTTATCAGATACATTGCATACTTTCCACCATTGCCATTCTATGTTTCCCCCATGCCGTGCGTTTTAGTTTCCGCAGCGGAACTTACGAATTGTTTGTACACGGTTCTTCTCTCTCATTTATTTACCAAAGTTATTGCCTGTGCGTCATGCATGGCGCCACACCACACCACACCACGCCACACTCTTCGGATGTGTTGCACATCCACTCCAGTCCAAGCAAACCCAGTTGCATGTTCATTGTCCCAGGTAGGATTCGTTAGCTTGTTTGTCATGTCAAAATTCTTGGCCACTCATGGTGTCACCCGCATGTTCGGTTCCGCTTATAAAATATTCGTACGCACTTCTCGTGTTCTATTTTCTACACCAAATCTTGTTGTTTTGCCCCATGCATGGCATCCCTACACCTTTCCTACACGTTTCACTCCAGCCACAGCCCGCCGCAAACTCACTTGCATGGCCCACTGTCGCAAGTAAAATTTGTTATTAAATTCTTTATGTCCTATCAATTTGCTACTATTCGTTGTCTCCCATATCGTTCGTTAGTGGCCCCTACGGAACCTACGATTCATACAGGCATTGTCCTTCTACCATATACTGCTTGCTTAAGGTACAAAAAAAACAGGTGTTTCTATCCTTTCTCAGTAACCCAATTCTTATTGATTGAGACCTTGCAACCATGCAAATCATCTCAGCAGCCTGACACCCTTGTTAAGACCCTTGCAACACATGACCTTTACAAAACGTAAAATAAAATATATATAAAAGCGCAAAAAAAAACGCAAAATAAAAAAAAAACGCAAAAAAAACCTGCAAAAATGTTTTTTCCACCACGCAATCTCAGCCCCTCGGCAACCTGACACCTGTTGAGACCATTGCAACCATGCAAAATCATCTCAGCAGCCTGACACCTTTGTTGAGACCCTTGCAAACGCAATATCGTTTCAGCAGCCCCACACTCATTGAGATCCTTGCAACCATGCAAAATCATCCCAGCAGCCTGACACCCTTGTTAATACCCTTGCAAACGCAATATCGTCTCAGCAGCCCTATATTCATTGAGATCCTTGCAACCATGAAAAATCATCCCAGCAGCCTGACACCCTTGTTAAGACCCTTGCAACACATGACCTTTACAAAACGCAAATAAAATAAAAAAATATATATAAAAACGCAAAAAAAAAAAAATGCAAATATATATATAAAAAAATAAAAATAAAAAAAACGTTGCCACCACGCAATCTCAGCCCCTCGGCAACCTGACACCTGTTGAGACCATTGCAACCATGCAAAATCGTCTCAGCAGCCTGACACCCTTGTTGAGACCCTTGCAAACGCAATATCGTTTCAGCAGCCCCACACTCATTGAGATCCTTGCAACCATGCAAAATCATCCCAGCAGCCTGACACCCTTGTTAAGACCCTTGTGGCACATGACCTTTACAAAACGCAAAATAAAAAATATATATAAAAACGCAAAAAAAAAAACGTTGCCACCACGCAATCTCAGCCCCCCGGCAACCTGACACCTGTTGAGACTGCTGCAACTACGCAAAATCGTCTCAGCAGCCTGACACCCTTGTTGAGACCCTTGCAAACTCAATACCGTCTCAGCAGCCCCACACTCATCGAGACCCTTAAAACCACACAAAATCATCTCAGCAGCCTGACAACCTTGTTAAGACCCTTGCAATACAAGGCCCTTACAAAAACGCAAAAAAAATATATATATATTTATATATATATATATAAAAAAAAAGAAAAAAACTTTGCCACCATGCAATCTCGGCCCAGCAACCTGACACCTGTTGAGACCATTGCAACCACGCAAAATCGTCTCAGCAGCCCTACATTCATCAAGGCCCTTGCAACCACGCAAAACCATCTCGGCCACCGTAGTCTTCCGCCGTCGCCCCCTTCACCACGAAGCTCCGTGCTTGTGGGGGAGGGCAGCGGGCTTCGAAGTTTTCGCCGGGGTGAGGGTCGCACATCCCAACCCGGTTTTCTAGTCGTCTTCTGCCGCGGCCCCCTTCACCATAAGGCTTCCTGCCTATGGGGGAGGGCCGCGGGCTTTGTAGTTTTCTGCCCGGGGGGCTCTCGATAGCCTCTTCTGCCTGGCTCTTCCGCGGGGGCCAGGGCTTCTCGTCGCTGTGTCGCCGTCTTCCGCCGCCGCCCCCTTCACCACGAAGCTCCGTGCTTGTGTGGGAGGGCAGCGGGCTTCGAAGTTTTCGGCCGGAGTGAGGGTCGCACATCCCACTCCGGACTTCTAGTCGTTTTCGCCGCCGCCCCCTTCACCATGAAGCTTCCTGCTTATGGGGGAGGGCGGCGGGCTTCTCGTCGCTGTCTTCCGCCGCGGGGTGACACTCGCGGGCTTCTTCGGCGACATCCGCTTCTGCCTGGCTCCGCTGCTGGGGCCAGGGCTTTATCCGCTTCTTCTGACATCACAGGGCATGATGGGAATGTGATGTCACATGGGTTAAGGTCACATGGTGGCATAACCACGCCCACGCCCTATGCCAATATAAGTCCGTGCCCACCGCTCTGTCGGCATTTCAGCGCCGGACCTTGCCGTGTCAACATCGAATGGAAGAAGAAGCCCTGGCCCCAGCGGCGAAGCCAGGCAGAAGCGGATGTCACCGAAGAAGCCCGCGAGTGTCACCCCGCAGCGGAAGACAGCGACGAGAAGCCCGCCGCCCTCCCCCATAAGCAGAAAGCTTCATGGTGAAGGGGTCGGCGGCGAAAACGACTAGAAGTCCGGAGTGGGATGTGCGACCCTCACTCCGGCCGAAAACTTCGAAGCCCGCTGCCCTCCCACACAAGCACGGAGCTTCGTGGTGAAGGGGGCGGCGGCGGAAGACAGCGACGAGAAGCCCGCCACGTCCAAGTCCGGGATGGGATGTGCGACCCTCATCCCGGCAGAAAACGTCGAAGGGGGCGGCGGCAGAAGACGGCGACGAGAAGGCCTGGCCCCCGCGGAGGAGCCAGGCAGAAGCCTACAAAGCCCGCGGGTGGTGCCCCGCGGCGGAAGACAGCGACAAGAAGCCCTGGCCTCGGGAGGAGCCAGGCAGAAGTGGAGAAGCCCGAGGTGGGGCGACACCCCCGTTGTTCTCCGCCATTTTCCGCCGCCCCCCCCGGATGTGAAAGAGCTTAATTTGGGGTGGGGGCCTGGCCGAACATGGCGGAGAGCATCGGTGGGTGTCTCTCCCCCCCGCGGAAGGCGGCGACGAAGACCGGGGGGGTAGGTGTACCCCCCCGGCGGAAGACAGCCATCAGCCCGCGGGAGGCAGGAGCCCCCCGCAGAAGGCTGCGGCGAAGACCGAGGAGGGGTTTCGCCCCCCGTTGTTCTCCGCCATTTTCCGCCGCCCCCCCCGGATGTGAAAGAGCTTAATTTGGGGTGGGGGCCTGGCCGAACATGGCGGAGAGCATCGGTGGGTGTCCCCCCCCTCCCGGCGGAAGGCGGCGGCGAAGACCAGTGTGGGGCTGGAGCCCCCCGGCAGAAAACGTATAGAAGACCGAGGAGGGGCTCCGCCCCCCGTTGTTCTCCGCTGTTTTCGGCCGGCCCCCCCGGATGTAAAAGAGCTTAATTTGGGGTGGGGGCCTGGCTGAACATGGCGGAGAGCATCGGTGGGTGTCGTCCCCCCCGGCAGAAAACGGCGAAGCCCGGGGCCCAATGGGCTGGTGGTGGGGGGTCCCGGCAGAAGACCCCCAGAGCTGACTAATAAATTATTTTATTCTGTGTGGTTTATTTGTGTTTACACTTTTCCACCCGGTGAATGGGTAGGTGTACGATGTACCCCATACTCATTCACATAGGGTGGGGGGCCCGCATACCCGGGAAGAGGCTCTTGTCCCTATCGACATGGAGACAAGAGTGCTTTGGGGTGGGGGGGCAGTGCCCCCCTCCCCCAAAGCACACACTCCCCCATGTCGAGGGCATGTGGTCTGGTACGGCTCAGGAGGGGGGGGGGGCGCTCGCTTGTCCCCACCCCCATTCCTGTCCGGCCAGACTGCGTGCCTGGGAGAAGGGTTTGGTCTGGATCTGAGGGGGAACCCCACGCGGTTTTTGGCGTGGGTTTAACCCCTTATGTTCCAGATCAAATCTAAGAGCCTGTTGTGCACCTGGAGGGGGACCCCCACGCCATTTTTTTTAAAATTTGGTGTGGAGTTCCCCTTTATCCCGGTCCTGTCAGGGGGGGGGAATGCCTGCTCGTCTGTCCATACAATGTATGAACAGCGATCTGTCATTTCCCCTAGACAGACCCACCCCCTTTACAGTTAGAACACACCCAGGTAACAATATCAACCCCTTCCTCACCCCTAGTGTTAACCCCTTCCCTGCCAGTGACATTTTTATAGTAAGCAATGCATTTGTATACCATTGGTCACTAGAAAAATGCCAAAGCTCACAAAAATGTGTCCGCCACAATGTCGCAGTAGCCAGAAAAATCAATGATCGCCACCATTACTAGTAAAACAAAAATATATTCCTAAAAAACCCATAAGACCAACCCCTACTTATAACTTTTGCCCAAACCAATCAAACGCTTATTGCGATTTTTTTGGAACCAAAAATATGTTGAAGAATACGTATCGGCCTAAACAGAGGGCAAAAAGTTTTTGAATATATTTTGGGGGAGATTTATTATAGCAAACAGTAAAAAAGTTGTCTTTTTACTTACAAAATTGTCGCTATATTTTTGGTTCAAGCAAAAATAAGAAAAAACGCAGAGGTGATCAAATACCACCAAAAAAACAAAAAAAAAATGTTGTTGGGGGCAAAAAGAGGACGCCAAATTTGTTTGGGGGCCACGTCGCACAACCACGCAATTGTCAGTTAAAATTACCCAGTGTTGAAATGCAAAAACTGGCCCCGTCAGTGACCAGTAATATGGTCTGGGGCTCAAGTGGTTACAAATTAAGAAAACACTAAAGTTATCCCAATTTATGGCCATAATGTGAAAGATGATGTTACACCGAGTAAATAGATACCCAACATGTTACACTTTAATATTGCACACACTAATGGAATGGCGCCAAACTTCAGTACTTGAAAATACCCATAGGCAACACTTTTTTATTTATTTTCAGGTTACCAGTTTAGATTTACAGAGGAGGTCTAGTGCTAAAAGTATTGCTCTCGCTCTAACGTACGCTATGATACCTCACATGTGGGGTTTGAACGGGGTTAAATATGTGGGCGGGACTTACACATTTAAGGCCCGCCCACATATGGAAACATCCTTCAAACCACACATGTGAGGTATCATAGCGTGCGTAAGAGCGAGAGGAATACTTTTAGCACTAGACCTCATCTGTAAATCTAAACGGGTAACCGGAAAAAAAAATGCTGCGTGTTCGCTTCTGACTGCGAGCTACTAGGGACAGTGGCGTTTTAATTATTATTATTTATTTATAACTCGAATATTGCGGCGAATATTCGCTATGGCGAATATTCGTATTTTTTCAAATTTATTTGTAAAACAGATCACATCCTAGTGATCTCCATCGATGTCTAAAAGCATTGTTGGTATGATTAGAGAGAGACCCTGGGCCGAGTAGCTGATGCGATTCTTTTATGTTGCCGAAAATTCGCATTGCGAATTTTCGGCAACATAAAAAAATCGCATCAGCTACTCGGCCCTTCTTTTGCATCAGAGCCAATCAGAATAACTCGAATATTCGGCAAAAGGAATATTGCGCGATATTCCTTTTGCCAAATATTCGAGTTATTCTGATTGGCTCTGATGCAAAAGAAGGGCGGAGAAGATAAGCGCGCAATATTCCTTTTGCCGAATATTCGAGTTATTCTGATTGGCTCCGATGCGCCCTTCTTTTGCATCAGAGCCACCAATCAGAATAACTCGAATATTCGGCAAACGGAATATTGCACGATTATCTTCTCCGCCCTTCTTTTGCATCAGAGCCAATCAGAATAACTCGAATATTCGGCAAAAGGAATATTGCGCGATATTCCTTTTGCCGAATATTCAAGTTATTCTGATTGGCTCCGATGCGCCCTTCTTTTGCATCAGAGCCACCAATCAGAATAACTTGAATATTCGGCAAACGGAATATTGCACGATTATCTTCTCCGCCCTTCTTTTGCATCAGAGCCAATCAGAATAACTCGAATATTCGGCAAAAGGAATATTGCGCGATATTCCTTTTGCCGAATATTCAAGTTATTCTGATTGGCTCTGATGCAAAAGAAGGGCGGAGAAGATAATCGCGCAATAGGAATATTGCGCGATTATCTTCTCCGCCCTTCTTTTGCCCCCTTATTCTCCTTTCTTTTAAGTAGAGTTAGTGTAGAGTTAGTGTTTAGTGCATATTAGTTTAGTAATACAGGAAATGATCTCCGTTTATGAGAATTTCGCAATCATTTTCGCATTAGCAAAATTTCGCAAACATTTTTTTTGTTAAAATATCACGAATATTCGATATTAGCGAATATTCGCGAATATTCTTCAATATATTCGCGCAATATCGCGAAATCGAATATGGCGTATTCCGCTCAACACTATTTGTTACGTAAAAATTCTATAAGACCTCCCCTTCAGGTTGTAAAGCATCAGTTCAGGGGGACCAAAAATAAATAAAACACCTCTAATGCTTTCATCCGCCATTGCAGATTTGATTCTGGTAATGCATTTCGAGTGAACTGGGCATGCTCGAACACTTAGAAAAATAAGCTGGGTGTTTGTGCCTGAAAATGACATGCATCTTTCTGAGCATGCTCAGAAAGCTTGTTTTTTGGCTTAGTAATTTAAGGACATCCTTAACAGGTGTAAGCAGTTACAAGTGCACACAAACTAGAGGCTGACATTTCTTCATGTGTTTCCAATTGGTTCATTAGCACACATGTTATAAAAAGCATGGATAGTGCACGTGTCAGCTGCCCTCAAAGGGGGCAGATTTGCTGGCTGGAAGTAATGGCGGAGCGAAACAGAGATGTTTTGGAGCAAGTTTGTTTTTTTGATGTTTTGTCTGCTGCATAATTTTGCTAAATGTTTCTCAAGATGTTAATGACTAATGTTTTAATCCTGTGGGTCTATCCTGTTATTTCAAAAGCATGATTTATTTTCCAATGACTGTGTGAAATAAACGTTGGTCTTTTTTGTTTTTAGGTTTTTTTATATTTTTTTGTGTGTTTATTTTTAATTTTTTGTTTTGCTTTCCTTGTTTTGTGGACCAATAAAATTACTTTCAAATTTTGAAGTTTGTTTTGTGATATTTTTTTCATGCTATGGATTTCAACAGCTGCAGCTGAAATAGTTTGGGCCTAAACCATCAAGTGTGATTTGTCTCTAAGCTCTTTCCTGGTGTGTATGCATGAAATGTTTAGTCACCAGAAAAGGAAGGACAAAGCGGTAAGTATTGTTTCCTAGAATTGATGTCCAGACTGACTTTTTAAAGCACATGTGCAAGATGTAGGAAAACCTGCAAACAGGGCCTGTTTGGAGGGGGGGGGGGTGGTGTATTGGTGGAAATTTTTGTTTATTCAGACACGACATTAGGTACCAAATTTACAAATAACGGGGAAACATCAAGAAAATCTCACACTGCTTACAAACATTTACATATACAAGATAATCATTTAAACAACTATAACACTCCTATAAAACCAACATTCAATTTACAAACCTTGAAAACACAAACTACTAACACGCAACCAATTCACCAGTGCTAACCTCTATCAGGTTGGGCAAAACTTTTATCACCCTCCATTATCCGGCTCATTGCACTTTGGGTCACTATTGGTGCATACCCATAATTAAGGTCCATAAGAAACAAAAGAAAGAATAACAAAATACTATATATGGCATATTTTACGCGGATTAGCCAACTACCTGCGCAAGCCTATTGGCATCAACTGCAGAAACCTACAGCCTCTGCCCCATCTGGCCACTGCACCAGGTCATAGCTAGCCAAATCCATCAACAGACCACATATCTATACATCATAAACATCGAACAAAATCCCGCTATATTAACCGACTAGTAAAATAACAAATTACTCTGCGGCCCCCGCACCCTCATCCTGCTTAGAACAGGGCACAGAACCCACTCCCATCGCATCACTCATTTAACACCTTTTTTACTTTTTTTCTTTTTCTTCTTATTCTTCCTAAGCACTACCCAACCAGTATCACCATCGACTGCTGGGCCCACCCCACTCATACCCTCTGAGGGCTCTTCACTTGACCCGGCCTGAGGTCTTTTCTGTGACCCAAGGGCCACCTCCATATCCTCCTGGGTTACTGCACCACCCAAAACGCATGAGAATCCACCTGGGGGGGGGAGAGCGGGCAAAACGGGAAGAAAGCGGGAGGGGAACAGAACAAGAATGAGAGGAGGGGGCAACAGGAAGAGAAAAGGAAGAGGGGGGAAGGATAGCACAGACTGGCCCCAACACCCCCCCCCCAGGGGGAACCACCAAACCCTCCTCACTCCCCTCTACTTCAGAATCGGTGTCCAAGGCAGAGGAGTCCAGCAAAAACTCAGGAGGCCCCCCAAGGAAAACCCCACCACCTCCTGACACTCCACTCTGACCCGGAGGGTCAGGGGCTACTGCACCAACCCCCGCCCTCCTCCTGATGAGACCCTGCCTTTGAGGCTCCTCACCCCCCTCTACCTCAGAATCAATGTCCACTCCACTCTGACCTGGAGGATCAGGGGCAGCTGCACCAACCCCCGCCCTCCTCCTGACAGAACCTTGCCTCTGGGGCATAGGGGCAGCCCGACCACCAGATCTAGAAAACACCCGCGGCCTGCCAAGCCCCCCCCACCCCCCTCCATCTCAGAATCAGTGTCCGAGGTGAAACCTTCCGACACCCCAGATTCCTCTTGACACATTACCCCTATAAGCCTGCGGACATCGACTGAAAGGGTGACCTAACTCGTTACAAAGATTACATCTAATATGGGCACACCCGTCCGCCAGGTGACCCCTCCCACCACAGCGCGTGCACTTCACAACAGTGCATTCAGCGCTCAAGTGAGTGGGGGACCCGCACTTAAAACACCTTTTAGGCTGTCCAGGATAAAAAACCAAAATTCTGTCTCTCCCAATGAAAGCACTCCCAGGGATATGAGCCATGCTATTTCCCTGCCTCTTCAACTTAATCTTAACCCCCCAGGCCCCTGTCCAGATCCCCCTTTCATCCACCTTCTTCCAAAGGGGGCACTGGAGCTGGCCATGACGGGTCAACCAGGTCGCAATGTCTTCCGGAGGAAGGGATTCATTGCGTACCAGGATGGTTACATTTTTGACCTCCTCCTGCCTAGACAGGGGGGTCAAACAGAACTTGGACCATGGGTCCTGTCTTTTGACTAGTTCATAATTCAACAAAAACATTTCCATAACGATGACTGACATAAAACTAAAATCAAACTCTACTGAACCTCCCGGATGGATAACCGCAAAGAGGTCAGACGCCCTTACTCCCAGAGAGAGGACCATATCGATGACCTCTCCTCGGGACGGGCACTGACCTTCACCAATATCTCAACTTTAGTTGCACCACATTCCTCCTCCTGCGTTCTGTACCACCACCTCCCCTGGACCATGCCCTCTCACCCCGCTGCTCTTGCGCAGGGGGAACCCTGAAATTGCGGGCACCGAACTTGCTGTAAATATGATCCAAGGGAGCACTTAACCCAGCCACTTGAGCATAAGACCTGCCCTCCCTCAAAGCATTGAGCAAGCTCTCTTCCTGAGAGGTTGTGATAACTCCCGCAGGTTGGGGTGCATCAAATGGACCAACCCCCCTCAGGACCCCCATTGACGCAACCTGGGCAGTCTCCTCATGACTCGCTGCCCTCCCCCTCACTACTGAAGGACCCGAAAGGGGGCCCAACCCCAACACAACTTCCTGTACCTGAGCCAATTGAGTGTCATCATCCATATTAAAACCAGAGTCCCCCATCTCTTCACAGGCTCCATAGGAACCTACATGGACTTCTGTCACAGCTGCAGACTGGAAACCCTCTAACTTTCTAATAAAATCCATTGCTGGGCAAACATTCATCTTCTAAATGTCCCGCAGGGTGATCCCCCCAAACTGGAGCCTGTTCAGAAGGGAGACCCGCAGACAGGGGAAGTACTCACAAGTCCCTGGGTATTCTGTTCCAAAGCTGAGGACCGGACCTGGCCGGGAAATGGAGCTCCGGGTGTCACCACAGCCACTTCCAGTTCACCCGCTGACGTCACTTCCGGTTCCGGGTCACGTGCTGACGTCACTTCCGGTTCCGGGTCACATGCTGACATCACTTCCGGTTCCGGGTCACGTGCTGACGTCACTTCCGGTCGCGGCTCCGTCCCAATCACGGGAGATTCCCGCACAGCGGAAATGCCCTCCAAGTCACTGCTGATTGGTCGTCCAGAAGCAGGAGGCTCCACATGGCGTGGCGTGCCTTCTCTCCCTCGGCAGCCATTGCTATCCTAGCCATAGCTTCTTCCATACTAGATGTGACACATACAGTCCATCTCAACTGGATCCGCGGTAGAGTGCCTGCCCCTCACCCTGTAAACCCGCAGCGGTCGCCACCACACCGGCCGGCTGACCCTGCTGTAGGCTACTTGCTGGGTTCACAGAGGCCAAAGCACCCCCGCTTCCAGGAGCAGGCTTATCACCCTGATCTTGCTGGGAACCAGACACACTCTTCAGCGGTGACCAAAAGACCAGGCGGAAGACGAGGAAGACTCACCACGGGATTGAGACCTCTCTCACTCACGCAAGTACCTCCTGCTTCGTGGGACAACCTCCCACTTGATGTTGTACCCCCTATCTTTGCAGACAGGTTGGGGTCCCAGCAGGTGCCTGGGCGCCCTCAGCGGTACTCTCCGAGATAGTCCCTGAGGTCTGAGGTTCCACTAACAGAGAACCCCCAGCCCCCTCAGCTACTAATGCTGACTTGCCTCTCCTTGCTGCCTGCTTTACTCTCCTCAGAGGCACGTTGGAGCTCCCTCCTGATTGGAAGGAGGAAAGTCTTCTCTGCAGTCCCTCTGGAACAGAGACACATGGTAACAAGACCCCATAACTGGCCATTCTGCTCTTTCAACAGGTCTATTGCTTCCTTGAATTCAAATCTTTTTGAGCTACTAGCCCGATCTCTTCTGTTCCTTAAACTGGCCAGCACTGTAATCCTGGAGTGGAGAGCTTGTGCAGCCTTTTGAATCAATACCTTGATTTTGCTGCGTCCTTCTCAGCATTCGCTGATCATCCTTCCCCATGCTGGGGAAGAGTCCAATCCACCAGCTTAGACTGGACCATCAAAAACTGCTTTTCTTCTTTGTTTAGATCCCCAAAACTAGGGAGATCCACAGTCCTTGGAGGTACCGGGCGGGAGGTGGACTCCCCCTGCCCAGGAGCAAGCCCCTGACCTGGGCTTGATGAGGCCATAGCCTCCCCTCTCCTCCAGGGTCTGGTTCTTCACAGGAGCTGCTTCAAAGACACAACCTCTTCCTTCAAGGCATTGGTGGACAGGCTTGAAGTGCTGATTTACAGCGCTGTGCTTGAAACTAGCACAAGACAATCCTATTCTAATTGTGGGTTGTTTGAGGGAAGCCAATTGGGTGTTAAAACCCCTGCTAGTGTTTTTAGGTTGGGCTTTGTGTCCCTTTTCTTAAAATTGGCTTCACTTCCTGTCACACAGCTGAACAGGAAGTGAGGTTAAAACCCTACCAATGGTCTTTTCTTCGGGACACAGGTCAATCTAACTAGTGTCCCCATTAAGCAAATTGCACTGCAGTGTACACCCCAAATGATTAGTTACTTTGGGGTTTAGTAAAGGCAAAGCCGCTCTGCAGTAGAAGCGTAGGCAATGAAAATCAGAAGGGAAGCACTGATGGTTTTAACTTCCAATCCCGCCAAGTTTATATTTTTCTTCCTTGCTTGTCCACTTGTAGTGCAAAGTGGATTTGCCTTTAGTAAATGGACCCCAAAGTCCAAGATCTATACTAATTTGGGCTGTACACAGCAAAATGCAATTTCCAAAATGGGAAACTATTTAGATCTGTGTGTCCCCAACAAAACATTACTACTTCCTGTTTGGCTATGTGGCAGGAAGTGAATGAATTAAGTAGAAAGTGACAACATTTGTGAGGTGTCTTTACCCTATCAGGGATGCAGGCATCCCCAAAACAAACAAGAAAATTGTTGATTTAACATTGGGTGGTGTTTGTGGGGGTCCCTAACACACATTCATACATATTAGCAACGCTGGATCCTGGCCTATTGGCATGGTTATATTTTCTTAAGCCTCTCAATAAAATGATCTGAAATTTGGGGTTAAACTGGAACTATAATCATCACTTTTATTTTTTTGTTTTCTTTCATTTTGGATGGAGTTGGGGCGGGGGGGGGGGTTAGAAGCTCTGTCAGTTTATTTTGTATTATCCCTGTCCGTTTGGGGAGATTGGCCTTCACTTCCTGCCCCATAGCCAAACAGGAAGTAATCGAAAAACTAGGCAAATTAAGGGACTCCTGTGCCCCCGCCTCCCCCCCCCCCACAGAACTTGTGTGTGTCCCCTGAAAATTCCTGGGTGGGTCATAAAAAAACAGGGTGTGGCCTTGACAGGAAGGGTGGGTCATTTTTCTATTACGGGGTGCCAAAATTTGGTCAGGCCTAGGGCAGCACAAAACCTAAATATCCTACTGCATATTAGGGCTTATTTAGACAGGATCCAATTTACAGCATGTTTTTAGATTGTGGGAGGAAACCCGCACAGGGAGAACATGCAAACTTCAGGCAGATAGTGTCACGGGCGGGATTCGAACCAGCAACCCTTTTGCTGCTAGGTGAACATGCTACACACTACACCACTGTGCTGAACGAACATGATCGCAGCTGAAAGCATGAGATGTTTGTTTTTTTTCCAATTCCATGCTTTCCAGCCTGGAGGACAGATGTGGGGTCTAATTGACCCCGCCTCTCTCTATAAAGAGGACCTGTCACACACTAGTCCTATTACAAGAGATGTTTACATTCCTTGTATTAGGAAGAAAAGTGAAAAATAATACAAAAAAAGGGACAAACAAGTGCAAAAATGAAATAATTAAATAAAAAAAAAAGAAGCGAACACGCATGCAAGTCCCACCCACATATGTAAACACCCTTCAAACCCCACATGTGAGGTATCATAGCGTGCGTTAGAGTGAGAGCAATCATTTTAGCATTAGACCTCCTCTGTAACTCAAAAGTGGTAACCTGAGAAAAAAAGTCAAGCGTCGCCTATGGAGATTTTTAATAACGAAGTTTAGTGCCATTCCATGAGTGTGCGCAATATGAAAGCGTGACAAGTTAGGTATCTATTTACTATCTATCTAATTACTCGGTGTAACATCATCATTCAAAATTTTTGGCGCAAATACCGTTGGAAATTTGTAAGAAAAAATGGCCGCCACTTTATTCCCTAGGGTGTTTGTTAATAAAATATATATAATGTTTGGGGGTCCTGAGTAATTTTCAAGGAAGAAAATATAATTGTTACATGAAGGAGAGAAGTGCCAGAATAGGCGCGGTATGGAAGTGGTTAAAGTGCAACAATAAAAGTTAAAAATTCCTTGAAATTTTGTACCATGGGGGGGGGGGGGAATCAGGGCCGCCATCAGGAATTATGGGGCCCCTTACACAGCTTCAGGCATGGGCCCCCTGGCCCCCTTACACAGCTTCAGGCATGGGCCGCCTGGAGCAGAGAACAGGGGGGGGGTGCTGCTGCCTGAAATTGAGAAGGGGGGGGGGCTGCCGCAATTTGATAAGCGGGGGGTTCCTTTACAAAAAATAAATATAGAAAAATATATATTAAAACAAGGGTGGTAGCCATCCGGGGGCCCTGGGGACCTCTGGGCCCTTTAATAAAAATAAACCTCTGGGCCCTTTAATGAAAAATAAAAAAAATATCTATATATATATATATATATATATTTATATAAAAAAAAAGGGGGTTGCCTTGGGAGCTCTGGGCCCTTTAATAAAAAATAACTAAAAAAATATCTAAACAAAAATAACATGGGGTGGGAGCTGTGGTGGCTCAACGTGAATGGCACTGCGCTGACAAGCCGTTCACCTCTGCAGCCAAGGGTTCGGATCCCGGTCTCGGCTACATGTGAATTGAGTTTGGTGGTCTCAGCCCGGCTCCCGGTGGGTGTGCTATGCAAGGTACGCCTGTGCTTAGTATGCCCACCCACCCCCCCCCCCCAACAAAAAAACACCACACTTGCACGCACACGAAATTGGTTTAACACGCACGCACTTTGGCCATGAGGTCTCCTAACATAAAAAGAGGCGAAGGACCTACAGGGCTGGGTGGGCTAGACTCCCTCATAGGGGGAGTCCCTCTGTCCCATTGGGCTCCCAAGTAGAGCAGGTAGGGTGGGGTGAGTGGGAGGCCCCCCCTCACACCCGTTATTGCCACCGGGGGCATGGAGAAGGATTGCGATTGCCTCCGGGGGGAGGGTCTGCCTACTCCCAACTCCTGCAGTCCGGCTCCTCTCTCTCGACTTCACGCACAAAATACACTTTAAAAAATAAATTAAAGAAAAAAAACAACCTGGGGAAAATATAAAATGTTTATACCATTTTTATAAGCAAAAAGGTTGTCATCTGGGGCCCTCTGGGCCCTTTCATAATAATATTATATATATAAATATATATGTTAAAAAAATAACAAAAAAAATATAAAAATATATAATTTTTTGTATTTTTTTTTAAAAAGGGGGGGGGTTTGTCATCTGGAGCCCTGGGGATCTCCGGGCCACTGGGGACCTCCAGACCCCTAAAAAAAACAGTGGCCCTTTAATAACAAAAAATATGGGGGGTTGCCACCCGGGGCCCTGGGGGCCTCTGGGCCCCTGGGGACCTCCGGACTGCTAAAAAAAATGAAATTCCAAAAATTGGCCCTTTAATAAAAAATAATAAAAAAATAAACTAAAAAATATATATATAAAAAAAAAAAGAGGGGGGTTACCATCTGGGGCGCTGGGGGGCCTCCAGGCATCTGGGCACCTCCGGACCCCCGGGCCCCTTACAGGTGTACTGCCTGTACCCCCCTGATGGCGGCCCTTGGTGTAATGTCCGCATGTGAAAAATTACATTCTGAAGGAAAAAAGCCGCTTAAAACTGACAATAATGAATTGTCGGCTCCCGGCAATTTCAGGAGAATTCATTCATAAAAAACACCAAAAAAAAGCGTAGGGGTCCCCCCAAATTCAATAACCAGACCCTTTAGGTCTGGTATGGATATTAAGGGGAACCCCGCCGTCAATTTTCTAAAAAAAATGACGTGGGGTTCCCCCCAAATATCCATAACCAGACCCTTCAGGTCTGGTGTGGAATTTAAGGGGAACTCCACCCCAAATTTAAAAAAAAATGGCGTGGAGTCCCCCCTAAAATCCACACCAGACCCCTTATCCGAGCACGTTGACCTGGCCGGCCGCAGAAAAGAGGGGGGACAGAGCGCGGCCCCCCCTCTCCTGAACCGCACCAGGCCACATGCCCTCAACATTGGGAGGGTGTTTTGGGGTGCCCCCCAAAACACCTTGTCCCCATGTTGATGAGGACAAGGGTCTCTTCCCCACAACCCTTGCCCGGTGGTTGTGGGGGTCTGCGGGCAGGAGGCTTATCGAAATCTGGAAGACCCCTTTAACAAAGGGGCCCCCCAGATCCCGGCCCCCCCCCCGTGTGAAATGTTAATGGGGTACACTGTACCTCTACCATTTCACCAAAAAAAAAAAAGTGTCAAGGGTTAAAAACGACAAAAGCTGGTTTTTGACAAGTCCTTTATTATCTTCTTTCTTCTTCTTTCCTTCGGGTTTCTTCCTCCATCTTCTTCTTCCTCTGCTTCTGTCTTGGGTCTTCTATTCCCGCATCTTGACCGGCGTGTTCTTCCATCTTCTTCTCCTTCCGTGTCCTTCTCGTCCGCATCTTCTTCTTGTTCTTCTTCGCCGGAGCCGCCGCTTCCAATTGAAATCCCCGCTGTCTGCCGGACCACACCCCCCCTCTGACGCCACGGGCAAGCTCTTAGGAGTGTGCTGCAATTGCGTCAGAGGGGGGCATGGTCACATGTCAGAGGGCGAGCAATTCAATTGGAAGCTTGTGCGTGGCTTCTTCTTTGCCAGAGTCGCCGCTTCCAATTGAATTGCCCGCTTTCTGTCATGTGAACACGCCCCCCTCTGATGCACAGGCACCACACGGGGACTTTCCTAAGAGCTTGCCCGTGGCGTCAGAGGGGGGCGTGGTCCGGCAGACAGCGGGGATTTCAATTGGAAGCGGCGGCTCCGGCGAAGAAGAACAAGAAGAAGAAGATGCGGACGAGAAGAACAGCGGAAGGAGAAGAAGATGGAAGAAAACGCCGGGCAAGATGCGGGAATAGAAGACCCAAGACAGAAGCAGAGGAAGAAGAAGATGGAGGAAGAAACCCGAAGGAAAGAAGAAAAGAAGAAGAAAGAAGATAATAAAGGACTTGTCAAAAACCGGCTCTTGTCGTTTTTAACCCTTGACACTTTTTTTTTTTGGTGAAATGGTAGGGGTACATCACGATCGCGCTCACCGAGAGACATTGGGGGCAGATTGACCCAGCAAATTCCGGACTTATTCTGGACACAGAGGTCCAACATGGCGGCGCAACCACCCGCCACGGCTCCCTCATGCTCCCCTGATGGGATTCTCCTCACACCCACGACCCCTACTTCTCTCCCGCAAGGTATAACGCCTGCACCGACCCCTCAAAAACCAAGCCTGACTAATCTCCATGCGGTGGCGGCGGACATCAAGAACACGCTGTTTGCAGCCATTACTGACCTCCATCATGAGATCCGCGCCATCACTACCAGGGTGCAAGACGTTGAGCTTATGGCCTAACAATGCCTGACGCCCAGTGACGGTGCTCGACCGACTACTGCTCCATCTACCCAGCCAATCTGATGGTAGCTTGTTGCTACCCTTTTTAAACCAGCTCCCTGAGTGGCAGACAGTTGTCAAGCATGTCAGAATCCTAAGCAACTTGGGCTTCAAATCCCAGTCAGTTCTCTGGACATTCTTTCCGAATTAGAGCAGCCTCAACTGCCTCCCAACAGGGAGTACCAGACCACGTAATCGAGATACCAGGCTGCTGGGAAGTCTCCTTGTTTTGCCACATACATCCCAAATCCTCAGGAAGGAATGGCACAAGCCTTTACCAAGCTGGCTCAATAAATACAAGAAATCAATATAAGCTATTTACCTATCTGAGTCTTTTGCCCCCTTTTCTTGGCATACTGACCAGACCACCAAGGCACACTTCAGGTCTATTTATGTTGTAAGTCTTGTCGCGTGTTTATGTGATCCACATCACTCTCGGTCAGAGGGCCACGACCATAAATAAGAAGGCCAGTATGGTGGCCTGAGTTTATGGGAGGAGCCCGGAGGGTATTTAAGCAGCCCACTCACACATGCTCTTTGTCGGTTCAGTGTGCAGTGCTACACGTCACTGGGCCGACTCTTCCCAGCTCACCTCATGTCCGTGAGTCTGCGCATTCAATCGCATTCGACACCCTCCTGCCCTTCCCTTTTTCAGGGCACTTCTCAGCATATCCTTCTTCAACAACTACCCATTACTTACTTTGGGTATGCCCCCTTTTCTTGGCATACTGACCAGACCACCAAGGCACACTTCAGGTCTATTTATGTTGTAAGTCTTGTCGCGTGTTTATGTGATCCACATCACTCTCGGTCAGAGGGCCACGACCATAAATATATATATACTAAACTGCCTGCACGCCACTAACTAACCTGCCTCCAGCTAATGTTCTCTCATTCATAACACTATGTACGGCTGCCGTGTAAGTAGCCTTATATAATGTGGAGGCGTGGACTTAGCTTCCTGAGCCCTGCCATTAGCACCCTGCCATTAGCATCCATTCTTTCAATTAGCATTCACTGTGGCGGCATCATCGATCGTGTAATCCCTTTTATAGGGATACACAATCGATGACGTCACACCTACAGCCACACCCCCCTACAGTTGTAAACACACATTAGGTCACACATAAGCCCTTCAATGCCCCCTTGTGGTTAACTTCCAAACTGCAATTGTCATTTTCACAATAAACAATGGATTTGTTAAATGCATTTTTTTACGTGAAAATTACAATGGTCCCAAAAATGTGTCAAAATTGTCCGAAGTGTCCGCCATAATGTCGCAGTCACGAAAAAAATTGCTGATCGCCGCCATTAGTAGTAAAAAAAATAATAAAAATGCAATAAAACTATCCCCTATTTTGTAAACGCTATAAATGTTGCGCAAACCAAACTATAAACGCTTATTGTGATTGGTTTTACCAATAATAGGTAGAGAAATACGTATTGGCCTAAACTGAGGAAAACATTTTTTTTAGAATATATTTTTTGGGGATATTTATTATAGCAAAAAGTTAAAAATATTGAATTTTTTTCAAAATTGTCGCTATATTTTTGTTTATTGCGCAACAAATAAAAACCGCAGAGGTGATCAAATACCACCAAAAGAAAGCTCTATTTGTGGGAAAAAAAGGACGCCAATTTTGTTTGGGAGCCACATCGCACGACCGCGCAATTGTCTGTTAAAGCGACGCAGTGCCGAATCGCAAAACCTGGCCGGGTCCTTTAGCTGCCTAAATGTCCGGGTCTTAAGTGGTTAATAATGCTTAAAGTGAAACAATAAAAGTGAAATATTCCTTTAAATTTCGTACCTAGGGGGTGTGTAATGTATGCCTGTAAAGCAGCGATTGTTTCCCGTGCTTAGAACAGTCCCTGCACAAAGTGTAATTTCTGAAGAAAAAAAGTAATTTAAAACCACTCACGGCTATAATGAATTGTCAGCTCCCAGCAATACAGAGAAAAGGCATTGAAAGTCATTGAAAATAAAAAATGCATGGGGGTCCCCCCAAATGTATCAATGACTTTTCTCTGTATTGCCGGGAGCCGACAATTCATTAGAGCTGCGAGTGATTTTAAATTACCTTTTTCCCTTCATAAATGACAGTTCTAAGCACATGAAACAAGCCCTACTTCATAGGCATACTATACAATCCCCTAGGTATGAAATTTAAAGGAATATTTCACTTTTATTGTTTCCTTTAAGCAATATTAAAATCACTGCTCCCGAAAAAACTGCAGTTTTTGTTGCATTGATACATGTCCCCTGGGGCAGGCCCTGGTCCCTAAACTCTTTTTAGGACAATAACTTGCATATTAGCCTTTAAAATTAGCACTTTAGATTTCAAATGTCGAGTCCCATAGACTTTAATGGGGTTCTAAAGTTCACACAAACTTTTGGTCTGTTCGCAGGTTCTGGTGGGAACCGAACGGGGGGGTGTTTGGCTCATCCAGTGGAAGTATAGTGTGACCACTATTCATATTTACATTAGTGTGAATGTTGGTATAGTTCAGTCAGTGTGAGTGAAGTGACCGTTTAATACAGTATATTTCACTGCGTTAATTAAAGTTTAACGCTGTATATTTACCTGCATTGCATGCCGTTTAACGCAGTACATTTATGTGTTACTGCACACTTAACACAGTATAATTCAGTGCGTTACTTTCAGGGAAATTGTGTGCATAATCGTACACAAAGACATGTAAGAAGATGGTGTACTTGCTAATAGGAATTCTCGAGTGACAGCTAAAAGTTTTCTGCACCGCCTGCCCTGACTCCACTCAGGATCCAATTCTGTACTCTCTTCTGCTTGGTCGTTACCGACTTCGGCCTGCCTGACCACCTGAAACCCTGCATTCACCTGCTCTTCAGCTTGGCTGCTGTCTACTGTCCTACACCTGCCGCTGTGTAACTGCATCTGCCAGTCCACCAGTCTGCCTGCTGTTCTGCACCTGTTGATGTGCATCCGCATCGGCCAGTCCACCAACCTACCCACTGTTTGGCACCTGCTGCAAGTATCTTCTCTCCAGGATCTCCTACCAGGCACACATGCCACTCTGAGCCCTGTTATATCCTGTCACCACCTTCAGGAGAAACAGGACTGGAGGTGTAAGGGAAAGCCCTCCCGTGAGCTCGGCCTCAACCAGGTATGTGACAGTACCACTCAGCCATGTCTGAGGCTGAAGGAGGTGCTTTCCCATTGGACATTCTTTGCCAGCAACTTCTTGCTCTGACTCAGGTTGTGAAAAATCTTCTTGATGATCACTGTCAGCTAAAGGGCTGTATTCAACTGTTAACTTTGTGTTTGCCTGGTGAATCAGCGATGAGAATGACCTTCACATTTGAACACTTTCCCGTTACATGTGCCTCTTTAGAACCCACCTTAATCTTGCTGTCCCCAGAACCCTGGGTTCCCACACCGGAACATTTCTTGGGAATTCGGAGTGTGTTCCGGGCATTTCGGAATGCATGTCATTTATACTTAATGCTTTTCATCTCCCTGCTGCTGGAAGAACCCCAATCCTGGGCCCATAATTTACTAGAGCAAGAAAGACCATTATTACAGACTTTTTCACTCCTTGTGGCTATGGCCAAGCTCTATGAGGATCCACAGTGGGCTGCCACGGCAGAGTCAACTCTTCATAAAACATTGATTAAACATTATACCATCTTCATTATTTTATTTTATTCTTTGCACCGTCCTGGTTGCAGGCACATAACCCGCACATTGACAAGAACACTGGGAAAGTGACATTCTCTTCTTTCTACTGTCAGAGGTCCTGCCAGCCACCAGCTGTTGTTCATGAGGCCCTGCTTCTATGTCTCCACCCCGAACCAAATGTACAGCAGATTGTACCTGCATGTTACCATAATTTCATGGAAGTCTTTGATAAAAAGAAAGCGCATATCTTGCCTCCACGTCCGCCTTATGACTATCCAATAGAACTGCTTCCAGGAACTGAGATCCCATTCGGGCAGATTTTCCCACTGTCCAAGCTAAAATTAGAGGCCTTTTGTCACTACATCTCTAAAAATTTGGAAAAAGGCTTTATCCGGCCTTCCACATCACCTGCTGGGGCGGGCATATTTTTTGTAGAGGAAGAAGACTGTACTCTTCGCCCTTGTGTGTATAGGGAGTTAAATAAAGTTTCAGTCAAAAATAGATATTAGACATTTTATCTAATATTTTTGTTATCATTTTAACAAATGAAAACTGAAATCCAAAAGATCAGACATAAAAAAAATGCTTTATTTTCATTTTAATTTCTACAACAGTTCGGTATAGATAGGAGATTCGACATGATTCTGACATTAGCAATCTGTGTCTATCAAACCTGTGGTCGAATGTGCCTAACCTTAACTCTATTAGTCCAAGATTATTCTACATAGAGAGGAAAGATTCGACATAGAGAGAAAAGATTCAACATTATAGAGACAGTGTTGGGGTAGACCATTCGACATGAATGAAGAAGATTCAACAAAGCAGCGAAACACAAATGTTGAATCTGTCATTAAAGGCTTATGGTGTCTGTCGAGAGTTCTAAGAAGATTCGACAAGCATCTAAACTGTACAATGACACAATTGTACATTTCCGGTCAAATGCTCGGCCCCGACTTTATAAGAATTTGAATGTTGGTTGACTAGTATTAATGATTTATAAATATAATTACAAGTAAAACCTTGGTTTGCGGGGGGGCGTGGTTTGCCTTGAGAGGAAATGGCCGCATAGCTCCGGAGCGCCGACGGACCACGGCCATAAGCCGGCTTTTACGGGAGATTACAACCGATTCCTACCTTACATGCTATGGGGACTTCTTCCTGACACTCTTCGGCATCACGATCGCGCTCACCGAGAGACATTGGGGGCAGATTGACCCAGCAAATTCCGGACTTATTCTGGACACAGAGGTCCAACATGGCGGCGCAACCTCCCGCCTCGGCTCCCTCATGCTCCCCTGATGGGATTCTCCTCACACCCACGACCCCTACTTCTCTCCCGCAAGGTATAACGCCTGCACCGACCCCTCAAAAACCCAGCCTGACTGATCTCCATGCGGTGGCGGCGGACATCAAGAACACGCTGTTTGCAGCCATTACTGACCTCCATCATGAGATCCGCGCCATCACTACCAGGGTGCAAGACGTTGAGCTTATGGCCTCTCAGCATCATACAGTCCTAAAGAAGGCTACCCACAAACTGGATAGTCACACGCTGCAGCTCCGTGACCTCTAGAAGCACGTGGAGGATTTAGACAACTGCGGCCGTCGCCGGAACCTTTGCATACGGGGACTTCCAGAATCCGTTGAACCGGACCGCGTCCTGCCCGTCGTAACGGAGCTCTTCAACCAGATCCTTGACAGGCCTCTGCAGACACCCATCCCGATGGAACTAATCCATAGGGCCTTGCGGCCTAGAGGCAAGGATGCGGACCCCCCAAGAGGTGTGGTCTGCTGTTTGGACAACTTCCAAACGAAGGAAGACATCCTGCGGAAAGCTCGAGGGAAAGCCCGAATAGAACATGAGGGACACGCGATCCACATTTATCAAGACCTGTCTGCCATCACCTTCAGACATCGCAGGGACCTCTGTCCGCTGCTGGAGTTACTGTGTGCCAGGGGAATCCAGTACCGCTGGAAGTTCCCATTTGCCCTATCTGCTTTCCACCTCGGCCGCAATGCTCTCCTGAGAGTCCCGGAGGAACTGGATGATTTTTGCAGGCTGCTAGACATCCCATCTGTGGAGCTGCCACAATGGTATGCCGAATTTAACGATCCGCATTTGCATCGTAGCCCGCCAGAGGAAGAACCAATGGATGCCCAAGCGAGATGCTACTGCAGATGCCGCTCGCCTTTCATCTCCAGGCCTGCTCAAGATTCGTCAGCCAGATGCCTCCCGTCCAGCCCGCAGACAGCTCCGCAATCCCGAAGAGCTCGCCGCGACTACTAAGGTTGCACTACCTTATGGCTCCCAGGATTTCCAGATAAGTTCCATAATCTCTCCTTCTCCCCCCTTTTTTTAATATATATATTATTTGTTTCCCCCCCCCCATCTCTCCATTACCTGACTCGCCCACCACAAATCTTTTTTTTTACATGGCTAACCCCCGGGCTCAATTCACTCTTACCACCGTCTCTTGTGCCTGCTGTGGATTTCCCATCTGTATCCCCGCAACGGCTGCCTATGTGACTTCACCCCACGCTCCCCTCCAATTGCAGTCCTAACTGTGCTGGAATCCCCTAACCCTGCCGCATGATACTATGACTCCTTCCCCCGTCCCCTCACCCCCTGCTATGGGTTTCTTGCAAGGGACCCCCCCTCCCCCCGGAACACTGTCTCTGTTTGTTTGTTGTCATACCACTACGCTCAGCATACGACCTGTTGGCTTATGGGTTGTTTTTTTTTTTTTGATTGAACCTTGATGCCCTGCCCCACGACCCGGACTCGAGCCCCATTCGGCTTATGTTCTGGACAAACCGTCTGCTTGCCCCAAACTTGATGTTCTGGTCTCTGCTACGCCCCATTGAACTAAGGTATATCCCACATAGCTGAGAACTGATGTCCTTGAATGCCAAGCTTCTTCTGACCACTCCGTACTGGGTACCGTTTGTGTTTAAATGTGCACGATAATCCTTTTTACATTTCATATGAATGCATTTCTTAGATAATAAAAACAAAAGAAAAAAAGGGGAAAAAGAAGAGGGGGTGACGTTTGGGCACCCAACAGTCAAACCATCTGTACTGACAAGTATAGTCATGTACTCGACGGAGGTTTATCAAAATAGTGGCGGATGTCACCTCATATATACCGAAAGCACTATTGTGCCTGAGCGTCCCGCTGCATGGTACTATTTTGCCTGGTAACCCAATGTGTGGGAACACAGCAGAACGTATCCGGCAGTTACATGGGGGGGCACGCGAGATGAAAATGCTAAGTACTTGGCCACACATTACGGTGACAGGACATTATAACATAGAAAGTAAACTTAAAAAACTCAGAGAACCGCCAATCACATAAGGTGACAGTGAGAACATTGGCTTGTAAAACTAGGTAGGCGTAAACTAGAAGACGCCCCATAAGGGGAGGAGGCAGGAGTTGCCTATAGATCACCCAATATTCAAACCAGCTGTGCGGGCAATTGTGGTCACATTCCCAAGTGAGGCTTGGTGCATCAGTATCGAATGTCACCCCATCTACACCATGTGCATTATTGTGCCTGGACGACCTGTCGGCTACTCCAGGTGTAAGAACCCAGCAGAGCGCATCTGGTGTCTGTATGGGGGGGACATGCGGGACAGAAACATCATCATATTATAAGAAGTGATTGTCATGGATAAGGATAAAAAAAATATATAAAAATAATATATAAAAGTAAAAATAAAAAATAAAACACCAGTCACTTAAGGTGACAGTTAGAACAATGGCTTGCAACAATTACACCATATACTGAGCGGTTGCAGGTAATGAGTGCATACATAAAATATCCATAGGTTTAGATCATGCAATTACAGAGCATAAATACCGCAACATTGTGCAGGATGTGGAGAAATTACCAACAAAAAATCAAGGTGTAGATGATAGCATGTCCAAAAAGAAAAAAGAAAAAAGAGATCATGTCTTTCACAAACGCTGTGCGTTGTGCTGAAGATTAAGAGTGCTGAAGATTAAGGGGGGGGGGGGGAATAAAAACAAACACAAAAAGACAAAAAAATAATGTAATGAGCCGGTTATTGTATCTATATGGTGAGAAGGCAATCAAAAATTAGACCGTTTCCTGCAAACATGTTATATAGGACAGATCAGCAGAGAAAATGGACTGCCTAATCCTAGGCAAGTAAAGAGTGGTAGTCGGGGGAGAAACATCTCACAACATGAATGAGGCGAGGGCTCCACGGGACTCATCCTATTTCACTCTGGGGCTTTTTGAGCTCCTGGAAGGTGCGGGGGAAGCAGAATAGCGGTTTCCAGGGTTGCCACGTTGATTCTTCTGTCGAGAAGGGGTCATCAGAGAAGCCGGACCAGGTAGATGTTGGGGGTTGTTGATGAGAGGAGGGAGGCGGAAATCTTCATACCATTCTGGAAGCTCCATGGGTGCAATCTGCAGAGCATCACAACATTTTGGGAGATCTTCCGGAAGCCTGAGAAGGTGTTGTTTACCCATATATGCGGCTTATAAGGCAAATTGGAATTTCCACCTGTATGTAATCCCCTTCTCCCTGAGAACAGCAAGCAGAGGCCTCAAAGCCCTTCTGTTTTTAAGGGTGATCGGTGAAAGATCTTGGAACAGCTGTACTGTAGTGCCGTCATGCATGATGCGATCTGCACTTCTCGCTTTCTGTAAGATCTCTTCTTTTAAGCCAAAGTTAGGTAGGCAGCAGATAATATCCCTTGGGGGATCTGTGTCCGGAGCTCTGGGCCTGAGCGCTCTATGCGCGCGGTCAAATTCAATGGGCGATTGCTCCGGTCTGTCCACCAGGGTATTAAAAATGGAGGACAAGGTTGATTTCACTTGTTCAGGTGGGACCGACTCTGGGACCCCCCTTACCCTAATGTTATGTCTGCGCCCCCTGTTATCAAGGTCCTCAATTTGTCTGTTCATTTCTATTAAATGTTGTGAGTGGGTGGCCGTAATATCATCAAGTCTAACCAGGGCCCTGTCCCTCCTCTTCCCGGCCCGGTCACTCACCGCCATCTGTTCTGATAATCTGAGCAGTTCGGCTTTAATGTCCGTGATTGCCAGAGCAAACGAGTTCTTAATGTCTGCTGCTATATCTGTCATTGTGGCATATGTCAGTGGCATATTAGAAGCCACAGTACCTTTTGAGGAGTCCTCTGAAGCTGGGAGGGACATCTCATCATCCTCTCTATCGTCCTCCACGTTCTGCATGAGCGGCGGCGCCATCTTGGCAGCCTTGCTGCCGCCGCTGAAGCGATATTTGCTGAGGCTCGTGGAGGGAGATTTCCTTCCCGGGTTGCCCAGTGAGCGCAACGATCTGCTGTAGTGTCCTTTCTTTGTCAGGGTTGACATAATCACCCGCGTGGATGGCCTCTTTCAGCTCTCAGAACCCAGGTGCAGCCGGAGCTCCTTCACACTGCAGCCATTCGCTCCGCGCGCCAAGCCACGCCCCATGAATGCATTTCTTTGCCATCTGTCTGCCTTGACTTTTCTTTTGTCCGTTTTTTTTTCCCCTTGCTCCTCTTACTCTTCCTCTCCCCCGCCCTCACCCTCACCCCCACTGCTCAACCTCCATAGTTCTGGGGTCCTTGTTATACTACATGGGGATATGTCCTCCCCTAATCCTGCTCCATAGGCCGGGACAACACCCCAGATGACAACATCTTCAACCCCCGCAGACACCTGATGTTGAGCAGTCAAGCTGCAATCCCCTCCACCCCCTCCCCTTCTGTTGCTCCGGTATGTTTCTACCCGTACATATGACTGGACCTCATTGTGTCCGTGTCGCTGCCCTTGAGCACTAACCCTCCAGCATGGCTCTTTCTGTCATGTACCTACGATGCGTTGTGAAAGTTAGTTTCGTGGGCTGCTGGGGGGGTATCATCGCCATGCAACCCACAGTTCTAGCCCCCTTTTATCTCGGATAGGTATTCCTGGTGCATTTCTCTCCTGTGCTTTCCACCTCCCCCCGTATGTGCCCCTACCACTTTCTTCTTTAGCTCTCCAGTATCTTTCCCCTCCTTCTCCCCCCTCCTCCTCGTTACTTCCCTCCCCCCCACCTTTCCCCTCCCATCCTTTCCATTCACTGCCCTTCCTCGCCCCCTTCCCTCCCTCCTCAGCCTCCCGAATCCTCAATATTGCTCTCCCTTCCCCGCTTGCTAAATTTTTTTTAGAACCTCCTGCCCCATGGGAGCTGGTATGATTAGAGACATGTGCAGCGCTCATTTTATATTGTTGTTTATTCGTTAAGTTTTTTATATTGTAATATATCTTTCATGCTTGTTTATATTATTTTATATTGTAATATATCACGTTAACAAGTGCTCCTTCGCATTTGCCGAATATTCTTTTTGTGTAGTAATATATCACGAATATTCTGAACTGCTCCTTCCGCATTTCTCGAACGCAATGTTTTTTTATTCTTGGGTTATTTCTCGTAAGTTATTGTAATATATCACGAATATTCTGAGCCAATCAGAGTGCTCCTTCCGCATTTCTCGAGTGATTGTAATATATCGTTTTATCCCTTCATTTCAATATTCGAATTATTTTATATTGTAATATATCTATTCTGTCACTCCATTCCGCATTTCTTGTGCACTTGGGCATGCTCCTATCAATAAAAAATATCTCGTATTTAGCCCCTATATATTCGAGGATGTCGCCCTGTCTCCCTTCCCTTGCTATCCCCATGTTGTTGTTGTTAAGTTTGCATGCTTGTTTATATGGTTAACACTGCACCTTGGGTTATGTAAGTTCAGTTCCACATTTCATGTACCGCTCCTATCAATACTCGCCCCGGGATCCTATACACCTTATGTGAACCGTATAACTTTTCTGACGCTGCTACACCTTTTGTTACTCAGTCACCCATCCTGTGTGTTATCTCAATCTCCACGATGTATACGTACCCTGTTAGTATGGCCAAAGGTCCGTCCACATGCCTCAATCTTTTTTATCTTCAGGACAGATTAAACCCCCACACGGTGGTCCTTCTCCCGATTTTCTCCTTACAGCCTCACTACTTTTGCCACACTACTGACAATTTCTGGTACCTCCGCCTACGCGGTTTGTTACATTACTAGACAGGTAAGGGGCTCCTCACCTGTCCCCGGAATTCCTTTCCTTTTCTTATTTCTTATATTTTAGAGTCCTTCACTGTTGTACACCTACAACCTACTGCGCGGTTGCCTATACCCTATCCCTAGTTCCCCCATACCCAGCATTACGCTCTTCTGATCCATCCCACCACCTGCATCCCCTCTCCTGCCCAGGATCCTGCCACAGCTCTCGGACCCTTCTTGCTGACTGTGTTCTAGTGACCCCCTTTTCTCTGCACTAATGTCTCCTACTCAGGTTATGAAAGACAAGATACCTATCAAACTTTCCGTCAAAAATTTCCGTCAACGCCCGAGGCCTGAATGTCCCTGAACGACGCTCGCAACTTCTCCATGTTATGCACCGCAACAAAGCGGACATAGTCTTTATCCAAGAGACACACTTTCGTACCGACGCGACACCAAAACTGCAAAATTACTATTACCCTACAGTGCATCATGCCACTACCCCGACCTCCAAGTCAAAGGGAGTGTCAATACTAATAGCTAAACATTGCCCCTTTCAACTTATAGACACGCTGTCGGACGAGGAGGGAAGATATATCTTCCTTAAAGGCTCGCTTCTGGGTCGCAAGATAACCATGGAATAGGGTTTGTGTACAGGTGTTGGCGCTGCTGAATATTTGTGATCGTAATAGCTAGTGTCGGGTACTTGTAGCCGATGAGTTTATTTGAGAAAACTCCCCGCTTATACCAAGTTATCCCTTTTTCTAATAAATCCCACAGAGGGATAGTGATTAATCCTTGTGTACTGCATGACCCCGGTAGTAAATTCCCAATGGGGTGTGGTGTCCCACTTATCAGAATTTCTATTCTTTAGTGTGGGGTGTAATGTTGAGCTGTGAGTCCTGGTTCGTCAGTGCAATGTACTATAAAAAATGTAATTGATATAATGATATTCCAGTGCTGTAATAAAAGTGCTAGGTGCTATTCACTATTGGGTGAAGTACTATAGTCATATCACAATATGCATGTGCAGTACAAATACATTTCCAGTGCTTAAATTGCAGTGACAATATTTTTGAAAGTGCTAGTGCTAAACCCTATTGGGTGCTATAGTCGTACCGCATGAGCAGTACAAAATAAAAATAAATAAGAATAAAAATAAAATTCCCAGTGTATAAATTGCTTTGACAATTTTTTTGAAGTGCTAGTGTTGGTTCCTATTAAGTGCTATGCCTCTAACTCTGAGAAGTAGGCAATACAGAAATATGAGATCCAATAAAATTAAGTTAACATCTATATCCTGATGTGTATAAACAATAATGATATAAGAAGAGTCCAATAAGGTTACGGTGACATCTATGGCGTAAGTTGCAGGTGTTATTAGAGACTCCAGTTGTCCCCCCACATGTGTCCCCACTTACCAGAATGATGTCCCCGCAAGGGGGTGTGGAGCCTTGGGGATCAGTGGGTCTTGGCAGTTGCTTACCAGTCGCTGAGCATGATGGGTCAGTCGCTACGTGTGATGGGTCTGTGTACTGTACTCATTAGTAGGAAGAATTGTAGGCAATGTGATTCTGCCTACAGAGGCCAAGAGTTTTGTTAGCCTCAAAACTCTGCAAACACTTTTAGCCTCAAGCCACAATGGGCAACCAGTTTCTAGTACGGTATACATTTATACTTTCCAAATTCTTTCTATCTGCTTGACCTTTATACTGAGATTCTTTTGGGAAGCCCAAAAATCATGAGTATTTTTATCAGTCCATTTTATTCTGGCAAATTGGTGGAATAGTTTTTTTCCCTAAAAATCTATTTTAGCAATCATATGCATTGGGAACATGAATTTTGTGATACTGTGATACTAATTTCAGTAAGTCCTTATTCTTCATCTTCACAAACTTTTCTCCAGTACCTCTTTTATCACTCCAGCTAGTATACCCACCAGTCTTATATTCAATATTTGGGAATTACCAGTATTAATTAATTGAATGCTGTAATTTTCTACAGTTACCTGAAAGTGATGCTGCTTTCTTCTATTTCTAAATTTTCTTATTTCTAAATTAATTCCACCTTTATAAACTCATAGACACAATCAAGGATGCCCCTCCCCCATCTAAAATGTAATAACTCCTTGAGAACTTTCAGTGCTGCATCTCTTCATTTAAATAATAAATATTTTGGGTCATAGTCGAAGATATTTGGTTCAACCCAAGCCCCGGACCAGATTGCATGCTTGATGACCAGGCCACTTTTTGTGATTCGGCACTGCGTCACTTTAACTGACAAATGCGCGGCCGTGCGACGTGGCTCCCAAACAAAATTGAAGTCCTTTTTCCCCACAAATGGAGCTTTCTTTTTGTGGTATTTGATCACCTCTACGTTTTAAATTTTTTGCGCTATAAACAAAAATAGAGTGATTTAAAAAAAAAAAAAAACAATATTTTTTACTTTTTGCTATAATAAATATCCCCCAAAAATATATAAATATTTTTTTTTCCTCAGTTTAGGCTGATACGTATTCTTCTACATATTTTTGGTAAAAAAATCGCAATAAGCGTTTATTGATTGGTTTGTGCAAAAGTTATAGGCCCGGATTCACAAAGCCCTTGCGCCGGCGTAAATCACTTCACGCCGACGTAGTGCAAATGTGCGCCGGCGTATCTGTGCGCCTGAGTCACAAACCAATATACGCCTAAAAACTGGCTACCCTACGCCGAAATATGTTACTTACCCCGGCGTAACGTGGGCGCATTTATCGTCTGGACGCATGTTGCTTCTCCCATTCAAATATGCAAATGAGGGAAATACGTACATGCGCCCGACGCATAAGTGTATGCCTGGCGCAAAGTTATTCCCCATAAAGGATGTGTAACACAGCAACAGACGTGCACAGGTCAGCTGGATAGCAGCTGCAGCAGCACCATTACGGACGATCTGAGCAACCACACTTGCAGGACAACACATCTGTATGCCAACATGCCAGGGGCAGCCATGGTCATAGCACTACTGCATCCCCAGGCAGGAGGGCATAGGAGAGGATATACCAAACGTGCATGAACGTCTTTGGCATTGGGGAATAGGAGGTGTATTGCATCTACCGATTCAGCCCTGATGCCATCCTGGAATTAGCCACAGCCCTGCATGATGAAATCACCAGCCAGACGGGACGCTCACATGCAGTGCAGCCACTGGTCAAGGTACTGGCAACACTCCATTTCCTTGCCAGTGGATCTTTCCAACGTACAAGTGGAGTCGTGTCTGGGATGTCACAATCCACCATGAGCAGATGTGTGCACCAGGTTGTCCCCGCAATCCTCACATGCACCACATCATCAAACCGACCCATGAGCATCTGCGGCAGAAGGCAATGCAGGATTTCTACAGAATTGCCGGATTCCCACGCACCGTCGGGGCCATTGATTGCACACATGTGGCACTACGGACTCCCCCATGCCACAAAGCACATATACGGCAATCGTAAGCAGTGGCATTCCATCAACGTACAGGTGATAGAATGCCACTGCAGCTACATACACCGTTAAAGCAGGTGCCCTGCACAGCCACTGTGCATTCTGTCTAGGTCTTGGCTGAGGACCCAACAAAGGCGGCCAGGCTGTCAGCCACACGATGGAGGTCGCTGGAAATGTCTCCCATGTGGCGCGTCTGGCGGGCCTGTTCCCTCTCAAGCCCTTCTTGTAGGGATCCGGAGAGGCTTGTGCCCGTCTGGCTTCCCCTGATGGGGGTGGCCCTTGAGGGGCTTCCCCTGATGGGGGTGGCCCTTGAGGGGCTTCCCCTGATGGGGGTGGAGGTCTCGGAGGGTCCAGGGAAGATGTTATCCTCCTCGAGGTAGAGACATTCCTCAAGATCCACATGCTCCTCCTCAACTACCTCTAGAGCAGAGGTGTGGGCTCTCCCCTCCGGGGATGGCGTGGGTCATCCAGCAGCAGACAATGGCCCCGCTCCCTCCAGCACATCTGTGGATGACACAAAGCATTCACATGTTGGTGGACCCACACACTTGTCACATGTTCCCTTGCACCCCCTCACATGCTACACACCGGATGGGGGATAAAACACACTTGACAACAGAAAACACGCAAACTCCTGCGCACAGGTGTGTTGTCCAATAGTTGATCGACGGAACTTCGTCAAAAGTAAGAAAATTGGAAAAAGTGGTGCTAGCAGTGACCTTGCTGCCCTTCGTGGATGGGGGAGTCCTGACACAAACAAAAAAAGAGAAGAAAGGGGCACCAGCCTAGTGCATTACCACTTGACACTTTATTAGATGGTAATAGTATTAAAAACTACTCACAAACAGCAGATTGAGCAGGCTTGTCAACAAAATGTAGGTGAATTCCCTTCGGACCACACTCCACAGTGGGGGGATGCAAGGAATTTGTTACTGCCGGCTGACGCGTTTCGAGGCGTCTAGGGCCTCTTCATCAGAGCTCGATCAGAGTAGAGATCCCTCCATGTGCACTGCCCATATACCACTACTTTCAATAAGTGAATGGATTGAATTGGCTTAGAGGGGACCACACCCTCTGCTGACCTCAGTGGTCACACCCCTAGGGGCTCGCACTAAAGGATAGGTAACCACCAAGAATTATGAACACACTTGTGTGTGACATATAGGTAAGTGCAAAGACACATATATACCAACCCTCAGAATAAAATGTAGAAATTAAAAATATATATGTGAAAAAACCTTTACATATATATATATATATATATATATATATATATATACATATATATATATATATATATATATATATATATATATATATATATATATATATATAATATAATATATTTTTAGATTTTAGAATTTAGAAAAAAGAAAGAAGAAAAAAGTAAAGCAAAATGAATAAATAAATAACAAATAAATAAATAAATGAATAAATAAATATCTAAACCATGCTGTGCTATGTTAAAAATGAAAACCTGAGGATAGGCACATATGTATATATATGCGTGTGCATAAAGCCAGTCCTCCAGCAGATGGACTACAACAAGGATGGACTTAGCATGTAAGGGGAGGTGTATTGTAGCTCTCAAATAAGGGTGTAGATAAAAATACACAGATACTCCCAACCAAAGATTGCACTGGTGTCATAGAACAAAAAAGTAAGGTGGGGAGGGGGGGGGGGGGGTCCAAGGGACAATGTGGTGTCTACCTCTGCTTTGTCATTAATGTGTCAATAGGTCTGATGACTGTGCAGGGAACGCCATGAAATTGTCAGCAGCATGGGCCCAGGGGGTGCACCGCATCTCCTTCTCAAATCGCAGTGCCAGCAACAGTGCATGGCGACGCGGGAGCCACCCCCGTTTCCCCGTCATGGAGCGTAAACACCGCTCCACTTGTGTTCCAGAGCGCGGACGCGCCCAATGATGACGTCATCGGCAGTGGCCATTCTTTCGACGCTAGAGCGAGAGAGCGCGTCGGGGGGAGGGGAGAGGGGGGACGACGACGACGTGCGTCTGTGGAATAAATAAATGAAAAAAAAATGAAAAAAAAAAATGAAAAAAATAAATGAAAAAAATAAATGAAAAAAATAAATAAAAATAGAAATAGAACTCGAAGTAGAAAGAAGAATGAGCACCTATAGGAGGGGTCTGGGGAGCGCGCGCGCATGGAGACATGACGTGTAGGAGAAGGGAGGGGCGGTCGGAGCGCGCCATGGCGGTGAGCGGCGATCGTAGCTGCGAGACCCCGGAAGATCCTTGACGGCCGAGCGAAGCGCAGCGTGAGAGGCAGCGCCGAGCAAGGACCATACGGGAGATCCACCCCCCCACCCGCGGCAGTCCACACCCGGACCGGAGACACACCAACATCAATGCGGACATCAGTGCACCGGCATCAGAGACATCTGTGCTCCGGGACCCAAGCTGGACAACCCCCCGGAAAATACCGGGTAAACAGCGGGTGGAGGAAGCAGCAGTACACGGACCGAGGAGCACGCTACCCCCCGGAGGATCCAGTGGGAAGCGCAGCCCAGCAGATGAGCAGGACAGCCGAATAGGACATGACCTACGGGTTGGGTGAGGCGCTCATTTGAGCCGAGATTCGATGTGGCCTGTCGGGCCCCCCCTCCCCCCCTGATTCTCATACCTGCTCTCCCCCAGCTAAAGGATCTATTTAATGACATATCCACTGGCAAATTTTATGGCTCATAATATTGTGTTCTTGAACTGTGTAACTGTTTTTTGTAACTATCAGGATGAATAACCGCGCTATGGGGATTAGAAGTATTTCATATGAATTGCACTCTAGAGAATGAGTATACATACACATGAATACATATGAATACATACGACGGGGTAATCCTGAGCCTGAACTGCGGCAGCATATTGGGATGCTGCGGAGTGTGCGTCAGTCTCGGACCCGCAGGAACAAACTAGCATAGAAGGGAGCACAGAAGCGAAGTAAGAAAAGGGAATAACACGGGACGCAGTTCTGGAAATAACATACCTATTAAAAACGGGTGGCCTAGGAATAGGTGAGCCCTTAACCACTTAAGACCCGGACCAATACGCTGGTAAATGACCCAAGGTGTTTTTGCGATTCGGCACTGCGTCGCTTTAACAGACAATTGCGCGGTCGTGCGACGTGGCTCCCAAACAAAATTTGCGTCCTTTTCTTCCCACAAATAGAGCTTTCTTTTGGTGGTATTTGATCACCTCTGCGATTTTTATTTTTTGCGCTATATACAAAAATAGAGCGACATTTTTGAAAAAAAAACACAATTTTTTACTTTTTGTTAAAAAAAAAATCAAATAAATAAAACTAAATTTTAGTCAAACATTTAGGCCAAAATGTATTTAGCCACATGTCTTTAGTAAAAAAAAAAATCGCAATAAAAAAAAATAGCTACCTAGCGGGAACAGCGACACTAATACAGCGATCAGAAAAATGATCGCTTAGTGACGCTGGCAATAGGGAGTGAAAGGTTAACTAGGGCGGTGATCAGGGGGTTAAAACTTTATTAGGGGGGGTGGGGGGGCTATCCTGAACCTAACACTAACTGTTTTTTACACTGCCTGTCACACTGACACTAAATGCAGTGATTAGATCACTGCATTCAGTGACACTGTGACAGGGGGGGTGGGGGGGGGCGATCACAAGGGGTTAATATGCCTATGTGAGTGTGTGTCAGTGTTGTGTTGGTGCACACTTACTTGTGATGTCTTCTCTCATCAGCAGCACTGGGAAACAGCGCTGCGATGAGAGGTGACATCATTTCCTCCTTTTCCTGTGTAAACACAGGAGGAGGAACTGACAGGATGGGAGCGCGCTCCCATTGGCTGGGAGCGATCGCGGGGGGGCGGGTAAGCGCCGACATCCGCCCGCTGATCCCGGATCGCTCCCGGAGCCAGGGGGACCCCCAATGCCCGCCTCGACCGACCCGAGTGGGACCCCCGCAACCGGAGGGGGTCCCGATGGGACCCCCGAACCGCACTTAGGCGGGGACGTAAATTTACGCCCTTGTGCCTGTACGTGCCATTCTGTGGCCGTATATGTGCGTGCGGGGGTCCTTAAGTGGTTAATAATCCAGAACTGACGCCGGTGTTCAAAAGGCCCTACTGTGGAGAGTACGCTTCTAAGCTTTCCACATATGAGCCGTGACAATTGGACCTAGCTTCATATAGGAAAGCATTGCTGGCTGTGTAAGTTAACCGCATGCTATTATTAAAAAAAAAATAATAAAAACCCAAGGTTCGGGAGTCTGTGGCCCAGATTCATAAAGCAATTACGCCTGTCTAACTGGTGTTAGACAGGAGTAATTTCAAATTTCGCGCGCCGTATCACTAGTTTGAATCCTCAAACCATGATACGGCGGCTTCGGGCTTCGATCCGAGAGGCTTGCGTCTTCGTAAGCCTTCGGATCTACGCTGCGATATTTTTGCGGCCGCTGGGAGGAGTTTGCGTCGTTTTCATGCGTCGGGATATGCAAATGTGTTTTAAGAAAAAAATAGGAGAAGTGGCGGCGAATCAGTCCAAAGGAGACATGACTTCAGAAAGCGAATTCGATCAAAGCAGGCTAGAGGAGTCAGGCCAGGATACACACCCACCATCAAAAGCGGAGATGAACATGATGTTCCTGAGGATGGAAAACTTAATAAAAGCTGAGGTCAATAGGATAAGAACAGACCTAGGAGGGTTACTAGAAAGAGTGGAGCTGACGGAAAAAAGGATAACAGAACAAGATCAAGAACTGGATAAATTAAAAACAAGTACAAGCGATGATAGTAACCCAAAGAGATCTAGCATACCGGTTAGAAGATCAGGAAAATCGCAATAGGCGACAGAACCTGAGAATACGTGCGATAGAGGAAGAACAAGGAGAGGACCTAAGAGGGATCATGAATACTCTTTTTAAACCCCTGATGGAAAAATTGGCAGAAGCTAAGCCCATCAAAATTGAGCGGGTCCACCGGGTGGGTGACCCCAAACAGATGGAGAGAAGGGGACCAAGGGACATTATAGTACGCTTTCGGAACTACGAAGACAAGGCACTGATATGGGGAAGATTGAGGGGGGGTTCCCACCATTAGATACAAAGAAATTTTTGCGGACTTATCAAGAGAAACCCTAGAAAGGAGAAGACATCTGAAACCCCTACTTGACCAGTTGCGTACAGAGAACATCAAGTACCAGTGTGGGTTCCCATCATGTCTCATAGGGTTAAGGGGGGGCTTCTGCCCGATTAAGATTTCCGGACGACCTGGAGAGATTTTGCCAAAAAATTGACATAACAGTACCTGATTTGCCAGATTGGAAGTTCTAGAGGACTGGGGGAGTTGTGGGGATGTGGGGGGGCTGGGGGAGAGGGTTTTTAGGGAGGGGGGAAATAGCTAGCCATGGAGTGACTCCTAGGCCCAACTTCGGGGGGAGGAGCCGATGGTGAGGGAGAGGAGGATACCTAGCACGGCTACCAGGTCTCTAATAGGCCACGGAGGGAGAAGGGGTGGGAGAGAAGGGGGGATAGGGAAGCGAGGGCGAGGGGAGGGTAGGGGGGGAAGGTGGGAGGGTTAGGGAATGGAGGCTGGGGAGGTCTGGGAGGGGGGGCCATCTCGTTGATTCCACAAAGATCTGTATCCCACCGCCAAAAAAGGGCCCCAAGAGAAGAAGTAAGGAAACAAATTAACCATAAAAGATGATGGTTATCAAATTATTATCTTACAACGTGAAGGGCTTAAACTCCCCGGTAAAGAGACACAAGATCCTCAAGGAACTACATCTGTATAAAGCAGACGTAGCCTTTTTACAGGAGACTCATATAACAATTGAATCTAACATTAAATTGTATTCACGCAGTCACCCGATATGGTACTACGGGGATACAATTACAAAACGGGCTAGAGGAATCGCAATTGGTATAGCAGTAGATTTGCGTTTTGAGCTGACAGAAAGACTAACAGACCCCGAAGGAAGATTCTTATTTTTAAGGGGGAAGCTCAGAGGGGTGAACTACACATTAGCCAATATATATGCCCCGAACGAAAATTCTGCGAAATATGTAAACAAAATTTTGATGAAACTTGGGAACTTTAAGGCTGGGCACCTGATAGTAATGGGGGACTTCAATCTATGCATGGATGCCATACTCGATAGTACGTCCCGAGCACAGGGGACTAATGAAGGCCAGCTGAAAATCTTAAAACAAAGAATGCATAAGGATCAGTTGGTTGATATTTGGCGAATCCAACACCCTACAGTGAGGGACTATACATTTTACTCCCCTGTGCATGGGACATACTCTAGGATAGATTACGCCCTTGTAGAACATAGACTCCTAGAAAGGATAGTGGAGACGGGCATTGAAGCCACGACAATATCTGACCATGCACCTATAACCATAAAGATTAATTTCTCTGATCAGAAGACTGACCCACCAGAATGGAGACTAGATGAGAGCTTACTGGGGGATGAAGAAATAGCAAGAAGAGTTCAGGGAGAATTAGAAAGGTTCTTTCGTGAGAACGATACAGAGGCGATTTCTAAGGCCACACTTTGGGAAGCCCACAAAGCCTATATAAGAGGGATATTTATTATGGAGGGAGCTAGGAAAAAGAAAGAAAAAACTAGGGAATTAAAGGAGACAGCAAAATAAATCATAAAATTGGAACAAGATCACAAAATTAAGGGGCAAAAAACAGAAACTTGGCACAAGTTAACACTGAAAAGGGACAAGTATAGAGAGCTTATAGAACAGGAAACCAAGAAAGATCTAAATGTCATCGAAAGAGAGAGATACATATGGGGGGATAAACCTAGCAAATCGTTGGCCAGAATGGTAAAGAATAAGAAAGCCAGAAATTACATAGAAAAAATAAGGAATAAGAATGGGGACGCCTTATATAAAACTAAGGACATAGCAGAAGAGTTTAGAAATTATTATGAAGATCTCTACAACGTAAAACAAAAGATCCTGGAACCCCGGAGAGAAAGAGGCTAAAATTGAGGAAATTCTGAGAAAAGCGAACCTCCCTAGACTGGCCAATGAAGAAGCAGTAAACATAGACAGGCCTATAACGGAGGAAGAAATCAGGAGGACCTTAAAAAATTCTCCCAACGGGAAAAGTCCTGGACTTGATGGTTTTACAAATAGCTTTCTATTAAAGTTCGGAACTACATTAATACCGAGACTCTGCCAATATTTCAATGGATTAGGGATAGATTACGAACTGAGTAGAGAGGCTGCGACAGCAAATATTACGTAATAGAAAAGGAGGGGAAAGACAACACGTTATGTTCAGGCTTTAGGCCAATCTCACTCCTTAATAGCGACATAAAGGTATATGCTAAAATCCTGGCCGAGCGCCTGAAAGAAACAATGACGTCCCTGGTCCACCCCGACCAGGTAGGTTTTATACCGGGTAGGGAGGGGAAAGATAACGGGATCAGAGCACTCCTAGTTATGGAACAAATGAAAGAAAATGGGGACCCCATTCTGCTCCTGTCAGTTGACGCCGAAAAAGCGTTTGACAGGGTAGACTGGGGTCTCATGATGCGAATATTAGAAAACATAGGATTAGGCCCGAGGATGAGAGAGAGGATCCAGGCTCTATATCGCCACCCCCGAGCAAGGGTTAAGATCAACGGATCACTATCGTCACCCTTTAAAATGGGAAATGGGACTAGACAGGGGTGCCCCTTGTCCCCCCTTCTTTTCGTGTTGTCGCTAGAGCCTCTACTTGCTATAATACGTAACGACACCAATATAAGGGGGAAAAGAGCAGGTAAAGAAGAGCATAAATTAGCTGCGTTTGCCGATGATGTCTTATTTTTTGTGGGAAAACCAAGATCCACGCTCCCACATTTAATAGGGAACATCAAACACTATGGGGAAGTATCTAATTTTAAGATGAACGAGTCAAAGACAGAAATATTGAATATAAATATCAACAAAAAGGTAGAACAACTGCTCAAAGAAAAGCACAACTTTAACTGGCAGAAAGTATTTAGGAATAAAACTAGCAAACTCCCTCAAAAGTTTATATAGATCAAACTATATCCCCCTATTGGAAGAAATAAAAGATGAAATCAAAAAAATTAAGAACCGGCCGGTGTCCTGGTTGGGAAGGATAAATATAGTAAAAATGATGTTTATCCCGAAAATCCTGTAAAAGTTTCAAATGGTTCCTATAGCCCTACCATAATCTTACTTTAGAATACTTAACTCCCTGTTATTAAATTACATCTGGAATAAAAAAAACACAGGATATCTTTTCAGGTCTTAAAACAAGAAAAAAGATATGGGGGCCTAGCGGTTCCAGATATCAGAAAGTACTATAATGCGGCGGTAATCTCCCGCATAATAGAGTGGTTCAAAGAGAAGAACGACAAAAGATGGGTTCAGATTGAGAGTGCACTGGCAAAGACACAGTTATGTAGAATAATCTGGAACCCACCACAGTTTAGACACTTAGATATAAGGACACACGAAATAACACATATAGCACTTAGGATTTGGGATAGAACACATAAACAGTTTGGGCTAGTCTACAATTCACCACTTATTGACTTAAAAGAGAATGAATTTTTTGCACCAGGGTTAAAAGGGGAGGGTGGGAATTGGATAACAAAACGAACACAAGTAAAAAATATCACTCATAAGGGTAAAATAATGACACTTCACGAGATTAAAGCTAAGACCGAATGCACATGGTCGAACGAATGGCGGTACCTGCAGCTGTCCTCCTTCATCAGGAGTCTCCCTGTCCAATACGAGAACAGAAGGAATATAAACCACTGGAACAATTATGGGCCAGATTCAGGTAGATGAGAGTATCTTTCCTCTGGAGTAACGCTTCTCATTTACGTTACTCTGAAGACCCTTTCAGCGCAAGTCCTGTAATTCACATAGCAGTTGCGCGTAAACTTGCGCCAGAGTAACGATAATGCGCTGGCGTAACCCGACGCAAGTGGAAGTGGGTGTGATCATATGTAAATGATGGGCGGAGCCCGGCGCAGAGGCTTACGTTCAGCGCATCATCCACGGAGCATGCGCAGTGAGTGCGGCTCCACTCGCCCCCTTGTGCGCATGCTCACAACTTCCGTCGGCACCACTTCCTGGGAAACGTCAGCGCAATGCGTTCCGCTGGGCGCTTAAAAGCGCTGGCGGAAACGCCATTCCGGCGCAAAAGTAGTTCCGTTTCCCCCCACCCCAGGGAAGATACTTTTGCTCTGTGATGGCTGCTCCCGCTACCCCCCCCCCGAGAGAGAGGAGGAACCTCAACTTTAATACCCAGGAGGTCTCTGTCATTATCTCGGCTATGGAGACGGAGAATGAATTTCTCCATGGCAAAAAAAGCCGGAAGACCAGCCGGGAGAGGAAGCAGGGCATCCTGGAGTCCATTGCTGCCAGGGTCAATGTCCTGGGCTACTCCACCCGGACTGCTGGGGACATCCAAAAAAAAATAATGACCTGCGGCGCAAGGTGAGGGACAAGGTGGCCTCCATCAGGAGGTATGAGAGGGGCACAGGTGGTGGTCCCCCATGTCCTGTCACCCTGACCGCAGAGGAGGAGGTGGTCGCTCGGTGCCTGGAGGGGAGGGAGCAGGTGGAGGGGGTCGCAGGCTATGACTCCGTGGAGGAAGGCACAAGGACAGGTAAGTGTTTTATAATCCCCTATTTGTTGTTTTGCATTTGGGGGGGGGGGGACATGTGCCAAGTGTGTGGGACCACCAACATGTGTCTGCTTTGTGTCATCCACAGATGACGGAGCTGGGCCATCATCTGTCAGCGTGCATTCCACCCCATCCCCCCCACGCCATCGTGTGCCCGAGCCACTGGGGTGGTGAAGAGGTTGTGGAGGAGGAGAGAGTGGCCACACCACACCTGCCGAGGTGGTTGTGGAAGATCCTGCTGTGGCAGAGCAGGACTTTTCTTTGGTTTTGTCTGTCTCCTCCCCTTCTCCTGGCCCGTCTGTCGTCCCCTCCCCCATCCTTGGAAGCCCCTCAAGGGCGACTCCTTCCACCCGAGGACATACATCTTCTGGCCCCAGGAAGGCGACCCAGAAGACCAGGGGGGTGTCTGATGGTGTCCAGGACCAGTTGGCAAGGGATCACGCCAGACAGACAGAACAAATGGGGGCCATAGCGGACCACTTGCAGAAAGTGTCGGACAGCCTGGGCTCCGTTGCCAACCTCAGCAACGCAGTGCAGGATGTCAGCTCTAATTGCGCTGCAGTGGTCACCACTTTGGGGGAGGTGCAGGGGGATATCCAGCACCTCACTGCAGCCGTCCAGGCCAACACTGCTGCCATCCATGGGAACAGTGCTGCCATCCGGGAGCAGGGGAGGCTGAGTCGGCGGGCCCAGCATTACCAGATGACCCGTCAGCTCCGGATGCAGGCCCAGACCAACAGTTATCTTGGACGGATAGCCAGGGCCTTGGAGGGCACGCAGGCCACACCTGCCAGGAGTGGCCCACCTGGGGATCAGACACCTCCAGATGCCCCCCCACCCCCACCCACTCCATCCAGGCAGCTGCGGAGCCAGAGAGGGGCCCCCAGAAGAAGCCCCCGGCATCCCCGATGAGGCCTTTTTTTTGTGGCTGGTTTTATATTATTATTTTTCACATACTCAGGTCATGAGTTTATTTTTTATTTTTCTCAGGTTATGAGATTATTTTTCTTTTATTGATCAGGATATGATCTTTCTAATTTATTTTTGTACTGCACACGGTCAGGAGTGCAGGGGACAGTGTGAATGGTGTGTGAATGTGAGAGGGTGGCACTCCTGAAAGTAAGGGGTGTCACCCTCGGCCGTGGTGGTGAAGTGAACCCCACGGCTGAATGAATGATGTGTGAAAGGTGTGTGAATGGACAGTGACATCATTGGGGCCTTGACGCTGGCGTTACTGCTCCCAACTCCTACATGCTGGACTTGGGCTAATCCAATGCGATGTGCATGTGGTGTGTGTGATCTAGGGACATCAGTGGTGTACACGCGTGCACTGTCTGTGTAATTAATGTTTTGGTTTAGTGTCCAAAGATGCCTACGGCGAGGACCCTCCTGACTGCTCTTCCATCAGCAGACTGGGTGTCCTCTGGCAGGGGGGGACTGTGTGGGTCGGGGGTCAGGTCATCACGTATGTCAATCTGCAGGCCTTTTTTCATCGCAAAGTTATGTAGTATGCAACATGCACCGATGATCTGACACACAAAGGTAGGGGAATACAATAGGGCCCCCCCAGACTTATCCAGGCAGCGGAAACGGGACTTCAGGAGCCCAAATGTTTGCTCCACCACTGCACGGGTTTTGATGTGTGCTTCATTGTATTTTCTCTCTCCTCTGGTTTGGGGGTTCCGGAAAGGAGTCATTAGATGGGGTCCCAGTGCATATGCAGAGTCACCTGTAAGGGAAAAGACAGGAGAATGTTAGTCATGCATGTGCGATTTCTGTTGTGCATGACGGGAGGGGATAGTCATGCCTGACTCCCATGTCACTCACCAACCAGCCAGCTGTCCCCATACATGTTCTGGTTAAATTCTGCTGGGATGGGACTCTGACGGTATATGAAACTGTCATGGCTGGACCCGGGGTGTTTGGCACGGACGTGCCATATGAGGCGTTGGGCATCGGCTATCACCTGTACGTTGATGGAATGCCAATGCTTCCGATTGCGGTATATGTGCTCTGTGGCACTGGGGGGCTGTAGGGCCACATGTGTGCAATCAATGGCCCCCACAGTGCGTGGGAATCTGGCAATGTTGTAGAAATCTGTCATTGCCTTCAGCCGCAGCTCCTCAGTGGTGGGTCTGATGAACTGGTTGGACATGCGTCTGAGGATTGCAGGGACAACCTGGTGCACACATCTGCTTATGGAGGACTGTGACATCCCAGCCACCACTCCACTTGTACGCTGGAATGATCCACTTGCAAGGAAATGGAGTGTTGCCAGGACCTTCACCAGTGGCTGCACTGCTTGTGATCGGTGTGTTGGGCTGGTGATGTCATCCTGCAGGGTTGTGGTTAGTTCAAGTATTGCAACAGGGCTGAATCTGAAGAGGCGATACACCTCCTCATCCCCCATGCCAAAGAGGTTCATACGAGTGCGGTATATCCTCTCACGTGGCCGCCTTCTTGGTTCCAGGGGACCCATCAGTAGTTCTAGGACCACGAGTGCCCCTGGCATGTTGGCACACAGAGGTGTTGTCCTTGCAAGTGGGGGTGCTCAGCTAGCTCCTATCGTCGGTAACGCTGCTGTAGCTGCTCTCCTGCTGACCTGTGACCGTCTGGAGTAAAGATAAAGCAGCCTTTTGTAGAAATAACTTTGCGCCGGACGGATCAGATACGCGCGGCGCATGTAGCCAGCGTATGGTGCTAATCCGTTCGTGAATTGGGAAAAATCCCTCATTTGCATATTTGCAGGGGAAATCAATAGGCGCGACTGATGCGCCCAGCGAAATTAAGCGCTGACGATACTCTGGCGTCGGAACGTTCCGCCGGTCGCAAATGACCCATTACTGGGCGCATCTAGTTTGGTGGGTACGGGCACATAGAAACGACGGCGCATCATCACAGTTACGCGGCGCATATCGAAATACTCCAGCGCAAGTGTTCCTGAATCTGGCCCTATGTCTTGTTGAAAGCTTAAAAGGGAACATATCAAAAATATACAAACTCCTGATGAGGGCGGAGGAGCCAGGGATGCCCAGGTATATACAAAAATGGGAAAGAGAACTTGAAACTATTAGGGGGGAATCGTCAGTTGAAAGAATAATCAATCTAACCCATTCTTCAGCTATAGATGTGAGAACGGCAGAGATGAACTTCAAACTTATATCCGGATGGTATGCCTCTCCAGATAAAGTCAGTAAATATAAAGAAGGGCAGTCTTCAGACTGCTGGAGGGGCTGCCCAACTAAGGGGTCATTGGCCCATCTATGGTGGAAATGCCACAAGATTAATAGTTACTGGAAAAAAATTCTATCACTTATCAAGGAAATAACTAAAAAAGAGATCAAAGAAGAACCTTGGACAGTCTTGTTCCACGGAGGGGTAGAACCGATAAAAGAATATAAAAAAACTTTGATACCCCACCTCCTTAACGCAGCAAAGCGGTTGATTCCCAAAAAATGGAGGGATAAGGATAGCCCTCAGATCTGGGAATGGATCGATTTGGTGGAGGAAACCTATAGGAGGGAGGAGATAAAATTAAGAGGGGCGGATGACAGTGAAGACACACGAGACAAGTGGGGACCATGGAGAAGCTTTAAAAAAACCTGGAGCTTTGCAGAAAATCTAAGAATTGGCTGAGACAGTAGGGCAGGCATAACTCTAAACTCAAGTAGAGAGTAGTGGGAGGTAGGGAAGGGATAGTGGAATCATGAGATGGAGGGAGGGAGAGGGAACAAGGGAGGGAAAACCACATGTCTTTTACTTTTGATAGTACCGAAAAAAAAAAAATGTACACTGCTGAAAGAAAGATTTGAGAAGCCACAAATGATGCGTTGAACATAGCGGTAAGCGAAGGGCGGCATAGTCCGTGAGCTTGTCAGAAAGACGGTATTCCGAGTCAATGACTGATGTGGAAAAAAAAAAAAAAGAAAGAAGAATGAGGGATCTCATTATATTATGTTATGTAATATATAAAAAAGTGGCGTTCCGAACGAAGGGGATCTGGTCAGCAGGGTATATGGGCTAATAAACACGGAGGGGGCTAAAACCAAGGCTAAAATAATGATTGACTGCATAAACAAATATGTACATACCAATATGGATACACATGACCCCATACAAGAATCATTAAAAGTATTAGAACTGCATACATATGTTAAATAATAAACGTATCATTATAGAAAGCCAATGGTATATGCATATACATATATACAAAAATGAAAAAGAAAAGAAAGGAGGGCGCACCGACCTTGTGCATTACCACTTAAAAGTTTAATAAACACGAAATAAAAAGCAATGGTCCTACTTACAAACATTCAGAGGTAAGCGCTTATAAAACCAGCTGAAACTGGACCTCACGGCACCTGCCAGTCAGACCCTTGACATCAATGTGGCTGACACGTTTCGGGGGCGTACCCCCTTCCTCAAAGCCTAGGTGGTCTGTGATAGCTCTCTCTTCTTGCTGATCATCCTTTATAGGTGCATGTGTGCATACAGGCGCAGCCATTGGTCACTAACTAGCGAGTCCCGCCTTTTCTTGCGGGGCTCCGCCCACCCCACTAATCACCCAGAGGGGCTCCATCTGGCAAGGGGCAAGCTATACCAGGGTGATCCAAGTGCCCATCTTATGTAGTGGGGTATATAGCAATACACTACAATACCACAACACTGGCAGTAAAGTGGCAGTGCAGCAGTGCAATGGGATCACCAAATCCCTAGCCAATGCGCCAGGACCTAGGTCAGAGCCATTTGGGCCACAGTAGGGCATGGGGGTACAAATGTAAAGGTACCCACCTGGTGATGTCCTGTGCCCGAGGAGACGCCCACATCCGCCGCGTGCTACCGCCGCTCCACCGTTTTCCACCGGTCTGTGTTGGTGCCCAGGCTAGCTGAAACGCACGCCATCCACAACCAGGAAGTGCGGGGCCCTTCTGCGCTCCACCCCGCACTTTCGGTTTCGCCGCATGTCAGTTTGGCGATACACCAGAGCGCAGGAGGATTTTTGTGGTATATTATACATATATACACACATACACATATACACACATATACGCATATACATATACATACACATAAATATATGGTCATTAACCACAAGTGGAAACTCTATAACATGGACGGTAAGATGCACTAAAGAGGGGGCACGATGGTCAAATAACTAATACTAAAAACTAAAGTCTAAAAACTAAAAACTGGTAAAAAGAACCCTGTAAAATCAATAAATTATCTAAAACCTGTAGATGATCTATAAAATGATCCATGGAAGAGTCTGTGAGGCAAAACCCTGCATATGTATGTAAAAATGCAAAGTACATATACACCCCCAAAGGGGCTAAAAGATGAATAACAACAGCAATAATAGTAGCAATATCTCTATCACCTAATCTTATGGATTTCGGGGTCTTCATTGAGTCCTCCAGGGGTTAGGCTCCTGAAGTAAATAAAAACCATGCAACAACCAACTATAAGTATCTGTCCTTTACTGTAACTTGTAATACCTATATATAAGCTATTGCATCTGTATTAACATGCATGAGTCCTGTATCTGCTACTGTATAATAGGCCAAAGCGTGCTCTAGGCCAGAGGCTAAGCGTTAGTTAATGAGACAGACACCTTTGAAATCAAACAATTATATTTATTCTAACAAAAGTGTCCACTGTATAATAAACAATGATGTAACATAGAATGCCTATTGCACAATATATAAGCACTAACAACAATCTCTATAACCTAATACAATTTTGGCAAATAAGATAGAAAGATACTTAAGCTCGGTCTTCTCTGACTGGGTCCTGATGGAAAAGGAAGAGCTTAGGCCTTGGCCTTGACCACATGGCTAAGGCCAAAATACCGGCCAGGCTTCCATGCGGCCTAGTCAATGTGGTCTTAGCATAGGCCTTCAGATGATAGGTTCACTCCAGCATTCAAGCGAACAAAGAGAGGAAAGTTCTCTTCCAAACCCCTTTTACCAAACCTCACTCATTAATCATTCGCAACGCCTCCCATGTTGCCTGCCCATCTGATGTTCAACCAATCATTGCATTTCATGACTCCTCTCCTTGTTCATTCCCTACCTAGCCACTGGGATTCCTTTGATCCTTGTAAGCATGTTTACCTAATTTACCTAAGTCCTTTGTTTGTGGAGTGTGCCTAACAGCTGGTTTTGTTTCCTGGACCCATTGAAGTCCAGTGTAGGGAGTGTAGGAGATTGCCTTCCTGTGGGGGTCGGGGGGGGGGGGGCAGGTATCCTGGCTTGTTTGACTGGAATCAGAGGATGGTCAGAATTCATACATTCATATTATTTGCAACAGCTCCCAAGAGTGAAGATCCAGTAGGCTTCCCGTTTGCAAAGCCTTTGGTGCCTCCTTCCCCTGTCCAGGTCGTCAATGATTGACTCGATACCGAACACTCGCATACCAGAGGGGTCACCCAGATGTGTCTCAACAAAATGTCTGGGGACCGGATATTTCACTCTGGTATTGAGAATGTCCCGCTTATGCTCACCAATCCGCACTCTCATAGGACGAGAAGTGCGGCCAACATAGAGGCGACCACAAGGACACATAATACCATAGACCACAAACTCCGTCCCGCAGTTAATGAACTGCTTGCACTGATGGACTTGGCCATCCAAGCCAGCTACTGCCTTTTTCCTATGCCACATAAAAGTACACGTGCCACAATTCCTAGTACTGCACTTGTAGATCCCTTTCTGGTCAAACAGGGAGGACCAAGCCCTGGTGACTACGTTCTTGGGTTTTAAAACACGACTGGGAGCAATCATACTTCTCAAATCCCGAGGCCTTCTGAATATAACGTTCGGTTTGGGTGGGAGAACACCGTTCAGGACTGGATCTTGTTTAAGTATATCCCAATTTTTCCTTATGATGTTCTGTATTTCAAAAGCCTTGCTAGTATATTGGGTGGCAAAACAAGGAAGAAGAGGGGTCAAGAACCTTGCTGGTAGTGGGCACTGGGGGACTATCCGCTGGACTATCATAGAGGTCCCCGTACTTTTCTTTGAACTTTTCCATTAAAAGCTCGCTTTGAGCCTGATAGTCCTCCTTTTGTGTGCAGGTGCGCTTTAGATGGCAAAATTGCCCAAATGGAATGTTGCTAATCCATCTGGGGTGATGGTTGCTCTTTGCATGAAGAAAAGAGTTACCTCCACTAGGTTTAAAATGTGTCTTTGAGACTACAGTGCCATCTAGATCGCAACTCATATGTGTCTTTGCACTTACCTATATGTCACACACAAGTGTGTTCATAATTCTTGGTGGTTACCTATCCTTTAGTGCGAGCCCCTAGGGGTGTGACCACTGAGGTCAGCAGAGGGTGTGGTCCCCTCTAAGCCAATTCAATCCATTCACTTATTGAAATTAGTGGTATATGGGCAGTGGACATGGAGGGATCTCTACTGTCGAGCTCTGATGAAGAGGCCCTAGACGCCTCGAAACGCGTCAGCCGGCAGTAACATATTCCTCGCATCCCCCCACTGTGGAGTGTGGCCCGAAAGGAATTCACCTACATTTTGTTGACAAGCCTGCTCAATCTGCTGTTTGTGAGTAGTTTTTAATACTATTACCATCGAATAAAGTGTCAAGTGGTAATGCACTAGGCTGGTGCGCCTTTCTTCTCTTTTTTTGATAAAACACACTTACCTGTCCTTAAGGCCTGTTCACTGGAGTCAAAGCCCTCCAGGCCCTCCACCTGCTCCTGCTCCAGAGAGCTGGCAATGACCTCCTGCTTGGCAGTCAGCCTGACAGTACTGGCTGGTCCGCCTCCCGTGCCCCTGAGGTGCCTTCTGATGCTGGCCAGCTTATCTCTGACCCGTCGACGCATATCGTTGATCTTCTTTGCGATGTCCTTATGCCGCGTACACACGATCATTTTGTGTGATGAAAAAAAACAACGTTTTCAAAAACGTCATTTAAAATCACTGTGTGTGGGCAAAACGTTGTTTTATGTCTTCAAAAAAAACGACCAAAAAAAAATTCGAACATGCTTGAATTTTTTGTGTCGTTTTTCAAAACGTAATTTTTTGTGTCATAAAAAGTGGTGGTGTGTGGGCAAAACGATGTTGAAAACGACGTTTTTAAAGCCGCGCATGCTCAGAGGCAAGTTATGAGACGGAGCTTCAATGGAACAGAGTGCCGTCGAACGTGTCTTACGTAACCACGCTTTGCTAGAGCATTTTGGAAAAACGATGGTGTGTATGCAACGTCGTTTTGGAAAATGAAGTTTGAAAAAACGTCGTTTTGTTTCATCACTTGAAACATCGTTTTTTTCATCACAAAAAATGATCGTGTGTACGCGGCATTAGAGGTCCGGGTCTCATGCCCAAGGGCATTGACCTTCAGGGTGATCTTCTGAAGGATGTCTTGCTTCCTGGCCTTGCTAGTCCTGGCACTCTGTGCGCCATAGAGGTACACATCGTACTTAGAGATGGCAGAGGTCAGGATCGCCCTCTCCTCAGCAGAATTTTTTTTCTTCCTCCTCTCCCTGTCCACCTCAGTATCGGACATCGCTCATCCTGCACCACGGAAGACAAGCTGCTGGCGTACTTTTGCGCTCAACGGGCGTATGGTTGTGAGTACTTATGCTCTCGGCGTACGCGGTGGGCCGGCATATCTTAGGGGTTACGCGGGGCATAGTTGTGAGCATGTGCAGAGGGGTGCGGGACATACGTCCACGTCACCGCGCATGCGCCGTTTGTGATACGCCGGACGTAAACCACTGCGCTACGCTCGGACCATCATTTGCATGGGGTCACGCCCACTTCCACTTACGCTGTCCTGCGTCTTCGAAAATAAGCTACGCTGGCTCATCTTGGTGACCAATGGCTTGCTGAATGCAGTGCATGCCTTTCCGCGCTGCTCTGGCGTACCGTACTATGTGTGCGCTACGCCGGCGTAAATATGCGCCCATCTCTGTAAAACGGGGCAATGCGTCTACAAATGAGGGGATAGTTTTATGGCATTTTTATTACCCTGCATCTATCCATAAAGAGGACCTGTCACAATAGATTCCTATTACAAGGGATGTTTGCATTCCTTGTAATAGGAATAAAAGTGATCAAAAAAATAATAATTATGCACAACAAAGTGTAAAAAATAAATAAAGTAAAAAAAAAAAAAACTATTTTAAACGCCCCTGTCCCCAGTAGCTCGTGCTCAGAAGCGAACACACACGCAAGTCCCACCCACGTATGTAAACCCGTTCAAACCACACATGTGAGGTATCGCCACGTGTGTTAGAGCACAAACAACAATTCTAGCACTAGATCTCCTCTGTAACTCTAAACTGGTCACTTGTAAAAAAAAAAATTCAAACGTCACCTATGGAGATTTTTAACTACCGAAGTTTACCACCATTCCATCAGTGTGCGCAATTTTAAAGCGTGATATGTTGGGTATCTATTTACTCAGCGTAACATCACCTTTCACATTGTATAAAAATATTGAGCTAACTTTACTGTTTTGTAATTTTTCAATTCACAAAACTTTTTTTTTCCCCAAAAAAAAGGCGCTTGGAAAATTGTGAAATATGAGCAAATACCAAGCCAGATAAAAAGCTGCAATGACAGGAATTTAATTCCCTAGGGTGTCTGCTAAAAAAACAAACAAAAAAAAAACATATATAATGTTTGGGGGTTCTGAGTAATTTTCTATGAAAAACAATATGATTTTTTACATGTATGAGAGGAGTGCCAGAATTGGCCCTGTATGGAAGTGGTTAAAGAAAGATTGCCTTGTTTCTTTGGTGGAGCCATGATGTAAATGTTGCCTAGAGACAAAGAGAATATAATGTTTAGAAAACCCACTTAATTAAGACTGTTCCCTCAATTCAAACTATAAAGGATTATACAGAGGCATGAAAACCACAATGATTCTGCATAATTACATCTTAATTATAGCAGATTGTGTAAAACCAACACAATGGAAAAACAACAAGACAAACAGCAAAGCGATAAGCCAAGGCCAGTTACAAAGACTAAAAGCTCATTATGTTGTAATTGATATTTTATTTAATGAAATATCAGTACAGTAAAAATTACTAATTTACTTTCCACAATTATAGCCTTAGCGAATTTACATACTGTACATAAAACATACACAGATAGTATAGGAGCTTATTAGCAGGGTGTCACCACAGTAATTAAAGTATATTATTAACTCAAGGACGCATTCCAATTTTAGCTCATACAACCATTGTTATCACAGTTGTTATCATACAAGTAGCTAAAAGGAAACCACCTGTTTTCCAATATACTTATAGGAGTTGCAAGTAACTGTGCTGCATATGTAGCTAGGATAAAGGCTACTCTTGTCCACTGTTCAAACTGTCAGACGGCGACTACAACATTAGTGATATGTACAGTTATATTTCAGACAGGAGGCTCATATCTTATGCATTAACCTTTCTTTATTAATGCCCATAGCAGAAAAATGTTGTCATTCAATTTAAATGTAAGTGAAAACAGAAAAAACTGTAAAGACTACAACTCCCAGCAGTCTTAGGGCCAGTAGCCACTACTATCCTGTAGCCCCTATATAAGGAACTGCCCCTCTTGGATCTTCCTCTTTCTTTCTGCTCATGGCAAGACAACAGATGAGTATAATTTTTACACAGGTTATAGGTATCTTGTGGCGGTAAATTTTCTCTGACTGGTCGGCTTAATTCTATCACCGTTTTTTTCCCGTTTTTTTCCCCTGTAGCTTGCGCTGCGCATGGCCTCACGTTCGCTTATGTTACCCCTCTTACCTTCGGTGTCCGCCATCTTAGAGCACACCATTTTCTCCTCCTTCTTCCTCGGGCCGCCCAGGGGAGAGGCGGATCTTCTGCGAGCGCTCTGTTCTCGTGCCTTTCTTGCTGCCCAGCGCCCAATCACCCGACGTCCAGGTGGGCGGATCCGGCTTTCGGCCCAATAGGAACTCCAGAGGACGTAGTCTCGCGAGACTTCGCCTCTGGAGCTGGAATTTCACCAGGCTCTCCTCCACAGCAAGGCTATTGGATGCCAACGGTGTCGGAGGTAGGAGACTGAAATAGTTAGTCAGAGAGTGGGGGATTAGTCAGTGAGTATAGCGTTCTCTGGAAAGGTATTTTCCCAATTATATTATAACCCCTAAGGTACTTATACAGTGCACAACACAAGTGCACTGTGTTTAAAGCGCAGCATCTACAAAGCAGCTCCATACACTGTCTGGATTTAGCATTCATCACGCAGCAGTGACTGACGCTTCCTGTCTCTAGTTTATATATATATATATATATATATATATATATATATATATATATATATATATATATATATACCAGATCAATACGTAATGTCTGAGGAACTCCCAGCCCCCACTAAGAGCGATGAGTTGGCGCTAGACACAGCGCTGTTCTTGAACACATCTCAGATTCAAGAATTAATCACTAAGTCAGTGCAGGATGCCCTGGCTTCTGCTGCCATAACCTCTGGATCGCAGCAGGTCCTACCCCTCACCCCTGTACCGCTACCCAACTGCAGTGAACTGCCTATAAAGAAAGGCAAGTCCTCTCAAAAGAGGAAACACATTGTGACGGCTCATGACTCCCCGGCAGGGGAAGCAAATAATGTGCATATGGCAGCTCCACACATAGACTGCCACCCCACGCATCCCTCGGATTACTTTCAACCCCTGGGCCTCAAGGAGTCACCAAAGAGGCATAGGTCCGCTAGGTGGACAAAGCCCGACTCGTTTGTAATCTATTCAGACGAGGATTCATCCGCTGAATCGGGCGAGACTGAGGTCTCAGAGTCCGAATATAATGATGAGGAGGATGCTGGGACATTGGCGCTCAACCAAGACGCCACCCCTGAAACTCAAGGCGCAACCATAGTAGATGCTCTGGGCGAACCACTGTTTCATCCAGATGCCATCTCTCATCCCCGTTCTGGAGATTGGTCCCCTTTGCCCCATGTATGGCAATATGTTGAATTCTGGGCACGAAGGCCCCTTGAGAGGACCAATCGAAACAAACTACGGGCAGAATGTCCTCGACCACATATCCCTAAGAAAGTGGTCCTAACTCCCGAGATTGACCTCATTCTATCAAAATACCTATTAAAAACAGGAAAATTCCCCAAAAAGGGGATAGACCGCTCCTTTAAATCTATACAGGACCGGATCATTGACCTCCTTGGCCCGCTGACGAAGATTTTAAATCTGTCAGAGCAGGCAGTGACATCAGACCAAACGGTCGACATAACCCAACTACGTGGGTGGGCTCAAAGGGCCATATGTCTGGTGGGCAGCGCTAACACCGCCTGTTCCGTTGAGTGCAGACACTCTATATTGATGCGGCTTGACCCGCAATTGGCACACCTAGCGGAAACTGAACCAGGTCCGACAGCAGAGGGGATGCTGTTCGGTGAGTCCTTGGTTAAGGACATTAATAAATTTGTGGGGCTCTTTAACAGCCTCGATAGGGCTCAATCCTCGCTCAGGAGGTCTGGAACGAGTAAGGTGTTCCCCCGGGCCGGCAGAAGTAGGGGCCGTTCTGCCGGCCGCAATAACAATTTCAGACCATTTAACAGGGCAGCTGCCCAACCTCAATATACCCAGGCTCCCCCTCCATACACCACAGTGGCACAGCCAGCACCATTTTTCCCGCCTCGTGGTAGACCGTGGAGAGGACGTGGAAACAGAGGATATTCCCGCTCCCGTCCATACACCGGTGAGTATTACCTACACTCCTTTTTCTCACACACCCGTGGGGGGACGGCTGATGCATTTTATCCACGCTTGGTCTGCGATTACGGCAGATACGTGGATATTGGACACCATAACAGGTTTCAACATAGAACTTCTGTCCCCACCAAATCTGGGCGTGATACCACCCCCTATTCGATTTGCAAAACAAAACGTTGCTCTTATAGACAATGAAATAAGAGACCTGATTTTCAAACAGGCGGTAGTCGAGGTCGACCCATCCTCCCCGGGGTTTATCAGCAACCTCTTCCTAGTCAAAAAGAAAGGGGGAGGCTACCGTCCCGTAATAAACCTTCGGGACTTGAATCAACATGTCGCATATCGACATTTCAAGATGGAGGAGGTCCACTGCCTCCGAGATCTCCTTCAGTCGGGAGATTGTTTGGCAAAGGTAGACTTAAAGGACGCCTACCTCACCGTCCCCGTACATCCAGACTCCCAACATTTACTCCGCTTCAGATGGAGGGGATGCACTTGGCAATTTACATGCCTTCCGTTCAGACTGTCGTCCGCTCCGTGGTGTTTCACCAAAATTTAAAAACCGGTAGTAGCATCACTGAGGAGCAGAGGAGTACGTCTGATTATATATCTAGACGACATCCTCATTATAGCATGCTCCAAAACACAAGCTTATCGCCACATGGTTTGGACGATCAACCTGTTACAAAAACTAGGTTTCTTGATCAACCGAGAAAAGTCAGTTCTTTCTCCTGCTCAGGAAATGGAATTCCTAGGCTTCTTGGTAGACACCAACCAAGCTGTCCTCCGTTTACCCAGGGCAAAATTAGCCCTGATCCGCAAAGAGATCAGGACGGTGTTACGCAAGAGCTATCTATCACTACGGGTACTGGCCCGCCTAGTAGGCCTACTTGCAGCCTCCATACAAGCCATATTTCCGGCCCCTCTTCACTACAGGGCCCTCCAGCGACTCAAGATCCTTCATCTGCGACAAGGTCTCAGATACGCAGACGAGATACCGATCTCTACGGAAGCCAGGGTAGATTTGCAGTGGTGGCTTCGACATGCCGTCGAGTGGAACGGCAAAACGATCTTCAACTTGTGTCCGAACGTCATCATAGAGTCGGACGCGAGTCGTCGAGGCTGGGGTGCTCACTTAGGCGAAACCTCAACGGGAGGGACCTGGTCCAGCAGGGAGTCCCTCCTACACATCAACGCATTGGAACTTCTGGCGGCCTTGTTCGCCATCCAGAGTTTCTTAACAGAGAGGTCCAATTGCTGCGTCTTATTGCGCATGCACAATATTGCAGCGGTGCAATACATCAACCGTTTAGGGGGCACCAGATCCAAAATTCTAGCGGATATTGCCAAGGAATTTTGGCATTTCTGCCTAGCCCGCAATATCATCCCTATGGCAGAATACATTCCGGGTATTTCCAATACTATAACAGACTGGAATTCCCGTTATCTTGTCGACTCCAGCGATTGGCGTCTAGACCGATCAGTCTTCACCCAACTGAACCAACTTTGGGGTCCCTTAGGCATAGATCTATTCGCCTCTCGCCTCAATCACCAGCTGCCCCGATTCTTCAGCTGGAGACCGGATCCGGGGGCCTCTGCAGTGGACGCTTTCCGTCACTCCTGGATGGGGGAGACGCAGTATGCGTTTCCCCTGTTCTCGATGATCCCCAAAGTACTACTGCAGATAGCGAACCAGAAGGCGACAGTTCTGTTAATCACCCCATGGTGGCCGACACAACCGTGGTTTCCCCTCCTGCTGGAGATGATCATAGACTGTCCCAGGCTTCTGCCTCCTTTCCCGCACATTCTCTCCCATCCGACCAAGGGCACTCACCCCCTGGTAGCGGAGGGCACACTATCTCTTCTAGCGTGGCTGGTTTCGGGGTGCCGGACGCTGACAGCGACCTTTCTAAGTCAGCTAGGGACCTTCTCGCCCTGGCCTGGGCCCCCGGGACTCGATCGGCATATCGATCAGCCTGGGGACTCTGGGTGCGTTGGTGTGATCAACGACAGGCTGATCCCGTACAGGCCCCTGTAAATATGGTAGTAAACTACAGTAGGTGACTGGGATATTGTGTCAATCTCGCTCCCTTTCTCGGCGAGATTGAGCACTTGCGAGCCCCATCGCGAGAGCCAGCGCCGAGCTGGCTTGCCGCGATGGAGACAAAGCCGTCATAGAAGCGACGGGGATCCGACGCGGATTCCCACCAATTCTACACGTGGGCGGAGTTTGTTATGAATCCTGAAGGAGAAATCCCCGCCGGATTTAAAAAAAAATCCGGCATGGGTTCCCCCCTCAGGAGCATAACGGGCCCTTAGGTCTGTTATGGGTTGTAAGGAGACCCCCCCCTACGCCGAAAAAACGGCGTGGGGGGTCCCCCACTATCCATAACAGACCCGTATCCAAAGCACGCCGGCCGGCCGGTCAGGAAGGGAGTGGGGGCGAGCGAGCGCCCCCCCCCCCCCTCCTGAGCCGTACCGGGCAGCATGCCCTCAACATGGGGGGGTCAGGTGCTCTGGGGCAGGGGGCGCACTGCGGCCCCCCACCCCAGAGCACCCTGTCCCCATGTTGATGAGGACAGGGCCCCTTCCCGACAACCCTGGCCGTTGGTTGTCGGGGTATGCGGGCGGGAGACTTATCGGAATCTGGAAGCCCCCTTTAATAAGGGGGCCCCCAGATACCGGCCCCCCACCCTAAGTGAATGAGTATGGGGTACATCGTACCCCTACCCATTCACCTGCAAATAAAAAGTGTAAACACAAATAAACCACACAGGGTATTGAAATATTTTATTAGTTGGCCGCCGGGGGGGGGGGTGTGTATGATGGCTTTTATAAAAGTGCCCCCCTCCGGCGGGCTTCTGTGGGGGGTGGGTGCCGCCGTCTGGTTCTCTTCCGCCGCCGGGGGGCGCTTTCATAAAAGCGCCCACCACCCGGCGGGCTTCTTTCGACGTCTTCGGCGGCGGGGGGGTCTTCTCCCACTCTCCGGGGTCTTCTCCCGCTCTCCGGGGGTCTTCTCCCACTCTCCGGGGTCTTCTCCCGCTCTCCGGGGGTCTTCTTCTTCTTCAGGACTCGCCGCCGCTATCTTCGTGTGTTAGCTCAATTACTAGCGGCGGCGGCCCCCTCTTCTGCGACGTCGGCGTCTTCTTCTTCTTCTTCTGCTCTCCAGATGTTGACGCGACGCATCCTTCCGCTGTTATGCCGGGCGCGCGGCTCGCAGCGAAATATATAGGCCTGTCTTGTGACGTCGCAGTCCCATCATGCTCCGGTAGGTATCACGTGGGTAGGTAGATACTGCTGACCTGCGATCTCCAGACTTCTCCCAACTTCTAGTGTCTTATGTCAGACCCCATCATCCGGTCACCTCCGCCACTCTGGCGCGTTGGGTTAGATCAGCCATGGAGATGGCGTGCATAGACATAGCCCTGTTTGGAGCGCATTCTTCCAGAGGAGCTATGGCTACCAAGGTGGTTACGATGGGGGGTTCCCTCGCAGATCTCTTAATGGCGCCCGATTGGTCTTCTGAGACCACTTTTCGCCACTTCTATTTCAGACCGGAGGACCATGTCTCCATGTCAGTCTTATGATTACATTACATATATATATATAGGGTCTGTATAACATATTTGTCTTGTGCTAAGCTTTGAACTTGCATAAGATATGAGCCTCCTGTCTGAAATATAATTCGAGATTTTCCTAGCTTGTGACTGAAAATATTAGTTATATGAAGACAGGAGGCGAGTATCTTCCCTCCCTGCCCAACCCTGTCACGGTTCTACTTTTCTTTCAGGTTATTGATCGCAATCGCGTTTCCTGGGTGCAGCTGACCTGTGATCGTGAGGAGTTTCCGGTATACACATGACCTGTTGGTCGAACAACGTTTGGTTGGCTAGTCCCCGTTGGGACGTGTTGCAGTTACCCCAGTTGTCTCCAGGGGCCGAGACGTCGGGCCAGCTGGCCGAAGAATCCGGTGGTTAGAAGACCGTTCTATTGATGATTTCCTGATTCCTGTACGGTTAAGATTCGCATAAAGAAGAGGAAGATCCAAGAGGGGCAGTTCCTTATATAGGGGCTACAGAATAGGAGTGGCTACTGGCCCTAAGACTGCTGGGAGTTGTAGTCTTTACAGGTTTTTTTCTGTTTTCACTTACATTTAAATTGAATGACGAAATTGTTCTGCTATGGGCATTAAAAAAGAAAGGTTAATGCATAAGATACTCGCCTCCTGTCTTCATATAACTAATATTTTCCGTCACAAGCTAGGAAAATCTCGAATTATGATTGAAAACGAATCTTCATCATTGATACAATGTTGCCAACCTACCAGATTGAAATTTACTGGCATAGCCACGTTTTTTACTGGCATTTCACAAAAGTTACTAAATTGCATTTTTAGGTGCAAGTTTCAGTATATAGACTAGATGAGAGCAAACGCTTCTCAAGTACATTAGACCTGTAAATAGCAGTTGCGCGTATGCGCCAGAGTGATTGCGCTGGCGTAAGGTAGTGGGTGTGATATTAAGGGGCGGAGCCCAGCGCAGAGGCTAAAAACAAATATTTTTGTTATTTCGGCACCACTCGATAGCGCAATGCCTTCCGTTGGGCGTTTAATGCGCCCGTAAGGCCATTTCGCAAATTATTTCCCCCTCCCCGCAGTGATGTTACTTTTGTTTTGACTGCTCCCGTTCCCCGCAAACACACAGGAGAAAGCTCACCCCCTGCTATGGAGACTATGATGTCCATCCCCCTCTGCTAAGTGGGGGTGCCAACACCCCTGCTGTATGCCTTCACCTGTGGCCACCCCCTCTGCGGTGCCACAATATCTCCCCCTGCCTCCAATCTCCCTCTGCCTCCAATCTCCCCCTGCCTCCAATCTCCTCCAGTACATTAGCCAATGTGATTTAAGGTAGATATTAAGGTAAAAACAAATATTTTTGTTATTTTCGATATAATAAGGGCTTATTTAGCCTCCCCCCTGCCTCCATCCCCCTCTGCTACCAACACCCCATCACCCCCTGCCTCCCCCCTGCCTCCATCTCCCTCTGTCTCCTGCCTCCATCCCCCTCTGCGGTACCACCAACACCCCCTGCTTTCAATCACCCCCTGCCACTAACTCCCCCTGCCTCCAATCTCCCCCAGGCCCCCACCCTCTGCGGTGCCACCATTCCCCTCTGCGGTGCCACCAACACCCCCTGCCACTTACACCCTCTGCCTCCAAGCTCGCCCTGCATCTAATCTCCCCCTGCCTCCATTGCCTCCTGCCTCCATCCCCCTCTGCTTCCAATCACCATTCGCAGTTCCAAGCCTAAGCGATCTCGGCTATTTTTACTGGCACATTTCTGCACCATGGACATTTACAAATGGGGAAAAAAAGTGCCTGTTTTTACGAACTGTCTGTAAAAATATGGACGGTTGGCAAAACTGGTGCTGGTATCCTATAAAAGCAGGTGTGACCAGATATGTGAAGCTGCACAGAAGATACTTATGAAGAACACAGCAAGACCATACAGCACCAAAACCATATAGAAGTAAAGTTGAAACACATGTGACAAGTGAAGCCTAGTGAAAAACTACCTACTTTAAATATCATGTCAATCATTAGAGGGTTCATGGCAGAGTACACAATGCCATGCTAATCAACTCACGGGTACGTCCATTACAGATACTGGTACCTCTTGGCCTATTTAAACCTGGGCCCTGCATGAGATGATTGCTGAATGGTCTTTCAGTTTGAGCTCCTTATATTCTTGATCCTGAATCTGTGACACTATTACTGACCCAGGTTTCATCTGACTTGCTTCTGGATTACCCAGGCCTGTTTAGGCTTCCTGCTTACCTATATTACTGACCTCGGCCTGGGCTCTTGACCAAGATTTTGCCTACCAAATCTGTAATTTTCTGCCTGCACATTGCCAATCTCTGCTTGTCCCTGACTTTGATCCTGCCCTTGAGTTAGCACCTTCCTACTCAACTGTTATTGAACTGCTTGTGAACTAGCTCTGCTTTCTTTTGAAGTTAGTGAGGTCTGCGTGCCTTTACTGCCACCCTTCAGCTTACCTGACACCAGCATTTCCAAGTTCAAGTCCTCAGTTCCAGCTTCCTGGCACCTGTACCCTTCCATTGCCCTAGGAGCCCCTGTCCCAACTTTCAGGGATGCTTAGATGGAAATTGCGCAAAAGAGGCAACTCATCATCTTAAGCTTCTCATAAAGGTACGTGACACTGAAAATCAAACTAATGCAAACCTATATACAGAGCAAGGGGAGTGATTGGGAAAAGTTGGGACAAGCAAGACAGTTGGTAAGAGGGGTCAGAAAGGGGATGGAGTGGGAATTTTGTACAAGTGAACAGGTAGAGGTAGCAGGATCTGGGTAGCAGGTACATGCAGATGGAACAAGGCAACAGGTACAAGGCAGCTGGGTCAGAATAACAGGTACAAGGCATTGGTACAGAAACAGGATCATTGGTATACAGTATATGCAGTTGGTTTAGGAGGTTTAAGGAACACATGACAAGCACTAAAACACTATGGAACATTATGGGAGGAGCTAAATAATCTCCCATCGGCCAGCCTCAGTTGGAGAAAAATTACTGGGATCTTTTGGCTGCTGAAAGACACCCACTGTAGGACACAGAGACTACCAGTCTGGGAATCACAGTGCCAACAGTAAGTGATCCAGTTCCTAACACATATAATCTATATTTGTACCCACAGCTAAAGCTGAAGTCCAGGCAAACTGATTAGCACACAGAATATTTACATAAGGGAGATATATTACCTGCTAAAGGATTTGTATTTATGAGATTTAAACACAAGAAAAACAAAAAACTGCGCTAAACCAGAAATAGATTAAATTAAAATATACAAACTAAAAAGCTGCGGCAATCGTGTGAAAACACAAAGTAATACAAAATGGCAAAGCCGCGCTCATCAAAACAAAAGGATAAAAAAAATTTTGATAGAGGACTGCTGAGCAGTAATTTGCTGTGTTAAAGCCAATGCTATAACCTAGGCATAAAGTAACATGTAGAGGCTCTCCTAGAAATGAAACTTCAAAAGAAAAAAGAGTACATTAATGACTTGTATCCTAATGGTGGAATAGCATAAACGTTCATATAGTCCTTGTGTTAGAATTAAGACTTAAGAACCCAATATCAGGAGGCAAAACGGCAATACATCATAATGATTCACTCCACCACAGTGACGAGATGTTGACGACAAAGTGATCCCTTCACCAGAATAAGGGGGGGCTGCTTACCAGAGGGCAAGCTCAATGAAGCGATTGGCTATAGCCCAGCCGCGGCCTTTAGGATCTTGTATGGTTCCTGGATATAACTTCCAGCGGCCAGCAAGGTTTAACAGTGCTCACGGATGGCGAAATATGGGTGGAGAGAGGAGGATGGACCAATAGTGTAATTCCGTTTAACAAAACAGGTTTATTAAAACATAAAATGATACTCACAATTTAGCAAAGCATCACAGGCATATAAAAACAAATCGCCGGCCGGCAAACAAAGCGGAGCCCTTCCTCCGTGCGTGCGTGGTGACGTCACTGCGTGTCTTCCCAGACGCGTTTCGTCATCAAAGGGACGTTCTCAATGCCTACCCATTGAGAACGTCCCTTTGAAAAAACTCTCACCAATTCACAGTTGCAGACCTGGTCCACATTGTGTAAAACATATATGACTGGAATTTAAGCCAAAACTGTCAGCAGCTCAGCTCAGCTCACCTTAGCCATAGACAAAACTGTACAGAATGAACATGCAGTTAGTGTAATGTTAGGTACCAGCTAATAAATTGAGTAACAGAGTAATTCATAATTAACTGTGAACTATATATAGCATGTGCAAGTTAGGAAGCAATGTCACAAATAAAGCTTATCTGAGAAATACATACCAGAATCCATCTTTTTCACAGCCACAACTATTAGTGACCAAGTAAACTCTTCATGCCCAGTGGTCACTAAAGCTTAGTGGCCAAGACCAAATTAAGCAGCAGTATTTTTTTTTCTACTATAACTGTAACTAATTTGTTAGTATGCAGTGGGGGTCAGAGAATCAGAACACACATGTGTGCATCCCTAGTTCTCTTCTGCTACCTAAACATTCTCACATTAAGCGTGAGAATGTAAAAAGATGTATTGTAGTCATAAAGCGATAGCTGTAAAATTTTGCATTTACCATTACTTCCTATTCACAAAGTCACACGGAGAGGCATAATCTTCACAGCAGGGTCACGGAACACACAAACACGGGGGACAATAAAACATTGACAGGAATCTTGCTTTTTCCTTCTATAAACAAAAAAAAAAGGTTTTAACTAGAGACACACCTTAATCACAGCGTCTGTTGTGTTAAATGTAAAACTCGTCCAAAATGTCATCCTTGTAATTTCTTTAATCTTCAGGAATAGGATGTTCCAGGAAAATATTATAGCATCATTATTTAGGATCTTAAACAGAGCCCTTTTTTGTGAGTAGAGTTGAAACAATTAAGATGTGTTATTATAAAAAAAACAATTGTGAAACCATAACAGTATCTTTGTATTGCATGTGATTTTAGTTAAAATTGTATTCTTATTAATTAGAGATGAATAAACCATTCAAACTTTACTCTGCCAGTGCTTCACAAAGTTCTGACTTGAATCAATAGACAAGGAGAATACGTTTTTATGAAGTTTTAATCAGAAACTATTATGTTTTTTTCATTGGGTGGATAAAAACGCTCTACAATTCCCCAAGCGCGAAGATAAAAATTAATAACGCACAGTCACGGACGTTTAAGTTAGAAAGGGGTACAAGGCAGGGTTGTCCTCTGTCTCCCCTCCTGTTTTCTCTAGCAGTAGAGCCATTGGCCATTGCGATTAGAAATAGTCAGGACATACAGGGGTTCCAGAGAAGGGCAGGAGAGGAAAAAACTGCACTTTATGCAGACGACATCCTGCTCTTTCTGGGGGACTCAACAAAGTCCCTAAAAATGGCACTAGAGATAGTGGAGGCATTTGGACAACTCTCGGGTTTAGTGATCAATTGGGAAAAATCAGTTCTTTTACCGGCGGACTCAGTGGGTAATACGACATGCGCAGAAATCCCCCAGCTGAAAATAGTGGAAAAAATGGACTATTTGGGGATAGTCGTAACCCGTGACCCAGAACAATACATCACTAATAACCTTGAACCACTCTTGCTTAAATTTAAAAGGAAAGCGGAAATCTGGGGAAGACTTCCCTTATCGGTAGCCGGAAGATGCAATCTTATAAAGATGATCTGGATGCCACAACTACTTTATGTATTCCACAATTCACCGGTGTGGTTAGGAAAGGCATGGTTTAAAAAAATAGAGACCCTTTTTAGGGAGTTAATTTGGAAGAAGAGGAAGGCCAGGATTATTCTACGGACACTGCAATTGCCAACAAATAGGGGTGGCCTGGTGGTTCCACACCCCCGTAGTTATTTTTTAGCAGCTCAATTACAGCATCTGGGGGGATGCGGTTCCGAAGGAGGAGGGAACTCTAGCGGGAAAATTATGTTAACGGGGTCCCCACATAGATCTATAATAGAAACCCTGGAGGCTGATTCTTTCCCGGATATGAACGCCACACTGTGTCTGGTTAAAAGAACATGGCAGGCAGGTAAGGCAGCACTGGGGTATAAGGGGTTAACAGAATACTCCCCTCTATGGGAAAACAAAAACCTGCAGGAGATTGTAAAAATGGGAAAAGTGAAAGAATGGGAAAAGCGAGGAATAACTAGGCTGGAACATCTATATATAGGGGACACATTGAAATCTTTTGCAACAATAAGGGAAGAGTATGGCATACCAAACTCCCTGTTCTATATCTACCTGCAGGTCAGACATGCCCTACAGACCCAATTTAAGATGGACCCGGGAAGAGGGCAAAAAATCCCCCACCTCCAACGTCTAATCGACTCCGAGAGCACCAAGGGAACCATATCAGATCTATATACAAAGATTAGCGAGGGGGCGATTGGGGGAGGAAGCCCAGGAAAAAACAAACAAAGATGGGAAGAGGATATAGGTCATATAACGGAGGAGCAATGGGAACAGATCCTCGAGATGGGGAAATTGGTGTCACTGGCCCCGTCACAGAGAGTTTCCCATCTGTTCTTGCTTCACAGGGTTTATTATACCCCAAAAAGGTTATACAACTTTGGGAGAAAAGCAGATGATAAATGTCCCAGGTGCCAAAACACCGGCGACCTTATCCATATGATGTGGAAATGCCCGAAATTACACAGATACTGGGGTAATATACTAGAGATAATAAACACAACTTTCGGGATAGATCTGGAACTGGAGGCTAGGGTTTGCTTGTTGGGAGGTATGGAGGTGAGTTCGGAGCAAAGGGGCAGCGCAGTAGTGGCTGTGAGATGCTTGTTCCAGGCCAGGAAACTAATAGCACAAAAGTGGCAATCAGAGAAAGCGCCCACAACTGCAGAATGGATAAACACGATTAATGCCACAGTCTGGAAGGAGAAAGTAACTTTAACTAGACAGGGCAACTTTAAAAAATTTAAAAAGCTGTGGGCGCCCTGGCTGAGCAGAATGGGATGTCCACCCTAAGGCGGGGAAAGGAATCAAGCCGGACTGGTGGGGAAAGGTCGGGGCGGAAAGGAGAGGTAACAGCAAGAGAGAGGGAGAACATTTTTAGGGTAAACATGGTGATAGTCACGCAAAAAGAGAAGAGAGAAAGCCATAATACAGAGTGCACGAATGTGGGATAAATAAGAAGGGCGGGGGGAAGGGGTACGGGTAAAAGGGGCACAATCAAGGTCCAAAGACGTGCTATATGTATAACCACATGTATAACGATGTATGTAAAGAAAATAAATGCATGTGTATTTTTGTACCACAAAAAACTCAATAAAGAATAAATACTTAAAAAAAAAAAATATATATAAAAAAAAAAACAAAAAAAATAAAAAAAAAAGAAACTATTATGTTTTTTTATGCTATATACTGCTGGGAAAAAAAGATCTGTGTGAATAACTTTTTTTCAATCCATTCTGATGTGGTCTTTAGCTCTGGCTCCTTTGGTCATGGAGCAGCTGCTGCAGGGGAGAGGAGGGAGCGCCAAAGAGAGAGAGAGAGAGAGAAGGGGGCAAAGAGAAAAATTCACTTATGTGTTTCACGTTGAACTGCTGAGCTCTGTTAACAGAAAATAAACTGGCATGTAGTTTTCTATTGGTTTTACCAGTTTGTTCAGGCAGTAACCATAGAAATGTAAAAAGTACTATGTGCAAAGATACTTTTCTGCAGTGATGGATTTTCTCTAGAAAACAATGCCGAACTGGAGTTTAGATGGGGTGACTTCTCAGAAGACGCAACACTGTAAAATAAAGAAAGCAGATAGTACTATTTACAGACATTGTCTAAGTCAGGGATGCCCAACCAGTGGTCCGGGGGCCACATGTGGCCCGCGGAGCCTCTCTTATTTGGCCCGAGACCTCCTTCTCTGGGATGCAATAGAATACTGTTGTGAAAGGTAAGTTTATTACTAAAAGAGTGCATATATGGGCATATCTGTTCTGTAGTGGTTACTGGGCTTCTTTTTAAACTTACCTGCACTGAGCCATAGACTTGTATTACCTGCGAGTTTGGTATGCTTTCTGAAAGTGAACAACACCTACAGGATATAATAGAAATCTATGTCAAAGTGCAGCTAACCTGCAGGAAAGCTACAAGTGTACTGTGCTGCACCCACAGTGTGGGTAAACAGTGCATCAGTGTGAAAGCAGCCTTAGGCCAAGACTCTGATCTGGAGCAATGGATGTTTATTCTGTACAGGCTGTATACTGCAACATGCATCTCAGGACAGTACATATCTCTGCTTCCTACATGAGCACTCTCTAAGATGGCTGGTATGCCCCTTGACCCTTGTCATCACTGCTGGGTGGAGCCAGCCTTAAAGTGGCAGTACATGTGGAACCCTTCAGGTATAACACCTTCCATCCATCCCTCAAAAAAACAAAAAAAAACAACACACAATAAAACAATAACAGGTATGTAAAAAGTGCTATATAGTTTACAAGGCTAACAACTATAACTAAATTATGAGCTCAAGAGATATTCACAGGTTCCCTCTATTTACTGCATAAATGGATTCATTGGTCTATGCCTATTATTATACAAACATACACATATGCACTGCTGCTGGTAAAATGAACATCGCTGTTTATTCCCAAGGAGATCGGGATAGTACGACATCACACATTAAAACATCACAATACATATATATATACAAGAGAAATTCAAAGATACTTATCACATCTGTAAAATCAGCTGGTTAGCAGTGAGTCTAGAGCTCCCATGGCCGGTATCAAGAGGAGAGAGAAAGACGAAGGAAGGCCTTGGCCTGGCCACATGTCTTAGACCTAAGATGGCCGCCAGGTTTCCATGAAGCTTTTGGCCAGCCAAGATCCTTCCTCACCTAGCATCCAAGCGAACAGAGAGCTCTGAGTTCCAGCCACTTACTCTACACTCATTCCAAAACTCCCTCCCATTTTGCCTGTCCTGATCAAATAACACCAAATCATTCCCTCCTCCAGTGGGGGGGGGGGGGGTATTCCTGTCCATTGTCACAAAACTCTTTGAAGCCTATAACATAGCTATGCAAACTTCCTGGGGCCCATTCAAACCATGGGATGAAGTGTTCTCCAACAAGGTACAAAACATTAACTGATAACTGTCCAATAACAGTCCTCCAAACACAGGAGAATTAGAGAATTACAGGACTTCAAGCTTCCAGGGACAGTTGCGGGGTTAATATGTCATCAAATCACTTCCGTCGGCCCCGTCGAAAGTCTCGTAACCGCTCTTGCAACTGAAACCGGTCAGGAGGGCGACAGTGTCGTTGAGGCCGGGCATCCAGCGATTTGGGACCGGAGGAAACAGGGCTGGCTGGAATGGGTACCGGTGGGGCCAAGAAGTGATCCCCCAACTCAGAGGGTAAACAGACCTCCGGACCAGAGCTGGAGGGCTCTGCTGGAGCTGAGTTCAAAAGTTCAGAGTCCCCACAATCATCAGTCTCTGTGCATCCTGATCTGCTGGGAGCAGATCCTTGAGACACTGGTGGTTCAGCCAGCATGAGGGATTCGGGCAGTTGAGAACGAGGACGCAGTTGATCCGCATGACGTCTGCAAATGGAACCATCTTCCAGGCGGACCTTGTACATCTTGGGTCCCAAAGTCTCTGCAATGACAGCAGGAAGCCAATGGGTATTTTGGAAGACCCATAAGATCGGGCCCATACCTTTTGTTGGGCTGTGAATCCGGGAAGCTCATTGTATTTGACCATCTTGTCTTGGGACTGCAGTACATGTTCCTGGACTGTTTGAGGGCGGAGCATATCCAAAACAGTCCATGGCTGCTGACCCAGAAGGAGTTCTGCTGGAGTTTTACCAGTGGTTGCATATGGTGTGTTTCTGTAAGCAGAAAGGAAGGAGTCCAGCTGCTGGGGTGACAGAGACTGTTGTTTACTTGCAGCCACTGTAGCTTTGAAATAGCGTTTGAAAGTCTGCACAAACCTCTCTGCTTGACCATTTGTAGCCGGGTGGTAAGGTGCGGTCAACTTGTGCTTGATGTTGTGGGCAGTCAGGAAACGCTGAAACTCCTGACTGGTGAATTGTGCACCGTTGTCCGTGACGATCTCTCTGGGGAATCCAAACATAGCAGCGAGATGTAACAGTATGGAAACCGTTGCCTTAGTCGTTGGCTGACTAACAGGAATGACTTCAGGCCACTTTGAATGGGCGTCCACTATGATCAAGAAGGTGTGTCCTCTGATCGGGCCTGCAAAGTTCAAGTGTAGGCGAAACCAAGGAACCGTGGGCCAATTCCAGGGCTGGACGCACCCTCGAGGAGGGTCTCTTGCCGTTTGTGCACATCCAGCACAAGCATTCACATATGTTGCGATATCTGAGTCTAGGTTTGGCCACCACACATAGCCTCTGGCCTTTTGTTTCATACGTGTGCCCCCGGGATGACCGGTATGTAGCAATTCCAGAATGTGTCTCCGGAGGGTCTGTGGAATGATCACACTGTCTCCCCATAAAACACAGATGCCAGCCACAGTTAATTCCATACGCCTGCGGAAATAAGGTTTATACTACTGTGTGACAGTTGCAGGCCAACCGGACCGTACCCAGGAGAGTATTGTTTTCAGAAAGGTATCCTTGGTTGTATGGGCTGCTATCTCTCCAGAAGACAAGAAGGACAGGCTGGTGTAACGACAACTCTTGACCAGTGGAGAAGAGTCCATGGACCTCCCTGTCAGTCGGGACATTGCGTCCGCATTAGCATTGGCATCATGACCACGATACTGAATTTTGTAGCTGTATGCCCCCAAGAATAGGGCATAGCGTTGGAGGCGGGCCGCAGTAGTCTGGGAGATGCCTTTGTCAGGGCTAAAGATCTGAAGGAGTGGTTTATGGTCCGTCAGCATGGTGAATTTCCTACCATACAGGTAAAGATGAAACTTCTTAATTGTTCATATCAGCGCAAGAGCCTTTTTGTCAATGTGTGAGTAATTGCTTTCTGCTTTTGTCAAAGACCTAGAGGCAAATGTCACTGGTTTTTCTGACCCATCTGGTAAGATGTGGGATAGTACCGCCCCCAAACCATAGGGTGAGGCATCACAAGCCAAGGTGAGAGGCTTCTGGAGGTCATAGTGCACGAGCATGCGTGACGCCAACAGCTTCCGCTTAGAAACTTCAAAAGCACGTTGGCATGCAGCCGACCAGTCCCATCTGGAGTGTTTCTCCAAAAGCTTGTTCAACGGAAACAAGGTGTGTGCCAGATCTGGCAGGAATTTGTGGTAATAGTTCAGCAAGCCAAGGTATGATCGCAGCTGCTGGACGTTGGTTGGGGCTGGAGCTTTGACTAAAGCATCAACTTTGGCATCCGTGGTGTGAATACCTTCTGCATCCACAAGGTGGCCACAAAACTCCAATTTAGGCACCATGAATTGGCATTTTGCTAAGTTCACTTTCAGACCCTGTTCTTGGAGTCTCGCCAACACAAGCTCCACATTCTGCTTGTGTTCCTGGTCAGTCCGTCCCGTGATGAGCATGTCATCTAGCAGGCACTGCGTGAAAGGAATGTCCACCACAATCTCGTCCATTTTTCGTTGCCAAATGGCTGGGGCAGAGGCTACCCCAAACACCATCCGATTGTATTCATACAGTCCCTTGTGGGTGTTGATGGTCAGAAACTTGCGGGAAGAAGGATGGACCTCAAACTGTAAATATGCTTGTTTGAGATCAAGCTTGGTGAACTTTTGACCCCCTGCAAGAGAGGCAAAAATGTCATCTACTCTGGGTAGGGGATACTGGTCTATTTCCAGTTGAGAGTTCAGTGCCATGCGGAAATCTCCACAAATGCGCAAGTCCCCATTCGCTTTCTTTACTGTGTACAGGATGCCAGGGATGGGTCCTGGATGGACGCTACATAGCGCCAATTTTTGGAATCTGGTCCCTTTAAGCACTGGTTCAGGAGGTCACCCAAAGGGGGTGAGAGGTTCCGGACAAATAAAATTAGTCCAGAGAGGACGGGCTTAAAGTCCTCTCTGTCTTCTTTTAATGATGTTGGGGGTCCGGGATTTCGGAGGCTCTGAAGCGACAATTGGGAGGGAAGAGAGCCTCCCCTTCTGACCCCTGGCTTCAGGCACACAAGGGGTTAACCACTTCCAGGAAGTGAGTTAAAAGGAAGTCCTGACAGAGGGTGGAGTAGTTTTGGAAGTGAAGCTGTGTCTGCAGGGAAGGACTGGAGGACTTCTTACTAAAACGTATGTGCCTTTCTTTTGGTTGTTTTGCTGTGCTGAAGAGAGACTTATCTAATTTATGCTGGAAACAAGCAGGACTTTTGTTGTGACATTTTTGTGCTGAAGAAAGCATTATTTTGTTTTGTTTTATTTTGGTCGCCAATAAAGACCCTTTGCTTTACTGACACGGTTTATGCACTTGTCTCGCTGAGCTAAAGAACCCCCAAAGTTCACAACTGGTACAACTGGTGATGCCCACTCGCTGTGCTCTACCTTTGAGATGACACCTTGTTCCTCCAGTCGACTTAGTTCTGCTTCCACACCTGCTCGGAGTGCGAAAGGTACTGTCCGAACTTTGAAGAACTTAGGCTGAGCGTTGGGTTTCAGCTTGAGTCTCACACAGTCATGCTTTATTTTTCCCAACTGGTCATCAAAAACCTTTGGGAACCGCTGCTTCAGGGACACCACCCATCCCTCATTATCTCCTAATGGAATTGTAACGGCGTTACAGGGACTTATGGCGATGTCTGGCATACCAAAGTGAGCAATCCAGTCTCTCCCAAAGAGAGGGGGTCCCCCATTTTTCAGGATATATAATGTCAGTCTCTTTGTCTTTGTCTTGACCCTTGTACGATACCTTTACTTTTGCGTAACCCAGTGAGTGGAGTATCTGCTTTGAGTATGTCTGCAGTTTGATTGCTGTTGGGCGGACAGTTCTTCGGGTCTGAAGTTGTCTCCATTGTTTCTGGGTGATAACTGAAACTGCTGTCTACATCCATCTTGAGTTTCTTTCCCTCAATGGTTACATCTACAGTCATTGCGGAGGGTGCTGAATGCATATGATGTACAGTATGTCTAATCTGTGGAGCACTTCCTCATCCTCTGACTCAGATGATGATGTATATCTTCCCACCATATATGTCTTTGTCTTGGGGTTTAGAGGTTGTTTATCTCTCACCTTCTTGCTACGGCAAACTCGTTTCAGATGGCCGGTACTACCGCAATTATGACAGGTCTGATCCTTAAACCGGCAGACTTTGTGGTCATGGTCTGTATTCCCACAACGGTAGCAAGCTGACTCCCGGCTTGATGGGCCTCTGTATTTCCATTTTGTGGCAGTTGGCTTGACTGCTGTGCTGAAAACTTCCTGCTTCACCTCTTCCCTTCTGCTTTGGGGGTTCAATTGCTCTGCATCTTTCACAGCTATTTCCATCACTGAAGCTATCTCAATTGCCTTTGTAAGGGTAAGGTCTTTCTCTGTTAACAGTCTCTTTTGTGTTGACTCACAATTCAGTCCCATCACAAACTTATCTCTCAGTGCAGTAGGTAGGTAGTCCCCAAAAGAACAGGTAGAGGCTAGTCTGTGAAGGGCGAGCACATAAGCTTTAATCTCTTCACCTGTCTGCTGCTGCCTCTGATAGAAGCGAAATCTTTCTGCTAATTTTAGTGGTTTGGGCTGGAAGTGATCCTCTAGCAGTGTCAGCAGCTCTGCCAATGTCTTAGCTGAAGGTTTTACAGGGGAAAGCAGATCTCTAAGAGTGTCATACGTTTTGGACCCGACCTGTCAGGGAAATGTCCGTAGAAGTACTGGCAATCTTGCCAGTAGAAGAAATGGCCATAGAAGAAGTACTGGCAATTTTGCTTGTCTCCATTCCTGCAAACCTGCATCTCCTGCCTGGATCCACAGTGTTTGATCCCCAGCCGGCTTCCACTGTTGCTCCTTGTGCACACCTTGCCAAGTATTACCAAGGACTTCTAGGGACTGCAGCCCAGCGGTGTTTACTGTATTCTCCAGCATTCTTCAGACACTCACCAGCTCTCTCTTCTGGATCCTTTTGGCAACCTGTGCTTCTCTCGGCACTACACCCTCTGTACCCAACCCCAGGGGTGTACTGCACTTAGCCGCAAGGGGAGCCCTCTCGGCATTTCGGCCTCCAACCAGGTACGTGACAGTACAATCCAGCCATGACTGAGGCCGACAGAGGTGCTCCCCTGCTCGAGATGATGTGCCAACAAGTCACCACCCTTACACAAGCCATCCAGAAACTCCAGGATGGTTACGTTTATTTGAAAGATCGGCTGCAGCATTTGCCTATCGCTCCAGCCTTGGTGGACTCCAGCTCATCTTCCACTAACACAGCATCAGCTTCCCTGCCTCAAGAATCTGCTAACCCAACCCATACAGTGATGATGCCTTCTCCTGAACCACGGGTACCAACACCCGAACGATTCTTCGGTGACCGAAATAAGTTTCGGGCTTTTAAGAATGCGTGCCTGCTGTACCTGGCCCTCCAGCCTAGAACTTTTTCCTCAGAGTTTGTGAAAGTAGCATTCATAATTTCCCTACTATCCGAGGAACCCCAAGCTTGGGCTCATAACCTACTAGAACAAAAGAGCCCGGCCTTGAACACTATGGACACTTTTTTTGAGGCTATGACTCTTTTGTATGATGACCCCCAGCGTATGGCCTCCGCTGAATCTGCCTTAGTCGCCTTACGGCAAGGAGAACGCCCAGTGGAGGACTATACAGCGGAATTCCGCAGATGGTCCACTGATACTAGCTGGAATGAAGCAGCACTCAGGTTTCAATATCGCCAAGGACTATCTGAGACCCTTAAAGATGAACTAGCCCGAGTTGCTGTTCCAGGCACTCTTGATGAACTTGTCCACCTAGCCATTCTGCTTGACAGGCGCCTGCGGGAGCGGCGGTCAGAACGCGCTCAAACCTTCCAGCCTACCAAGAGGCCACCCAGGTCTCCACCTGCTGTTGAACCCACGCCTGCCTGTTCTGCAGGTCTCAAAAGAGATTCAAAGCAAGCTGGCCTGGTCCGTTCTCCCCTTACCTTTGATGAGAGACAACGCCGTCGGCGGGCCTATCTCTGCCTGTACTGCGGAGGGGCTGGACATTTTTTACGCAGCTGCCCCATAAGACCCAGTAAGGCCTACCCACCAAGTTCCACTTATCTGCAAGTCTCTGTATCCTCCCATTCTTACCTCGCTCTTTCCATCTCCTTTCAAGTGGCAGGAAGGGAGGTTCGACTATCAGCAATTATCGACTCCGGGGCATGTAGTTGCTTTATGGACTTATCTCTGGCCATGAAACTTGGTGTGCCCCTTTATGAGAAAAAACAAAGACTGGTTCCTTGCCCAGTTCTGGACTTGTCTCCCGTGAAACCATACCCATCTTCACTACTACTGATACCGGCCACCAAGAATTTATCCGTTTTGACATTTTATGTTCTCCTATGTTTCCCATCATCTTGGGAATTCCGTGGCTACAGGCACATAACCCACAAATCAACTGGGCCAAGAAGGAAATCTCTTTTTCTTCAGACTATTGCTTGCAACATTGTTTTCCTCCCAGTTCCAGTAAGCCTGCTAGCTGTCTGGCCGTGCAACCTTCCCCTGATAACCTCCTGCTTGTCCCTTCCGCTTATCATGAGTTCATAGACGTTTTTGACAAGAAAAAGGCCGATGTCCTCCCACCTCACCGACCTTATGATTGTCCGATTGAACTGCTTCCAGGGGCTGAGATCCCATTCGGACGAATCTTTCCTCTATCTGAGAACGAGCTGGAAGCCTTACGTTTATATATTGATGAGAGTCTTGAAAAGGGGTTTATCCGACGCTCTTCTTCTCCTGCTGGAGCAGGTATTTTCTTTGTGGAGAAGAAGGACGGCACATTACGGCCATGTGTAGACTACAGAGACATCAATAAAATTACCGTAAAAAATCGATACCCTCTCCCTCTTGTTCCTGAACTCTTTCAAAGGTTCCGAACCGCCCGTATCTTCACTAAATTAGATCTAAGGGGTGCCTACAATCTTGTCCGCATCCGCCAGGGAGACGAGTGGAAGACAGCATTCCGGACGAGGTTCGGCCACTTCGAATACCTTGTGATGCCGTTCGGATTATGCAATGCGCCAGCCACGTTCCAGCATCTAGTGAACGATATCTTCCGGGAATTCCTTGACTACTTTGTAATTGTATACCTTGATGATATCCTTATCTTTTCTGCCTCTTTGGAACTTCACCGAACCCACGTAAAGAAAGTACTCCTAACCCTGAGAAAACATGGCCTATATGTCAAAGCAGACAAATGTGATTTTGAAAAGACATCTATTCAATTTCTGGGTCTTATCATCTCCACAGAAGGAATTGCAATGGACCCAAAGAAGGTGGAAGCAATACTTAACTGGCCAGCTCCCTTTGGACAAGAAGGGTGTCCAGCGCTTCATAGGGTTCTCCAATTTTTACAGGAAATTTGTGAAGGGTTTCTCCACCACCATAGCACCCATCACCCAATTGACCCATCAGACGACCCGGTTCCAGTGGTCCCTAGAAGCTCAGGCAGCCTTTGATCAATTAAAAAATCTGTTCACGTCTGCACCTATTCTACAGCACCCGGATCCAACCCTGCCCTACGTTTTGGAAGTAGACGCCTCTGAAGTAGCTACAGGGGCAATCCTGTCCCAACGGCAAGGACCCAAGGCTCTCCTTCACCCCATTGCTTTCTTTTCCCGAAAGATGAGCCCACCAGAGAGAAATTATGATGTTGGGGATCGAGAACTATTGGCCATAAAATCTGCCTTAGAAGAATGGAGGTACTTATTGGAGGGTGCCGCTCATCCCATTATGATTTTTACAGACCATAAGAACCTGGAGTACCTCAGGACAGCCAAACGTTTAAGACCCCGGCAAGCCCGATGGGCTTTATTTTTCTCCAGGTTCAATTTTCATCTTACATATCGCCCAGGTTCCAAGAATGGGAAAGCGGATGCACTCTCTCGAATGTTTCCAAACACCCCTGAAACAACAGAGCCAAGTACGATCCTTTCCGCTCAAAATTTTTTACTCATCCAACCTGACTTAAAGACTTTGATTAAACAAGCCTCAACCCAGTGCCCTGACCCAGAAATGTTGTCATTGAGAAGCCAAGATGGATTTTTATGGCACCAGGACAAGATTTTTGTTCCCCAATCAGTTAGACTCCAAGTCCTAAAGATGTCACATGATCACAAACTTGCCAGACATTTTGGAATACGAAGAACCACTGAACTTGTTCAGCGCTCTTTTTGGTGGGCCAGCCTAAGACAGGACTGTAGAAAATATGTTAACTCCTGCACCACGTGCCAGCGCAATAAGGGTTCCAATGCCAAACCATGGGGACTTTTGAGGCCACTACCCATCCCTGAACAACCTTGGAAAGAAATATCCATGGATTTTATAGTAGACTTGCCTCCCTCTGGGGGATGCACCATCATCATGGTGGTGGTAGACCGCCTTTCCAAAATGGCACATTTTCTCCCAATGATTGGCACACCGTCTGCCTCGGAGACAGCAGACATGTTCATTAAATAGATCGTCAGATTACATGGACTACCAGATAGTATTGTCTCTGACAGAGGGGTACAATTTACCTCCAAGTTCTGGAGAGATCTCTGCAAATCTCTATCAATTGAAGTATGTCTTTCCTCAGCGTACCACCCCCAGAGCAATGGTCAAACAGAAAGGACTAACCAGACCTTAGAACAGTATCTTCGGTGCTTCTGTACTTGTTCACAGGATGACTGGATCTCCCTTCTTCCCTGCGCTGAGTTTGCATATAACAATTCTTTGCATGCAGCCATCAATCAGTCTCCTTTCTGGGCAAACTATGGATTTCACCCTTCCTTCCTTCCGAATACTATACCTGAAACATCTGCCCCCGCTGTCCAGGATCGGTTAAGGTTCATTCAAACTAACTACAAGATACTTCAGGAGGCCATGCGAAAAGCCCAAGAGGACTATAAGAGGTTTCATGATAAAAGAAGAAGAGGGAATCCTGTCTTTAAGGTTGGGGACAAGGTTTGGCTTTCTTCAGTAAACCTCAAGCTCTCATGTCCAGCCCGGAAGCTTGGACCCAAGTTCATTGGTCCCTTTGAAATTAAAAGAGAAATAAATCCAGTGGCTTTTGAGCTGGCACTACCCAATACTTACAAGATCCATCCAGTGTTCCACATCTCCCTGCTTAAGCCTGTGGTACCCAGTCCATTTCCTGGAAGAGAAGAGCCACCTCCACCTCCAGTCCTGGTAGAAGGGGAAACTGAATTTGAGGTTGAAGCCATTATGGATTGCCGGAGGAGAGGTAGGCAGATCCAGTATCTCATCAAATGGAGGGGATACCCTCCCGAAGACAGTTCCTGGGAGCCTGCAAACAATGTGCATGCTCCTAGACTAGTACGGGACTTTCACAGCAGACATCCCGAAGCATCGGCCCGTTGTGGCATCCGGAGGCTTCCCCTTGGGGGGGGGCACTGTCAGGGAAATGTCCGTAGAAGTACTGGCAATCTTGCCAGTAGAAGAAATGGCCATAGAAGAAGTACTGGCAATTTTGCCAGTAGAAGAAATGGCCATAGAAGAAGTACTGGCAATCTTGCCAGTAGAAGAAATGGAAGCCATAGGCTCATCATGTGACTGGAAGATCCTCCTGCTGGTCTATAAATGGCTGCCACTGTCTGATCCAAATTGCTGGATTGTCGTCAGCCTTCCTGAGTTCCTGAGTCTCTGTATTATTACTGTTTGGATTTCCTGTTGTGACCCGGCTTGTTCCTGACCTGTCTGATCCGATCTCCTGGTTTGACCCCCTGGCTTGCTTTACTGACTTGTTACCTTCTCCAGCACCTGATCACGGCTTGTTTCACGGACTTCGCTTCAGTTATCTGTTCCTGCCTGTTTTCCAACACCAGATCTTAGCTTGTCTCCATTCCTGCAAACCTGCATCTCCTGCCTGGATCCACAGTGTTTGATCCCCAGCCGGCTTCCACAGTTGCTCCTTGTGCACACCTTGCCAAGTATTACCAAGGACTTCTAGGGACTGCAGCCCAGCGGTGTTTACTGTATTCTCCAGCATTCTTCAGACACTCACCAGCTCTCTCTTCTGGATCCTTTTGGCAACCTGTGCTTCTCTGGGCACTACACCCTCTGTACCCAACCCCAGGGGTGTACTGCACTTAGCCGCAAGGGGAGCCCTCTCGGCATTTCGGCCTCCAACCAGGTACGTGACACGACCACTGTAAGAAAAACTGCCACTTGCCTGTTGTCTGTGATGTAATTTGCACTGAAATACTGTTCCAGCCTCTCAACCCAGGAACTCCAGGATGTCTGTTCTCCATCAAACTCACTTAATATCCCGATTAATGACATTTTCCTGCTGGGATCTGTGACTGCTATTATTCAGGTGACAATCCACAATGTCTTTGTCTCTCTCTCACTCTCAGACTGATAGACACTTTGTAAATTCCATTCTCGTCGCCACTGTGATGTCCTGTGTGTTGTGAGAGACACAAGACTCTGATCTGGAGCAATGGATGTTTATTCTGTACAGGCTGTATACTGCAACATGCATCTCAGGAGAGTACATATCTCTGCTTCCTACATGAGCACTCTCTATGATGGCTTCCATGCCCCTTGACCCTTGTCATCACTGCTGGGTGCAGCCAGCCTTAAAGTGGCAGTACATGTGGAACCCTTCATGTATAACACCTTTCACACGGTCAGTCAGACCCTCCATTCACATCTACGGAGTGGCAGATGTAAATGTTCGTTTACAAATGCCTACCTCCAATCCAATCCGCAAAAAAAAAGTACAGTGGGCTCTATAGAGTAGAGTGGGCTGCCATCCACCCGCTCCGGCCATTGTGGCCCACGACCGGTTACCAAGTTTCTTAAGTGGCCCTTGGTCTTCAAAAGGTTGGGCACCCCTGGTCTAACTGAACTGGGGTCTATGATTCTTTGATTGTGAATTTGTGTCTGAGGTGTTTAACTGCTTCCCGACCTGCCCCGTAGCTCTACGTCGGCTCTTAAAGCGGCCCCCGATCGCTGCCGGGCACACACAATTGCTCGTTACAGAGCGAGGACCGGGAGCTGTGTGTGTACACACACAGCTCCTGGTCCTGTCAGGGAGAGAAATGCTGATCTTCTGTTCATACAATGTATGAACAGAAGATCAATGATTTCCCCTAGTGAGTCCACCCCCCCTTCAGTCAGAACACACCCAGGAACATGCTAAACCCCTTCTCCGCCCCCCAGTGTTAACCCCTTTACTGCCAGTGGCATTTTTATAGTAATCAATGCATTTTTATAGCACTGATCGCTATAAAAATGCAAATGGTCCCAAAAATGTGTCAAAAGTGTCAGAAGTGTCCGCCATAATGTCGCAGTACCAAAAAAAAATCGCTGATCGCCACCATTACTAGTAAAAAAAAAATATTAATAAAAATGCCATAAAACTACCCCCTATTTTGTAAACGCTATGGGCCAGATTCAGGTACATCTGCGCATTATTGGACCGGCGTAGCGCACCGCCTTTACATTAGACTGGCGCAATGTAGCGGCGCAATCACCCTATTCTCGTCGGTTTTACGCAGAAATTTGCGCCTGCGCAACATTACTTCAGAGGCGCAAGGCGGAGTAATACAAATTGGGAAGGACGTGGGCGTGTTAAATTGAAATGAGCCGTGACCCCATGCAAATGAAGGGCCAGCAGGTTCGCGCATGCGCGCTTGAAGCAGACCATGGTCAGCACCTCTGTGCGCATGCTCACAACTCGGGAACGGCGCAATCAGTGAAATTGGAAGTGGACTAGGGCAAATTAGTGAACTACGCAAACAGCATAAATAGACAGAGACAAACACACTTCATTTGCAAAAGTACATCCCTTTGTATCCCTCCCTATACAGCAAGGTGCTTTTGTTCTGTTGTTTATTAGCATTTGTTTGTTTGTTTGTGACGTGTCTTTGAGAGTGATTTTTGTCTTTTATGTGTTTTCTTTGTTGTTATTTTGTTTAAATTATATTTTTGCTGGGCATTTTTTATTTTTGCTGGTCAAATTTTTTGTTTGTTTTGGTTCTCTTTGTGTATGATTTGGGAATGTGGGGGTGACATTCCTGCCAGAAAAGGGGTGTCACCCTCATTTGTGGTGGAGAAGTGATCCCCAGGTCCGTGTGAATGGTGTATGAATGTACAGTGACATAATTGGAGCCGTGGCATGGCATTGCTGCTCACAAGTCCTGCATTGTGGGCTTGTGCCAATCCAATGTGATGAGGATGTGATGTGTCTGTGCTAGGGACCACAGTGGTGTGCATGCATGCATTCTCATTGTGCCACGATTAATGTGTGTGTTTAACGTGCAAAGATGCCTAATGTGAGCTGTCTCCTGACTGCTCTTCCCTCAGAAGACGGGGTAGCCTTGGTTAGGGGGGTTCCGTATACAGTAGAAGTCATGAGATGGGGTCCCAGTGCATATGCAGAGTCACCCTGAAGGGATAAGACAGGAGGATGTTAGTAGTGCATGTGCCACCTTGGGATTTCAGCATCATGGGGGGGGCCAGTCATGCCTGCCACCAATGTCACTCACCAACCAGCCAGTTGTCCCCATACATGTTCTGTTCAAAATCTGTGGGCATGGGGCTCTAATTGTATATGTAGCTGTCATGGGTGTCATGGGTAGTGTCATGTGTTGGGCTGGTGATGTCCTCCTGCAGGGTTGTGGTTAATTCCATGATGGCATATGAGGGGTGAATCTGAAGATGCAAGACACCTCAGAATCACTCATGCCATAGATGTCTATGCGTGTGTGATATATCCTCTCCCGTGAAGAGTGAAGAGTGAAGAGTGAGGGGCTTGTATCAGATAAGAATATTGTATTAGATTAGATTAAATTGTAAAGTTTATATAAGCAAAAAAAAAAGTTTGCAAAAAAAATAAATCCCGTGCCCTCCTCAGTGCCCTCCTCCTTCTTTGCTCATCTAAAGTCAGTAGTATAGCTATGAGCATGGATGCCACTGGCATGTTGGCATACAGTTTGTTGGGCAACATGTGTGACTGCTCAGCTCCTCACTAACAGTGTTGCTTTATCTGACATGTAGACGAATTGTCTAATTTTATACCAGCTTTTATATGGTCTAATTTTAGACAGGACATTTAGCTGTTGCGCACAGCGCGTAGCCTGCGCTGCACCAACGTTCTTTTGTGGATCCCCGTAACTCCCTCATTAGCATATTTGAATAGCAAATCAATGGTGTGTCTAGCGCAGTTTTGCCCGGACGGATGCGCCTGTCTAACGAAATTACGCTGGACATAAAAAAATAGATTTCTTGCGGATCTCGTTTTGAGAGTGCCGTGCATCGAAACGCACGCGCACAATTAGACTTACGCCGCGCATCTCCTGTAACGCCGGCGTAATCGCTCTGTAAATCTGGCCCTATAACTTTTGTGCAAACCAATCAATAAACGCTTATTGAGATTTATTTTTTTTACGAAATGATAACGATATGTAGAAGAATACGTATCGGCCTAAACTGAGGAATAAAATAGTTTTTTATATATTTTTGGGGGATATTTATTATAGCAAAAAGTAAAAAATATTAATTTTTTCAAAATCGTCGCTTTATTTTTGCTTATAGCGCAAAAACTAAAAACCACAGAGGTGATCAACTACCACCAAAAGAAAGCTATATTTGTGGGAAAAAAAGGATGCCAATTTTGTTTGGAAGCCACGTCGCAAGACCGCGCAATTGTCAGTTAAAGCGATGCAGTGCCGAATCGCAAAAAGTGCTCTGGTCTTTGACCAGCAATATGGTCCGAGGGTTGAGTGGTTAACCACTTAACCCCTGGAATGATCTGCCCCCTTAACCACTTGCCCACCGGGCTTGTTTTTCAGATTCGGTGTTTACGAGACTAAAACAGTTTTTTTTGCTAGAAAATTACTTAAACCCCCCAAACATTATATATTTTTTTTTCTAACACCCTAGAGAATAAAATGGCAGTCATTGCAATACTTTTTGTCACACCGTATTTGCGCAGCGGTCTTACAAGCGCACTTTTTTTGAAAAAAAAAACACTTTTTTGAATAAAAAAATAAGACAACAATAAATTTGGCCCAATTTTTTTATATATTGTGATAGATAATGTTACACCGAGTAAAATGATACCCAACATGTCACACTTGAAAATTGCGCCCGCTCGTGGCATGGCGTCAAACTTTTATCCTTATAAATCTCGATAGGCAACGTTTAAAAAATTCTACAGGTTGCATTTTTTGAGATACAGAGGAGGTCTAGGGCTAGAATTATTGCTCTTGCTCTAACGATCGCGGCGATACCTCACTTGTGTGGTTTGAACACCGTTTTCATATGCGGGCGCTACTCGCGTATGCCTTCGCTTCTGTGCGCGAGCTCGTCGGGACGGGGCGTTTTACATTTTTTTTTTGTTTTCTTATTTATTTTTAATTAGTTTATAATTTTATACATCGAAATAAATTAAAAAAAAAAATTATCACTTTTATTCCTATTACAAGGAATGTAAACATCCCTTGTAATAGAAAAAAGCATGACAGGTCCTCTTAAATATGAGATCTGGGGTCAAAAAGACCTCAGATCTCATATTTAGGCTTAAATGCAAAAAAATAAAAAATAAAATGTCATTTTTCAAATTTCAGAAAAAAAAAATGTTTCTTTAAGACGCTGGGCGGGACTGACGTTTTGACGTCACTTCCGCCCAGCAGAGCTGTGGGGGACGGGTGGGGGCGATTTTTCCCTCACTCGTATCCCAACACAGCCAGCAAGAGGACCCGATCGCCTCCGCCGTTACCGACGGCTCCGGTAAGCGGCGGAGAGCGCGGGAGAGCGGCGGGAGGGGGGGGGGCCTCTCCCGCCACCGATAACGGCGATCTTGCGCCGAATCCGCCGCTGGGACCGCCATTATCGTGTACAGCACTGCCCACGGAAAAGATGGATATCTCGGTTGCGGCAGCAGCTGCTGCCGTTACCGAGATATCCATCTTTAAAGTCATGACGTCTTTTTACTATGACACCGTGGGCAAGTGGTTAATGATGAGGCCTACATTACAGAGACTCCCAGGGAACTGCGGACCCCGAAACTCGGTCCGCAGAAACCACAGGCGTAACATAGCTTACTCAAAGTCGTGTTGCACTGAATAACATCCTTTAAGTTCACATACGCCTTGGGACTGCCCTTTCTCCGCATGCAGCTAACCCTGAAATCGAACAGCTGGGGAGGGGCTAACTCTCCAGGAGACGCTATGAGCTTCCTCAGCTTCTGGCAACACTGCCTGTGCGAGCTCCTCCTTTATCAGAGTTGTGTAGGTTATATGTCCCTTATGGACCCATTTCATGTGATCAGGAGGAATATTGTCTATCTAGGGGCCAGATTCAGGCAGAGTTAGGCTGGAGTATCCATTGATCCGCCAGCCTAACTGTCACTTTAAGCCGGCGTTTTTGTTTTCTGTAACCAGAAAACAAGAAACGCCGGGTTGGAGTTCCGATGCGATCGGCGCAATTGAATTTCGCCAACACATCGTTACTTCAACTTAAAAATGGCGCCGGGGGCGTTCCCGCTGATTAACGCTGAAAAAATATGTTAATCAGCGGGAGTCGGAAATTCACGATCTTTTTCGGGCGCGACGCATTGACTTTACGACGTTTCCGGAAGCGATACGCGACGTAAAGATAAAGCAGCCCCCTAGTGGAGTATCCTATGTTAAGTATAGGCGTCGTCATCGCGTCGGAAAAAAAAATATTCGCGTCGCTTGCGTAAAACATTCATGAATGGGGATGTGACGTCATTGACGTTCACTGACAGAATTTGGAGCATGCGTACTGGGATGCATTGACACTCGACGCATGCGCAGTACGTTCGCCGCGGGATCGCGCATAGTTTAAATAATACACGCCCCGTACCCGCCCAATTTGAATTCCGCCGGCTCATTTGTGATGCGCTGCCGCAACTTTAGGAGCAAGTGCTTCATGAATGACAGCACTTGCTCCTAAAATTCCGGCAGAGTAACGTAAATGAGAAGCGTTACTCCAGAGCAAAGATGCTCTCATCTACCTGAATCTGGCCCTAGGTCTCTCTTTTTTATGTTCCCCAGGTTACCTGTACTACTGCTTTACTGTATCCGTTATGCATGTTTGGATGACATGTACCATTGCATATGAGACCTTGTACGTATTGACTTTGTATTGTAAAAACTTTAATAAAAAATATTTGAAAAAAAAATAAAAAAATGATGAGGCCTTTCTTTGCGATACGGCACTGCCTCGATTTACGTGACAATTGTGTGGTCGTGCGACGCTGTACCCAAAAAAAAATTTTTTCCCCACAAATAGAGCTTTCTTTTGATGGTATTTGAAATAGTGTACATAAAAAAAAGCAATATTTTTTTACTTTGTGCTATAATAAATTCCCCCTCAAAAATATATATACAGTATATATATATAAAAATCTTCTTCAGTTTAGACTACATATTTTTGGTAAAAAAAATTGCAATACGCATATATTGATTGGTTTGCACAACATTTGTAGCGTTTACAAAATAGGGGATATATTTATGGCATTTTTATTATTGTTTTTTTACTAGTAATGGCAGCGATCTGCGATTTTTATCTTGACTGTGACATTGCGGCAGACAGATTGGACACTTTTAACACTTTTTTGGGACCCTTGCCATTTAAACAGTGATGAGAGCTAAAAATAGCCACTGATTACTGTATAAATGTCATTGGCAGGGAAGGGGTTAACACTAGGGGCGATCAAGGGGTTAAATGTGTGTCCTAGGGAGTGATTCTAACCGTGAGGGGATGTGACTGCCTGGAGGAGTAGACCGATCGCTGTTCATACTTGGTATAAATAACAGATCTGTCTCATTCACTCCTGACAGAATGGAGATCTGCCTGTTTACATTGAAAAAATATACATACCTCTTTTGCTTTATGGCAGTCAAATTATGCCACGCTATTCACGAAAGATTCCATAAACAGGAACATCTATAAACTAAGGATGAGATTTGAGTTCGAGTCGAACATGAGTTTGACTCAAACATCAGTTTTTTGCACGTTCACGGAATTTCGAACATTATGGGCCGTCATCGCCGTGCATTGCTGGCTGATGATTGGCCAAGCATTCACTATGAATTGCATGCTTTGGCTAATCACAGCCCCATCAGCTATATAAGGCCGACTGCGCGTCGGTCTTGTGTAATGTGTTGTGGCGTTCAGAGAGAGAGAGAGTGTCATTTAATTTCAGTTAGCTAGATGGAGCAGGCAGTTGTTTCAGTTAGATACAGTATTTAGTATATATATATACATTCCAGGCTTTGTATATATATATATATATATATATATATATATTTATATATTGTTGTTATGTTGTTCTCTACCTAATATACTACAGGCAGGCAGTTGATTCAGGTAGCTGCAGTATATTCAGTCAGTATAATGTATCCTGTGCAGCTAGATCACTACAGAGCGTTCCGGTTGTTCTCTTCCTAATATACTACAGGCAGGCATTTGATTCAGGTAGCTGCAGTATATATTCAGTCAGTATACTGTATCCTGGGCAGCTAGATCAATGCAAAGTGTTCCTGTTGTTCTCTTCCTAATATACTACAGGCAGGCAGTTGATTCAGGTAGCTGCAGTTGATTCAGTCAGTATACTGTATCCTGTGCAGCTATATCACTGCAGAGCGTTCCTGTTGTTCTCTTTCTAATATTCTACAGGCAGGCAGTTGATTCAGTTAGCAGCAGTATATTCAGTACTGTATCCTGTGCACAGGCTGCAGCTTGATCTCACTGCAGAGCATTCTTTTGTTCTCTTCCTAATATACTACAGGCAGGCAGTTGATTCAGTTAGCAGCAGTATATTCAGTACTGTATCCTGTGCACAGGCTGCAGCTTGATCTCACTGCAGAGCATTCTTTTGTTCTCTTCCTAATATACTACAGGCAGGCAGTTGATTCAGTTAGCAGCAGTATATTCAGTATTGTATCCTGTGAACAGTGTGCAGCTAGATCTCACTGCATACTGTTCCTGATTATATATATATATATATATATATATATATATATATATATATACATCCCAGCTTTGTGCAGCTACATCTCACTGCAGGCCATTCCTGGTGTACCTATTCGAGTACATTACAAATACATCAAATGCAGTATGTCTGGAAGGCTAACAAGGACAGGCAGACGCTCACAGGCCACTAAAAGAGGGCAAGCAGGCTCTGTGTCTAGAGCCAACAGTGCTGGTCATGGACATGGTGCATCCTCAGCACTTGTCCTTTTTTCCGCCAGCTGGCCGTGTTGAGCCACAACATGCAGAAGAGTTGGTAGAGTGCATGATCAAGCCATCCTCATCCTCCTCTGTCACCCAAGCTCAGAGTACCTTGGCTGCCAAAGTAGGTGCCAAAGCAGCCTATTTCATTGGTTCAAGGTCATCAGTTACTCCTTCCCTAGCCCCACCATCATGCACGGAGGAGTCCCCCGAACTGTTCAACTACAGTGTCGGGTACATGCTGCAGGAGGATGTGCAGCGTTTTGAAGGCTCCGATGATGGTACACAGCTAGAGGAAGGCAGTAAGGTGAGCCCAGAGAGAGGGGTGCCCAAGAAGGACAACAAACTGGCAGTCATGTTCCCCCAGCTGCAGCATACTGCCAGGTTTGCTCCAGTGACGAGGAGGGAGGGGATGATGAGGTCACTGACTCTGTGTAGGTGCCTGATAGGGAAGAGAAGGAGGGTTAGGAGGAGGCACATCTCCAACGAGGCAAGATGCCCTCCAGGGACAAGCTTTAGGGCAGCCAACCGACTACATCACACCGCAGAGCTCCGTATGTGCAGCAGCGCTGCTGCACGTTTTTTTTTAAAAGTTCTTTGGTGTGGGCCTTTTTTGACACGTGTGCAGCAGATCGCACCGTTGCTGTTTAAAGCGTCTCAAGCGTGGCCAAAACAGCAGCCGCATGCTTGACCAGACATATGTCGACCTGCCATGCAGTCTGTTGGCATGCGTACTTAAAAGACCCACAACAAACAACAAAGCGGACTTCTCCCTGCTCCTCATCAGCTGGGATCTCCAACCCCACTATACCTTCAGTTCTCTCAGAAACCTGCACTGAGGAATGAAGGTGTAGAATTAGGTGTGCCACTGCCAAGTACTTGCGGGCAATCTGCTATCGCTACACCAACATCCGATTGTAGCAGGCAAATTTCCCTACCCAGTTGCTAAACCGGCGAAAGAAATTCGCCTTTAGCCATCCACATGTCCAGCGGTTAAATGCTAGCTTGGCTAAATTGCTAGCACTCCAACTGCTGCCTTTTTAGCTGGTAGACTCTGCCCCTTTTGTGAATTTGTGGAATGTGCAGTACCTCAGTGGCAGGTTCCGGCTGACTACCTGCTTGTGAAAGGCAATGTCTTGGCCTCGCTGGACAGGGCAGTCAGGTGCATATTACTGCTGACTCATGGTCCAGCAGGCATGGACAGGGACGTTACCTATCTTTCACGGCACACTGGTGTTACTCTGCTGGCAGCTGGGAAGGATGCAGGACAGGGTGCAGTATCGTTGGAGCTTGTTTCACCACCAAGCCCCAAAAATGCTACTAGTGGTGATTCTGCCACACCTCTCTCCTCCACCCCCTCCTCTTCTTCTTCCTTCATGGTCTCTTCCTCTGCTAATCTGTCCTCAGAACCAGCAGTGCTCCATAGGCATTCAAGGGGCTTCACAAGCACTCAGGCAAAAAGATGCCATGCAGTGCTTGAGCTTGTGTGCTTAGTGGACAGAAGCTACACTGGGGCAGAGAATCTGACAGCTGTGTAGGGGCAGGCTCAGAGATGGTTGACGCCACACCAGCTTCAGCCAGGAATGGTGGTTTGCGACAATGGCCCCAACCTCCTCTCCGCCCTCCGACAGGGACACCTGATCCATGTGCCCTGTTTGGCTCACGTCCTTAATTTGGTGGTGCAGCGGTTCATGATCAGGGATGCCTGTCACTACTTGAGGAGGCCACGAGGATGGTGAGCAGTGACAGTGCATGCATCAGTGATACTGTCCCTCCTCGTCTACCTGTTGGAGCACACGCTGCATGGAATAATGGACAGGGCACTTGAGGCAGAACAGAGGGAGGAAGAGGAGGACTTTCTTACCTCTCAAGGCTCCCTTTATCCAGACAGTGTTCCTGCGGGACTGCCAATCACAGAGGAAGAGGACGAGGAGGAGGAGGATTGTGTCAGCATGGAGGTGGAGCCTAGCACTCAGCATCAGCAGTAGTCTTCAAGAGATTGTTTACAGTGGACTTGTACATGGCTGGGAGGAGGTGGCTGTGGATCATGTCATCCTTAGTGACCCAGAGGACTCCGGACCGAATGCCTCAGCAAACCTTTGCTGCATGGCCTCCCTGATCCTTCAAAGCCTGCGAAAGAATCCTTGGATTTGTGGTATCAAGGAGAGGGATCATTACTTACTGGCAACCCTCCTTAAACCACATTACAAGGGTAAGGTTGCTGACCTTATCCAGCCATCGCAGAGGGAGCAGAGGATGAAACATCTTTGGCCTTGCAGAAAGGTTTTTACAATGCATTTCCAGAGCCTGGCAGGTTACAAATCCCTGGTCCTGGACAACGTGTTGCTAAGGCTTCGGTCAGTCACAGAAGAAGCGGTGGAGAAGGTGGCTGTCTGACTGATGAGTTCAGACAGTTTTTTAGTCCGCAGCCCCAAGGTCTGATCGGTTCCAGCAACCATCACCAGCATCTGATATACATGGTGCAGGAATATCTAGAGGCAAGATCAGACTTGGAGACCTTTCTAACCGTAAATCCTCTGGGTTACTGGGTCTTAAGGATGGATCACTGGCCAGAGCTTGCACAGTATGTAATTGAGCTACTGGCCTGTTCTGCATCCATCGTTTTTCGGAACGCACATTCAGTGCTGCTGGAGGCTTTGTAACCGATCACAGGGTGTGCCTGTCCACCAACTTGGTCGATCGGCTCACCTTCATAAAAATTAATCAGTCTTGGATCACCAGCTACCAAGCACCTGATGCTGATGTAACCAAATAATTTTTTTATGAATGTGAGATCCCTTTAAGACTGCCTATGCTGATGCTGAGTGACTATCCGGTGATGCTGAGTGACTATCCTATTCCTCCTCAATGTTCATGTTGATAGCTTGTGAAAAAATGTTTGGTTCTAGACACCACCACCAGTGGCTAAGGCCCAATTTATCTGCCCTGTCCTGTTTAACAGGGACGTGTAATAACATTTTTGGTTGTAATATTTTGCAGCAGGGCTCATTCCTGCGCTCCAACTAGAGTATCTGTGAGGGGTTGCAGTGTTTTGGCACCAGCACCAGTGCCTAAGGCCCAATTTTTCTCCCCCTGAACAGGGCCGTCTTTAATATTGATTGGACCCTGGGCAAACATTTTCTTGGGCCCCCCCCCCATGCAGTTTTGCTCTCCATTCCAAAAACTGGTCCAGGCTTGCTAATTGGTTGCTGTACATCCTTACTGCTCACTGATTTGGTTACTAGAGGTTACTGCTCATTAATACTGCTCACCCATTGGTTGCTAGAAGTTACTGAACATTATTACCTCTCACTGATTTGTTGCTGAAAGTTTCAGCCTTTTATCTATTTTTATCCTTTTAGCATCCATTTATTTAAAACACATGCCAGCCGAGAAACAATAAGTGCCATACTTACGCATCATAAAACACGTCAACAGACACACAATATATATTTTATTAATTACAGAAATTGCAGCCGTTCCCACACTGGCAACCACCCACAGTCAGAACACAAAACACGTAGCGGGTGTGTGGGTACAGAAACTGCAAAAGTACCATGCGACTTCCCTGTGGCTATATTTAAGGTGCAAGCTCCTTTTTTTCCCTGAAAATGTAGGGGCAGCTCTCCATACACATAAATTGGCTGTTGTCCCCGGCAGATGCGGGCCTCGAACCCACTCAAGTTTAAGTCTAGCCTTGGGATTCAGAGCAGTGTACAGTGGTGTCAGTAGGGAAGAGCACAGGAGATGACAGGACAGAGGATAGGGGGTCAGTAGGGAAGAGGACATGAGATGACAGGACAGAGGATAGGGGGTCATTAGGGAAGATCACAGGAGATGACAGGACAGAGGATAGGGGGTCAGTAGGGCAGAGGACAGGGGGCAACAAGACAGTGTACATATGTAAGTGGGATGTAGAGAAGTGTATGGAATTCATTAGAGCAAAGGGCAGTTTGCTGGGTTTAGCATGGCAGAGGACTAGGAGACAAAGGGCAAAAGATTGAGCGTCACAAGGGCAGAATACGGGGGGTATAGAGGGAACAGTACAGGAGAGGGGTCAGCATGGCACAGTAAAAGGGGTCAGGAGATTTCAGGGCACAGTTCAGGGAGTGAGGGCAAAGTACAGTCAGGAGGTAAGAGTATAGGGATGGGAGGGCACAGTATGGACATCAGGAAGGCACAGTACAGGGGCTGGAAGGGCACACACCAGGGGCTGGGAGGGCATAGTACGGGCATCAGGAGAGTACCGTACGGGCGTCAGGATGGGTACCGTACGGGCGTCAGGAGGGTACCGTACAGGCGTCAGGAGGGTACAGCATGGGCGCCAGGAGGGTACAGTACGGGCGTCAGGAGGGTATAGTACAGGGGTCAGGAGAGCACAGTACAGGGGTCAGGCGAGCACAGTACAGAGGTAAGGAGGGCACAGTACAGGGGTGAGGAGGGCATAGTACGGGCATTAGGTGGGCACAGTACAGAGGTAAGGAGGGCACAGTACAGGGGTGAGGAGGTCACAGTATGGGCATCAGGTGGGCACAGTACAGAGGTCAGGAGGGCACACTACGGAGGTCAAGAGGGTACAGTACAGGGGTGGGGAGGGCACAGTATGTGGCTTGAAGAAAACACACTGGGTCAGGAGGGCACATATTAGCTAGGGGGCAGTAATAACCTGGAGGCAGCGACAACCTGTAATAAATCCATTAATTTCTCCAAGCGCTACATGAAAAAGATGCCATCTTCCCATTTGTCAGCAAACATGCCGCACTTATATGCTAAGCTGCAGTAACTCAGCAGACTTAGCATAGAGGTGCCTTCAAATGAGTTTACCTCCGCAGTCCGGACTCAGCTTATCTCCTCAGTGTGCTTTCCAGCAGGAGTTATCTCATAGGTCATGCACATCCCGCCCCACCCGCTCCTACATCCAACAGGAGGCTCCATCTTAAGGATGTCCCTTCGTTAAAGAGAGTGCCTGCAAAGCAACGGGGGACAAAGGAAGGGGGGAGATGCCAGTCTGTGCGAACAGTGGACAGCAATCCCCAGTACAGTGTTTCGCGGTGTACTGTCCCGCCCGCGCAATGGCGGCTTTGATTTCTGGGAGCTTTCTGACAGTTCGAGAGTATGGGCAGTGTGGTCTCTAGGAGCAGCTACTTTGGGCCCCCAACAATGACTGGGCCCTGGGCAGCTGCCCCCTTTTGCCCTGCGTTAAATACAGCCCTGCCTGTTTAAACGGGGGCATGTAATTACATTTTTTGCTGTAATATTTTGCAGCTGGGCTTGTTCCTGCGCTCAACTAGAGTATCTGTAAAAGGTTGCAGTGTTGTGGCACCAGAACCTAAGGCCTAATTTTTCTGCCCCTGTTTAACAGGGGCGTGTAATTAAAATTTCTGATCTAATATTTCACAGCAGGACCCGTTCCTGCGCCCACCAAGAGTAATTATGAGGGCTTACAGTGTTGTGGCAACACCCCCACACCACCACCAAATGCCCAATTTTTCTTCCCCTGTTCAAGAGGGGCATGTAATTACAATTCTTGATCTAATATTTCATAGCAGGGCCCGTCCTAACCGCCCAGCAAGAGTAACTGTGAAGGTTTATAGTGATGTGGCAATACCACCACACCACCACCAAAGGCCCAATTTTTCTGCCCCTGTTCAACAGGGGCGTGTAATTACAATTCTTAATCTAATATTTCACAGCAGGGCCCGTTTTCAGCGCCCACCAAGAGTAACTGTGAGGGCTTACAGTGTTCTGGTACCACCAACACAAAAGGCCCAAATATCTGCAGAGTATATAGGGCAGGCCCCTACTTTCAAACATTTAACTTACAAACGACTCCTACTTGCAAACAGAGGGAGACAACAGAAAGTCAAAGGCAATCTACACCTAGGAAGGGAAATTATTTCCTGTAAGAGTTAATATGGGAAAAAGGTGTCTCCTTTCCACTGATGCTTTATCACCAATCCTTGTTTCCCTAAAAATCCCAAATTTTCTAAATCCAATTATCATTGGGACAGAGAGTGAGGTGAAATCTTCTGAACAGGGGCACAGACAGCAAATAAAAGGGGTGATAACCCTTCCCCATGTTATCCAAAAAGCTTTAAAATAGATTTTTTGGCTGGAGCTACACTTACAAAATGTATCTAAATTACAAACAGATTCTACTTAAAGGGGTTGTAAAGGTTTGTCTTTTATTTTCTAAATTGGTTCCTTTAAGCTAGTACATTGTTGGTTCACTTACCTTTTCCTTTGATTTCCCTTCTAAATGTTTTTTTTTCTTTGTTTGAATTTCTCACTTTCTGTTTCTCCTCAGTAAGCTTTCCACCATCATCCGAGCGGTGAAAAGTCATTTAGAACAGCTTACTGAACACCTTACTGAGGAGGAACAGGAAGTGAGAAATTCAGACAAAGAAAACAAAGAAAAAAAAAACATTTAGAACCCCTTTAAGGACAAACCTACAGTCCCTGTGTTGTTTGCACCGCCTGTATACTGCTGTTCAGAGTATATAGGGCCTGGTGGCCCCACGCCTTTTCTTTTTTTTATTTGGGTGCAGGGTTCCCCTAATATCCATACAAGACCCAAAGGGCCTAATAATGAGCTGGGGGGTACCCATGCAATTTTTCTCAAAAATGTTCATCCATATTGCCGAGACCCGACAATACATTAAAGCCGCAAGCAGTTTTTAAGGACTTAAATTCCTTTGAAAATCTCATTTTGTGCAGGGACTGTTTTTAAACACGGAAACATGCGCCACTTTACAGACATACTATAGACAGCTCCACGTACGATATTAATAGGAATATTTCACTTATAACTTTTCACTTTTAGCATCATTAAAATCACGGCTGCCGAAAAAACGTCAGTTTAAAAAAAAAAAAAATTGCATAGATACGTCTCCTGGGGCAGGATCTGGGTCCCCAAACCCTTTTTAGGACAATAACTTGCATAAAATTCGCACTTTTGATATCTTACATTCGAGTCCCAAAGACTTTAACTGTGTTAGAAAGTGCATGTCAACTGTTTGGTCCGTTCGCATGTTCTGGATGCGAACTGAACCGGGGGGTGTTCGGCTCCCTAGTTACAGGGGTGATAACCCTCCCCTATGCTATCCAAAAAGCTTAAAAAAATTGCCTGTAGCTACACTTAAAAAATGTACCTTTTCCAAACAGATTTAACTTAGGAACAAACCTGCAGTCCCTGTCTTGTTTGGACCGCCTGTATACTGCTGTTCAGAGTATATAGGGCCTGAGGGCCCCACATCTTTTCTTTTTTTTTTGGGGGGTTTGGGGTTCCCCTTAATATCTATACAAGACCTAAAGGACCTGGTAATGGGCTGGGGAAGAGGGGGGTACCCATGCTATTTTTCTCAATAATTTTCATCCATATTGCCGGGACCCGGCATTACTTTACAGCCACAAGTAGTTTTAAATTACTTTCATTCTTTTAGAAATGTCATTTTGTGCAGGGACTGTTCTAAACATAGGGAAACACACACCACTTTACATGCATACTATAGACACCCCCAGGTATGATATTTAAAGGAATATTTCACTTTTATTTATGTACTCTAAGCGTTATTAAAATCACTGCTCCCGAAAAAAAAAAAAATTAAATCTTTTTTTTTGCATTGATACATGCCCTCTGGGACAGGACCTGGGTCCCCAAACACTTTTTAGGACAATAACTTGCATATTAGCCTTTAAAATTCGCACTTTTGATTTTTAATGTTCGAGTCCCACAGACATTAACGGTGTTCGAAAGTTTACGCAAAATTTCGGTCCGTTCGCATGTTCTCCCGCAAAACCGAACCAGGGGATCTTCGGCTCATCCCTATTGTGTAATGTATGAAAGAGTTTTTCCACAGGCATTATGGAATTATTTCTAGATTTAACCTGTGTTAGAGTAACTTGTGGGAGTGCTATAACCTATTGGCCTGCTGCATAGATAGTATGGATCAGCTGGTCCTGAAAGTGGGTGACTCCCCTGAGGGATAGGCAATTTGCCATTGTTAGTGCAATTGGTCTACCTATCACCTAGCAGAGAATGTTTGAATTTTTTTGCCAGAGTGAGTGTATTCTGTCGTGGACCACAAGATATTTGGCTGGGTCTCCCCTGAAACATGAGGAAGGGACTGCTGTAAAAATGGCATGGAGTCTCATTGGGGTTATATACCTCCTTGTGAACAATTTTATAGTTGTTTCACAAACTGTAAGAGATCTGGTACAATTACAGAGATGGTTAAACAATTATCCTAATCTTCTGTGGCAAATTGAGATTGAGAATCACAATTGACTCCCATTTAACCATGTGTGGGAGTTTGGCCAGGGAGCATGTTAAGACATGTGGTTGTAAATATATGAAATGAGACCCCTACAGTACCTCTTGGAGAGTTCTGGAAAATTGTTTCATAAATGGTAAGATGATAGTCATATGTCAAAGGGTAGTGTAGAATAAAAATGACAAATCTGTATATACTGAAAATGCTCAAGTTGGGGAGCCTGTCTAGATACTTGGAGAGATGTGAATGTAACAAAGGAGGTTTTTGGAATGTCAACCAAGAGAAGTCTCCACCTCTGGCGAAACATGGAATAAAGGCAGGATTTCATAGAAAGGAGGACTTTTCTTATGGTGATCCCTGTGGTCTGCCATTAAATGGTTTTAATATTGTATGAATGTCATTGTCTGTTATTGATTTTTATTAATAAAACTGAATTACTATTTTATATTCATGTTTTATACTATATAATTTATAGACCTGTACCGCGATAGTCCAATTGCCACCCTTTTCCTTGCTTTTCTGAGCTTTTTTGGGGACAAATTTTCCGATCCCTTCATACTAGTAAATTTTAGAGTTACATATCTTTCATTGGGCCTTCTGGGAGAAGCTGAGAAAGAGAAGCATGATAATAAAGCCAAATGCAGGGGAGGCCCAATCCTCATTTGTGTTGGGAGCAATAAAGGACCGATTTCCACATATAAATGTATTTATTTCAGGCTGTATCTATTCCAGAAAAGATTTCATTAGACTAATGGGAAGGGCTCTGAAGAGGTAATGAAGCTTTGAAATTCATCTTTATGGCCTTACTCTACCTAAAAAGAAAATGTGGTATGTATTTTACAGCTTGAGCATATTTTGGACTTAGTAATGAGTAGGGGATAGTTTTTAGAAAACAGAAATGGCAAGGTTGGGCCAAGTGGGACTCCCAAATAGGAAATAGATACTGGAGACCATATGAAAGGGAAGAAGAAATAATTATTATAATGATTGTACAGGTTTCTACAGTGCTTTGCTTACATCAATGACATATTGTAGAACTCATCTCTCACTTGTGCACCGTTATATTTTTCAAACTTTGCAACCGCTACATGCTATGCAACATTAAGCAATTCAGGAAGTAATAGCAATAATTTTTCCTGCTCAGTCAACAAGTTATAATATACAATTGTACATATGTTCCAACAGATGTTTTTCTAATGAGTGTGGAGTTTTGTCAAAAGATAATACTGTCCAACTGGTTATTTGATGGAAAGGTTGAATTTACATTACCCAATGCTAAATGGTTCACACATGGGTCACACATGGTTCAGATAGCTCAGATGCACCCCTGAAAAGAATACACTTTTATTAAAGAAATAAATGGTGGTACAAATCCGTATGAACAAGGCATATACAAAAGGAAGGTTAAAACATATAAAAGGTCAGTCTGAGTACACACATTAGTAGGGCAGACAAAGGCAAAAGATGATTACACATATTCCTATAAAAATTGAAGACCAGAGTGACAATGTCTCAAACATGAGTCAAACTATATCGACTAAGATATGACACGCAAGGGGAGATTAGATGCATGTTGTGTGAATCAATCTCATATAATATGTGGATAGACCAGTAATTGGGGAAAAAAGATGGCAATTATATAGTGTTAGGGTAATGCTATTGTCAGATATTTTGGAGGTAAATTTCTCCAACTGTGACCAAATGCCTTTAATTTTGTCACAATACCAAAAGATGTGGGGGAACAAGCCTAAGGCCACGTACACACGTACGAGAACCTCGACGGGCCAAACACATCGTTCCGCCCGTCGAGGTTCTCGGCCGGCCGTCAAAATCGTCGAACAAACAGTCGGGAAAGGCGCCGAGCCATGGTTCTCGATGGGCCATCGATCAAATAGAGAACCTGCTCTCTATTTTGGCTCGACGGCTTGCTCGACGGAACGCTCGGCGAAAACGTACACACGACCGAGTATCTCGGCAGAATATGGATCCCAGCGAGCTTATCACTGGATTCATAGGTGTGTCCCAAATGGATGAATGAAATCTTCACATATGATGCCAGTTCAAGGAAATTGAAACAACAATGATGGCTTGTCTGTAGCAACCTTCAGACTATCAAAATCAATGGAAATGGATACTCTTACCAGCTGTGGTGGACTCACATGTTAGTACTAACAGCAAGTCAGATCAGGCATGGTGGTCACAGCGGACCCTGGGCTCTGTGCGTGAAAGGTTTTGCAGCGATGGTTACTCCAGCTGAGATGATGGATTCAATCTTGGTCGGATACCTCACTTCAGGGACAGGAACCCGGATAACAAAAGGCCAATGGAGGGATGGCCAGGCTCATGTATCAACACAACATGTGTGGCATGGGAAAAAGAAAAAAGAAATGCTCCCAATGGTGCAGATCAAAAAACCAATGAAGGCTTTATTTAAAATAAATGAATAAAATCACGTGAAAAATATATCTAAAAGCAGTATGGGGTACTATGGATGTTACCCGACTAGTTTCGGCTCAAAGCCATCAACAGGGGCATCTGTCTGTACCCCCACACTGCTGAGTTTAAATAAGACAAGTAATCCGGAACTCCACCCCTGAAAGGGAGGAGACAGGAAGTGAACAATCTTGACAGGATATAGTACATCAAAACAAATGTTCTAATATACAAATATAAAGCAGGATCTGTCATACCAATGTTTGACATGATTGAACAATCAAAAAGGTAAACGTATAAAGCATATACAGTATATATAATGACATATAAATAGTAATAAGCATCTAATTCAAACTTTACCAAAACATATACTGTATCCCAATGGACAGCAAAGCAGCATACAATAAAACATACAAAAAATAAAAAATAAATAAAAACATGCATGCCCTATGAGTAGTGACCAGTAAGGGGCCTTGATCAACTGCCATAAGCAACACTGAGCCACTCTAATGGACCAAGGCACTACCCCATACAAAAAGGTCCGCCCAAAACCTAAGTTAATGCAGTGCATGACAATAAAGAAACAGGAACCACATAGAAATCCGTCTGTTGGGGACACACAGAATAACCAATGAGAGCAAGGAAAGACTGGAGGGGCGGGTCCGGTGATGTAGGAAGGAACAACATCCAACCCGCATAGCTCGTAGCTAACCGCACCCCCATGCCTGCCCAATGTCATATGGAGAGCTAGACAATGGACAGCACAAAGATCTGTAGCCAATCCAAAGTAGGTGGGTGCGGCGCCGATAACGTCATCGACACCGCCGCCCACAACCAATCCAAGGGGAACCGCATTCGTGACTGACAGGCTTCAGCAGCCAGACATGCAATCCAATGGGCGGGCGAGACGTCAAAAAACGTCATCTAACGTACCCATTGCATCCACCCATCGGGAGGCACAGGCGCATCGCCGATCGGGAAGCGGGTAAAACTACCCACACTACCCGAACGTACATAGATGCATCATTACGTCACCCTCATGGACTGAAGAAAGGGGGGGGGAGAGAGGGGTGGAAGTCCGTGTCTCCAGAGAAGGAACACTCCACCCTGGGCTGTGAATTCCAACCCCAGGGGACACCCTCCCATAAAGGCCATAAGCAAGCTAATAATGACACCAGGATGTATTTATGGAAGAACAGTAATGTTAATGTATAAAACAACATAACAACGAGTTGTGCAAAAGCAAAACTTTAGTAACCTAGAAAAATAAGGGCAACCAGTGTAACACCTAGATGGGACATGAACGTCGCACCTGCCCAATAGATGGACGCATATCCACAAAAAGGGAAGAAAAAAAAAAAAAAAAAACTGAAATGAGTAAGTAATTATATAATTCTTCCTTCTCTCCAAAGTTTGGACACATGAGCACAGGACCTCACGCCCGGTTAATGAAGCAATTGACATCCCAATCCACATTCATACCGTGGGGCGTGTAGCTCCTGAGCTCATGTATCCAAAAAGTCTCCAAACAGGAGACACCCCTAGTACAAGAGTCGCCCCTCCAGTGGGGGACAAACTTATCAATGACTTGGAAGGAAGTACCCCTGGGGTCACTGGCGTGGTGTTCCAAATAATGTCTGGAGACAGTGTGTTTAGGGCATCCCTTTTTGATCTTACCCAAATGTTCGTTAACTCGAATGGCAAAGTTCCGAATGGTTCGGCCCACATATTGCATTTTACAGGGACATGTGATGAGGTACACTATGTAACTAGTAAAACATGTGGTGAACTGTTTCATCTTATAACTGCGGTTAGTCACAGTAGAAATGAATGTGTCTGTTCTTCGTCTGCCTAAAACATTGACAATGCATGTGTTACACTTCCGACACGGATGATATCCTTTCGTTTCTGGAAAGAATGTGGCCTTTATAGGGGGGTCTATGACATTGGGTGCAATATCACTCTGTATAGATTTGGCTCCCCTAAAAATTAGACCTGCTTTCTCAGGTAGGCAAGGTCCCAAAATGTTGTCGCTACGGAGCACCTTCCAGTGCCTATTAAGTATTTTCTTAATGTCGTTATGCTGTACAGAAAAGTCGGTGAAAAAAGACCATTTGAACCTATCATCGTAGTTTTTCTTAGGTTTGTCAACCAATAGAGAAGACCTTTCTATATTGGATACAGTGTTGATGGCATCATCCAATTCACAAACTCTGTATCCTTTGTCTAAAAATCTATCCCTTAAGGTCTGACACTGGGACTCGAAGTCCTCCCTTCTGGTACAATTCCTCTTCATCCGAAGGAACTGGCCCTGAGGGACAGATCGCAGCCATTGGTGGTGATGGCAACTATCGACCGGAATGTAACCATTCCGGTCGGTAGGCTTGAAAAAGGTCTTAAATTCAAAATGACCACCAATGGCTGAGATCTCAAGATCCAAAAAATGGATGGAGGTTGAACTGACTTCGTATGACAACACAATCCCACAATTGTTGTCATTAAGGAAAGACATGAAAGAGTCAAGAGACTCTCTCGTGCCTTTCCAAAGGAGGAGGATGTCGTCGATATAACGTGCCCACAGGACCAATTCGGGTCTCTGTGGGGCATCAACGACATCCTCCTCCCACTGGGCCATAAACAAGTTGGCGAGGCTAGGGGCATATTTAGCCCCCATAGCCACGCCTTTGACTTGGGAAAAGAACTGGCCCTGAAACCAGAAGTAATTATGCTTTGTGGCAAAGTCTAATAACTCCATGATGAAGTTCCTCTGGATAACAGAAAGGGATGGATTGCGTGTAAGAAACAATTCCACTGCATCCAGTCCCAATTGGTGGGAGATGCATGTGTATAAGGCAGCAACATCTGCCGTTACCATCAGTATTTCTCCCTGATAATGAACAGCCTCCAGTCATTTAATGGTATCCTTGGTATCCCTCAGATAAGAGGGAACCAATTTTACCAAGGGCTGCAAGTAGTGATCTATATACCTGCCGATGCGAGATGTCACGGAGTCAATCCCGCTGACGATCGGTCGCCCAGGGGGATTGACGGGGTCCTTGTGAACCTTCGGCAGGTAATAGATGACCGGAATACGTGGGGCCAAAGGGATCAAATAATCCGCCTCCTTCTTGTTCAAGATGTTAAGGGCCGAACCTTCTTTAATCAAAGCAGATAAGGCTTTTTTATATTTAAAGGTAGGATCCCCGGGGAGAATGATATAAGTGGTCTTGTCACTCAATAATCTATTCATCTCCCGGAGATACATTTCCTTATCTAATATTACCAGTCCCCCGCCTTTGTCGGCTGGGCGAATGATGATATTTTTATTAGCACAAAGAGTCTGTAGGCCCGCTTGGATAGCCGGATCTTGATGGACTCTCTTTTTAGGTAGCTTGTCCAAATCGCTCAAGACTAAGCTGCGGAACACATTAACAGAATGGGCTGTGTTAGCCGCTGGGTTGAATAAAGAGGGATTGGACAAGCCAGAGTGTATGGTCGCTACATTCGTAGTTGAATTTGAAGTACCGGGAGAGGGATTGGCTGGCAAAGCCAAAGACCTAACCTGTGGGGTGGACGAAGGTAGTGATAAAAAATGTCTCTGTATGTTTAATTTGCGAATGAATTTTTGCACGTCAATGAAGGTGGAAAAACGATTGAGCTTCCTGGGGGGAACAAATTTTAAACCCTTATCAAGGATAACCTGTTCCTCTTGAGAAAGCACTACTGAGCTAAGGTTGAATAGACCTAGACCTCTGAGATTTTTCTTTTTTTGTTGCTGAGCACGCCAGCCACCTCTGGTGCCTCGTTTGGTCTTTGGCTGTGAGGTAAGTGGTACGTGGGAGGATGAAAGCCCTGAGGTCTGGGAAAACCCGGTTCCTCATACCACCCATCATGGGATGCTCTTAAATGGTCCTCGCCATCCCCATAATAGTGGGGATAAGGGCGGGAATCATAATGGGTCCCATGTGTTTCTCCAATGTATGGAGTATTATAATAAGGGGATCGCACTGGAGTGTGGTGGGCAGATCCTCTTCTGATTGAACCACTCTCGTGTGCCCATCTAGGGGGGCCCCCATCGTAATCTCCAGGGTATGTATAATTATAACCTTGTTGGGTATAACTCCTGTTACCCCGATTTTGGCCCCTCCCTCTATGTTGAAAACCCCTGCTATTAGAAGCAGAAGGGTATCCACCCCGAGCCTCTGTGTGTGGAGGTGGATTTCTAGGGGGATTTTTAATATTGACTTTTTTGGGGGGAGGTTTTGGTGAGGGCTGAGGAGGAGCCTCATAAACCAACGTCCTAGCTGAAATGGCATCAGAAGGTGCAGAAATTTCCATATCGGATTGAATATTTTCAGGATTACTGGAAATTTTCTTCTGCCAATTAAAGACGCTTTTGGCTTTATAATCAGTTATGTCCCGATTATATTTTTTTTGTTTCTCTGCTCTTTCTCCTCTTTTTCGAGCAGAGTTTTTAAACCTGCAGACAATGAGACATATTCAGGGGTGTGGGCTGAAGAGGTAAGTTTCTCTCTGATTTCCTTAATCTCTTGGTCTATTGTATTCAGCCGAGCTTTTTTACGTTCCATCAAAAAGGTAATGAGCTGCAGACCTGCCTCGTTAAAATATTTGTACCATGAATCTAGATCTAATTCTCCCTGTTGGGGGGATACATCCCACCGTAGACCTCGGGGGACCATAGATTCCTTTATATACTGTTCCAAAAACGCGATATCCCAATGGAGGTGAACCTCAGAGACCATGACGTTTTTTAACCTGACAAACACACCACTGATTTCAGTGTTGGGATTGTGGACTGTGAAAACACCATGAGTGTTAAAGGACCTAGAGATCCTATATTCAAATACGTCCATGACAGACACAAAATGTAGAGAGCAGCAATTGATAATGTGTCAAGTAAGTATGGAAAGTGGGAAAAACAACTGCGCTAATTATCAAAGAAAAACAAAAAACAATGTAGCAGCCAGCACACAGACAAACAAAGTCAAAGTGAACGTGGAGAAAGAAAGTGCAGCGCTATACTAATTACTTTTGTGAAAATGCTGCCAAATTCACATGACATAACAATGTGAAATCAAACAAAAATTGTATGTAAAAGCATAGTAAAAGACAATTGTACTCAACATGTGTGGAATACTGATATAGTCCATACATATGTTGGCAAACTGATGAGTGAAAAAACCAACCAAACAAAATAAACAAAAATGAATAGTTCATAGGTGTGTCCCAAATGGATGAATGAAATCTTCACATATGATGCCAGTTCAAGGAAATTGAAACAACAATGATGGCTTGTCTGTAGCAACCTTCAGACTATCAAAATCAATGGAAATGGATACTCTTACCAGCTGTGGTGGACTCACATGTTAGTACTAACAGCAAGTCAGATCAGGCATGGTGGTCACAGCGGACCCTGGGCTCTGTGCGTGAAAGGTTTTGCAGCGATGGTTACTCCAGCTGAGATGATGGATTCAATCTTGGTCGGATACCTCACTTCAGGGACAGGAACCCGGATAACAAAAGGCCAATGGAGGGATGGCCAGGCTCATGTATCAACACAACATGTGTGGCATGGGAAAAAGAAAAAAGAAATGCTCCCAATGGTGCAGATCAAAAAACCAATGAAGGCTTTATTTAAAATAAATGAATAAAATCACGTGAAAAATATATCTAAAAGCAGTATGGGGTACTATGGATGTTACCCGACTAGTTTCGGCTCAAAGCCATCAACAGGGGCATCTGTCTGTACCCCCACACTGCTGAATTTAAATAAGACAAGTAATCCGGAACTCCACCCCTGAAAGGGAGGAGACAGGAAGTGAACAATCTTGACAGGATATAGTACATCAAAACAAATGTTCTAATATACAAATATAAAGCAGGATCTGTCATACCAATGTTTGACATGATTGAACAATCAAAAAGGTAAACGTATAAAGCATATACAGTATATATAATGACATATAAATAATAATAAGCATCTAATTCAAACTTTACCAAAACATATACTGTATCCCAATGGACAGCAAAGCAGCATACAATAAAACATACAAAAAACAAAAAAAAAAACATGCATGCCCTATGAGTAGTGACCACATGTTTTACTAGTTACATAGTGTACCTCATCACATGTCCCTGTAAAATGCAATATGTGGGCCGAACCATTCGGAACTTTGCCATTCGAGTTAACGAACATTTGGGTAAGATCAAAAAGGGATGCCCTAAACACACTGTCTCCAGACATTATTTGAAACACCACGCCAGTGACCCCAGGGGTACTTCCTTCCAAGTCATTGATAAGTTTGTCCCCCACTGGAGGGGCGACTCTTGTACTAGGGGTGTCTCCCGTTTGGAGACTTTTTGGATACATGAGCTCAGGAGCTACACGCCCCACGGTATGAATGTGGATTGGGATGTCAATTGCTTCATTAACCGGGCGTGAGGTCCTGTGCTCATGTGTCCAAACTTTGGAGAGAAGGAAGAATTATATAATTACTTACTCATTTCAGTTTTTTTTTTTTTTTTTTTTTCTTCCCTTTTTGTGGATATGCGTCCATCTATTGGGCAGGTGCGACGTTCATGTCCCATCTAGGTGTTACACTGGTTGCCCTTATTTTTCTAGGTTACTAAAGTTTTGCTTTTGCACAACTCGTTGTTATGTTGTTTTATACATTAACATTACTGTTCTTCCATAAATACATCCTGGTGTCATTATTAGCTTGCTTATGGCCTTTATGGGAGGGTGTCCCCTGGGGTTGGAATTCACAGCCCAGGGTGGAGCGTTCCTTCTCTGGAGACACGGACTTCCACCCCTCTCTCCCCCCCCCTTTCTTCAGTCCATGAGGGTGACGTAATGACGCATCTATGTACGTTCGGGTAGTGTGGGTAGTTTTACCCGCTTCCCGATCGGCGATGCGCCTGTGCCTCCCGATGGGCGGATGCAATGGGTACGTTAGATGACGTTTTTTGACGTCTCGCCCGCCCATTGGATTGCATGTCTGGCTGCTGAAGCCTGTCAGTCACGAATGCGGTTCCCCTTGGATTGGTTGTGGGCGGCGGTGTCGATGACGTTATCGGCGCCGCACCCACCTACTTTGGATTGGCTACAGATCTTTGTGCTGTCCATTGTCTAGCTCTCCATATGACATTGGGCAGGCATGGGGGTGCGGTTAGCTACGAGCTATGCGGGTTGGATGTTGTTCCTTCCTACATCACCGGACCCGCCCCTCCAGTCTTTCCTTGCTCTCATTGGTTATTCTGTGTGTCCCCAACAGACGGATTTCTATGTGGTTCCTGTTTCTTTATTGTCATGCACTGCATTAACTTAGGTTTTGGGCGGACCTTTTTGTATGGGGTAGTGCCTTGGTCCATTAGAGTGGCTCAGTTTTGCATATGGCAGTTGATCAAGGCCCCTTACTGGTCACTACTCATAGGGCATGCATGTTTTTTTTTTTTTTTTTTTGTTTTTTGTATGTTTTATTGTATGCTGCTTTGCTGTCCATTGGGATACAGTATATGTTTTGGTAAAGTTTGAATTAGATGCTTATTACTATTTATATGTCATTATATATACTGTATATGCTTTATACGTTTACCTTTTTGATTGTTCAATCATGTCAAACATTGGTATGACAGATCCTGCTTTATATTTGTATATTAGAACATTTGTTTTGATGTACTATATCCTGTCAAGATTGTTCACTTCCTGTCTCCTCCCTTTCAGGGGTGGAGTTCCGGATTACTTGTCTTATTTAAACTCAGCAGTGTGGGGGTACAGACAGATGCCCCTGTTGATGGCTTTGAGCCGAAACTAGTCGGGTAACATCCATAGTACCCCATACTGCTTTTAGATATATTTTTCACGTGATTTTATTCATTTATTTTAAATAAAGCCTTCATTGGTTTTTTGATCTGCACCATTGGGAGCATTTCTTTTTTCTTTTTCCCATGCCACACATGTTGTGTTGATACATGAGCCTGGCCATCCCTCCATTGGCCTTTTGTTATCCGGGTTCCTGTCCCTGAAGTGAGGTATCCGACCAAGATTGAATCCATCATCTCAGCTGGAGTAACCATCGCTGCAAAACCTTTCACGCACAGAGCCCAGGGTCCGCTGTGACCACCATGCCTGATCTGACTTGCTGTTAGTACTAACATGTGAGTCCACCACAGCTGGTAAGAGTATCCATTTCCATTGATTTTGATAGTCTGAAGGTTGCTACAGACAAGCCATCATTGTTGTTTCAATTTCCTTGAACTGGCATCATATGTGAAGATTTCATTCATCCATTTGGGACACACCTATGAACTATTCATTTTTGTTTATTTTGTTTGGTTGGTTTTTTCACTCATCAGTTTGCCAACATATTTATGGACTATATCAGTATTCCACACATGTTGAGTACAATTGTCTTTTACTATGCTTTTACATACAATTTTTGTTGATTTCACATTGTTATGTCATGTGAATTTGGCAGCATTTTCACAAAAGTAATTAGTATAGCGCTGCACTTTCTTTCTCCACGTTCACTTTGACTTTGTTTGTCTGTGTGCTGGCTGCTACATTGTTTTTTGTTTTTCTTTGATAATTAGCGCAGTTGTTTTTCCCACTTTCCATTATCACTGGATTCTGCCGAGGTTCTCGGTCGTGTGTACGGGGCCTCAGGCGTTGCAATCTCTGAAACAGGACGAAGAAGACAAAGGAAAGATTGAGTGAAGTTTAATAGGAGTATAGTACCATCTTGTAAATAGCTTCAGGGCAGTTTCTTTAACCACTTACCCACTGTGCACCTACACCCCCTTCCTGCCCAGACAAAATATAAGCTTCCGGCACTGCGTCGCTTTAACTGACAATTGCGCGGTGGTGCGACGTGGCTCCCAAACAAAATTGGCGTCCTTTTTTTCCCACAAATAGAGCTTTCTTTTGGTGGTATTTGATCACCTCTGCGGTTTTTATTTTTTGCGCTATAAACAAAAATAGAGCGTCAATTTTTAAAAAAATGCAATATTTTTTCCTTTTTGCTATAATAAATAACCCCAAAAAAATATAAAAAAAATATTTTTTCCCTCAGTTTAGGCCGATACGTATTCTTCTACATATTTTTGGTAAAAAAAAAATGCAATAAGCGTTTATCGATTGGTTTGCGCAAAATTTATAGCGTTTACAAAATAGGGGATAGTTTATGGCATTTTTTTTTTTTTTTTTACTATTAATGGCGGCGATCTGCGATTTTTTTATTGGGACTGCGACGTTATGGCGGACATTTCGGACACTTTTCTGACATTTTTGGGACCATTTACATTTATACAGTGAAAAATGCTATAAATATGCATTGATTACTGTATAAATGTGACTGGCAGTGAAGGGGTTAACCACTAGGGGGCGGGGAAGGGGTTAAATGTGTGTCCTATGAGTGTTCTAACTGTAGGGGGAGGGGGGGGGGTGACTGGGGGAGGTGACCGATTGTGTCCCTATGTACAAGGGACACAACCGCTCTCCTCTCTCCCTGACAGAATGTGCAGCTCTGTGTTTACATACAGAGCTGCACGTCCCCGCTCAGTTACTGAGCAATCGCGTGTGCCCGGCGGCAATCGTTGCCGCCGGGCACTCGCACGGGATCCCCGCAGAGCGGACCCGCCCGCGGCTTTAAAGGGACATCACGTCATATGACGTGATGTCAGAACAATGGAGTCGTCTGCCCGCCGTCATTTGACGGTGGGCAGATGACAAGTGGTTAATAGAGATAGATTTTAGTGCACTTATGTAAGTTGTTTATACAATTGTCCCAGTTCACCGTAGAATAACTAAAGTTTTCTTCCGATTCCCATTTAAGCATGTATGGTAGTTTATTTATATCTGTGTTATTAGTCAAGTTGGAGTAAAGATCAGAGATAAAACCTTTAAGTCTTTTTAATGCTTTCTTTTAGTTGACTATACAAAATTACAAAATTAGCTTCTGTAAATTCAGTTTGCAACGAACAATAAAAATGATCTTGGTTGACAGAAGGCTTCAATGTGTGTAGTGATACCTAAATTTCACATATAAGACAAATTTTATATTGATTAGTTGTCTATATATTTTGAAGGCAGTAGATATATGCTTGAATGTGGAAGGGAAGGAATGGGAAATAAATCTTAGATAACTTTCAGTGTCTCTCCTCTAATATGGGCATTATGCAGCTGGGCCAAATATGGAAATGCAGTGTTCTAGTGGGAAATGAACCCAGAATTATGGAGCTGTACGTCAAGACATGAAAGAATGTTTGCAAACTTCTCCATCGGGGGATCCTAAACTATGTGGCTCACCATAGGTTGTGGAAAACTCGTAAGATATCTTAGTGGTGTGTATTGTTTATTACTGTTTAATCCTTCTCCTTCTTCGTAAAATTATCAATGTTAATAATAATAATAATAATACCAACAACAGCAACCATGTAAGTCTTAAGGGGTATGTGAATCAATTCATGGAAATGAGCTATACTAAGATGTGCACGGTTGAACATGAATTCCCCATTGCATGAATCGGTCCCTCTCTGTATAGTATAACATCTGACAAAGGCATATGATACTAATTGATTTAGGTACTACATTAACCACTTGACAACTGCCCTCCCACAATGTACTGTGGGTGAGCGGGTGCTGTAGGCAAAGCAATGTACCTGCACATCTCTGCCTATTTCCAGGGTTAGGGCACGCACATGTGTGCCACCCGCCTTTCTCCCATTGTGATTGTACACAGCAGGAGCCTGTCAGCAAGTCTCGGCTAATGATTCATGGCTGGGACCTGCTGATCGGTTGTATGCAATCACATCTTAAGAGCTCTGTGTTGGTAAACAACACAATGCTCTGTACAGAGGGAGTGATCTGTCAGTTTCTTGTTCCTACAAAGCAGTTGGTAATAAGCATTACACTTTACACACGTTACATAACAGGGCTGGACTGGGACAGAAATTTGGCCCTGGACTTCACCCAGACTGGCCCACTTTGACAGGTCTCTCCCATGGCGGCCGGACAACTCCCGCACCCCCCCCCCCCCTGGCCACAAGCACCCCCTCTCCCCCTTCACTAGCCGTTCTACTTAGAGTAGAATGGCTGGTACTCTTATAGGCAGTAGTTAGACATTATTTCACCCGTGGCAAAGGATCAGTTTGGTGCCCCCCTTATGGGACAAGATTAGGCACAAGTGAGAAAGTCCCAGGCCATAGCTGTTAAGTCAGCTGTCCGTTTCTTCCCCCCATGCTCCTCTGGTCCTCCCCTGCTTCTTTGTTCCCCCCAGGTATGCGCTACGGGGAGGGAAAGACAGAGGGGTTGAGGGGGGCGGCAGTCTGCCATCACTGAAGCCGGCCCACTGAGCCATCGGCCCACCGGGAAACTCCCTGTAGTCCCAATGGCCAGTCCATTCCTGTTACATAATGTTAGGCACATTTTTAGCCTCTTCATCGCCCTAGATGTTAATCTCTTCCAAGCCAATGTCAATAGTACAGTGACAGTGCATCTTATTAGCACTGATAACTGTATTCATGTCACTAGTGATATCAGTGACAGTTAGTCAGTTCCCCCCAGCATCAGTAGGTGTCAGATTATCCGCTGTACTATCACAGTCTAATTATAAGTTACTAATTGCCCCCACTAGTAGTAGAAAAAATAAATAAATTACAGTATATATACACCACAGTTTGTAGGTGCTAAAAATTTCACGCAAACCAATTAATATACACTTACAGTATTGGGATTTGTTTTATCAAAAACATGTAACAGAATACATTTTGGCCAACATTTATGCGTAGATATGTAGTGCACTATGGGGGCTGAAATATGGCAGTCCCGTTTTTGCTGGGAATTGTAGTGCACTGTGGGGGTTGAGATATGGCAGTCCCGTTTTTGCTGGGAATTGTAGTGCATTGTGGGGGCTGCGATATAGCAGCTCCGTTTTTGCTGGGACTTGTAGTGCACTGTGGGGGCTGAGATTTGGCAGCCCAATTTTTGCTGGGACTTGTAGTGCACTGTGAGGGCTGTGATATGGCAGCCCTATTTTTCTGGGACTTGTAGTGCACTGTGGGGGCTGAGATATGGCAGCCTTCTATGCTGGGACCTGCAGTGCACTCTGGGGGGGGGGGGGTTGACATATGGCAGCCTCCTATGCTGGGACTTGTAGTGCCTTAGATTGTGGGGGGACTGAGGAATCCTCATTCTGCCACAGAGGGCACTACAAGTCCCAGCAACGTGGGCTGTCATTCTTCCATCCCCTTGTAGTCTAGGGCACTACAAGTCCCAGCATAGGAGGCTGCCATATCTCAGCCCCCCAGAAGGCACTACAAGTCCCAGCTGAGCAGGCTGCTCTTACAGAACAGGAGAAAGAGCTGGGGGTGTACTGGGAGGGGAGAGAAGGAGGCACAGGTTTGAGATGAGGGGGGATTTTTTTCTAAACGTGAGGATTTATGCTGGAAGGGGGAGATGGGGAGGATTTGTGCTGGGAAGGGGGGATGGGTGAGGATTTGTGCCGAGAGATGTAATTTATGCTAGGAGGGGGAGATGGGGGAGGACTTGTGATGGGAGCGGGGATTTATGTTGGGAGGGGCAGATGGGGGAGTATTTGTGCTGGGAGGGGTAGATGGGGGAGGATTTGTGCCGAGAGATGTCATTTATGCTGGGAGGGGGAGATGGGGGGAGGATTTGTGATGGGAGGGGGTATATGCTGGGAGGGGGAGATGGGGGAGGATTTGTGATGGGAGGGAGGATTTATGCTGGGAGGGAGAGATGGGGAAGGATTTGTGCTGGAAAAGAGGGGGTTAAGGCAAGGGTTTGTGCTGAGAAGGGGGATTTTCACTGGAACGGGTTATATGAGGGTGAGGATTTGTGCTGAAAGGGAGTATTTTGGAAGGGTCTTAAATAGGAAGGGGTGTGGCTTTGACAGGAAGGGTGGGTTGTATTTAAATTAGGGGGTGCATGAATTTAGTCAGACCTAGGGCAGCACAAAACCTAAATACACCACTGCTGTTCTTCAGACACAGCTGATCACAGATCATGGTAAAGAGCCAATCACAGTGGCCCTTTACCATGTGATCAGCTTTGATCAGCTAAACAGACTCGCTGGTTATAAGCAATCCTTTCCTCCCAGGATGTGATTGTGTGAGGAAAAGAGAGCCATTACCTGACAAGACTGTCAGAAAATTGTTTATGATTGGCTATCTATCACCATGTCCATCCATTAGACACACTGCTAGCCCCGCCTTAAAGGCGGATCCAGAAATGCGTTAGAAGGTGGGACGCACATGCAATTAAGGTTCCCCTATATAAGTGTGAGGGTAGCTGGCTGGTGTGCACCCCAGTTGATGTCTTATTAGATGAAACACGTCAGGTTTGTACGCCAGCACCAGCTACCCTGTCACGTTATTACTCTCTCTCTGCTCTTTTTTATTCAATTTTATCTATTTGCAACTTTTTTCATGTGATTTGAAATGTTTGCTATTTTGTAATCCTTGCCATTTTGCACATTTTTATATGTCAATTATTGCAGACTTTTGGTCTTTTTGGCTTATCTCACAGTTTTTGTTATTTGGCAATCTTTTTTGAATAAATCTTGCCAGTCTTCCAGTAATACACTATGTGGAGGCTTTTTTTCTTTCTTTATGCCCCATTATAAGTCCTGCTGAAATCCCAACATCGGTTTGGTGGATCAATATTGGATTTTGCCATTGGAGCATTCCCCAGCCTGTCGTCCAAAGAAGGAGACGTCGCATGGTTCTAGTTTGGGTTGTCTTTTGGTGTGATTAAGTGTTGCCGATCCACCGCCGTATGGTGAGCTGGATTCACCTGTGATGGTAAGAGTATTCAATTCTCCCCCTGCCCATTGATGAAGGCACTCCCGGGTAACATCTTATTATCGCACCACACCTACTGAGACTACATACAAGCATTGTCTATGCTGTGGACTGGACCTCCTCCATTTGGGCCATCCATCTGAATAGCTGTCTGTTATTTATCTACCTTGGATTTCAGCACACATAAGGACTCACTTGTTATCAGCGTTGGCTGTCTAAGACCAATTTATTTTACTTTAATTTTTATACATGCTCATAGCATATTTATAATCATAAATATAAAAGTGAATTTGCGCAAAAAAACACATCAATCAATATAAAACATATGTGATAAATATGTAATAAGTAATAAGTGAAAAGTAGATAAATAAATTAAAATAGAAATAAAAGTCCATATGTGTTGGAAAAGTCCATATAGTGCAAACGTGCAGTGCACAAAAGTTGCTCTCAGTGAAGCTGTAAAGCTGACAATAAAGTGCTAGTGCTCCTCTGTGCATTCAGCCTCTCAGGCCTCTCACCTTGGTGGCATATATAGATGCCGTGATAATGGGTCAAAATAGCCCGTGCCACTCCAAACACACAGCCTCACAGGCCTCTCACCTCTCAATAGATCAAACAAAGCCTCCAAACAAATCCTCTGGGTAAATTCAATGATAGTGGACGACACCAGGAGCTATTCAGTCATCTCTATGTCTTGTAGTACCCCTTCGCTGTATTACTCGGGAAAACATAAAGAAAGATAGGCCTCCAATGGTGTAGTATGTCACAACATATATATTTATTGAAAAACAAAGTAATCTCCTTACATCAGTAAAGAATAAAAGCAGGCATCAAATAATAAACAAGGCGGCATCTGCCATATATCTCACGTCACTTCCAGGTGTGCAGACGTACACCTGGTGGAAGTGACGTGAGATATATGGGATGCCGCCTTGTTTATTATTTGTGCCTGCTTTTATCTTTATTTAAGGAGATACTTTGTTTTTCAAAAAAATATGGGAAAAAAAGGAGGCCTATTTTCTTTATGTTTTCCCGTTACAGCGAAGGGGTTACAAGACATAGAGATGACTGAATAGCTTTTTATATCTATACAAATTTGTTTGGAGGCTTTGTTTGATCTTTGAGAGGTGAGAGGCCTTGAGGCTGTGTGTTTGGAGTGGCACGGGCTTTTTGACCCATATCACGGCATTTAATGCCACCAAGGTGAGAGGCTGGGTGAATGCACAGAGGAGCACTGCACTTATTGTCAGCTTTAGCTTCACTGAGAGCAACTTTTGTGCAGCACGTGCACTTTACTTTTCCAACACATATGGACTTTATTTCTATTTTAATTTATTTATCTACTTTTCACTTATTACTTATTACATATTTATCACATATGTTTTATTTTATTGATTGATGTGTTTTTTTTGCGCAAATTCACTTTTATATTTATGCTACTTGTGTAGTAAACACTTTGTTTTTGCTGCATGAATTATTATTGTCATATTGTTGTTTTACGCGAAGGATCAATTTTCATATTTATAATCATGTTTGATACTGTTTTGAACATAGTTTTTTTGTTCACCTGACACCGGTCCAAGGGTGCACATTGTTACTGTTCTCTACACATTGAGATTTGGTCCCCCGATGGGTAACTCTTGTTCAATTTGAACTATTTTAGTTTATGTTTATACTGTATATGGCACAGTTTTTCACCACATGCCTTTTTTAGATAATTCCTTCACCCATATTAGCGCTACACTTAATTTCCTTTACTTGTCTTCAATTTTGTCAAATTGTGGTGTTTAGCTGCTTTCCTAAAGTTTTTTCACTTGGCGCAATTTTTTGTACTTTTTCTTTTAGAACATTGTTTACACTGTTCATCAGTGCTTTGATTATCAGTGTCATTAGTGCATTAGGGCTTAACAGTGCCACCTTAGTGCTGCTTAACAGGCACCTAATGCTGCTTATGTGTTCACAACGCTGCCTATCAGGCCCATGCCGCCTATCAGTGCCACCTTAACTCAAGTGTGGCCTAAGAGCTGATCTCTACAGCTGCAATCAGTGCAATTTGACACCTATTATTGCCTATAAATGCTCACGTGCCACTCCATCCTGTCAGCTCTTTAATGGCTCCAGTGCCACCTATCAGTTCTCATAAATGCCCCCTATCAGTGCTGTCTATGCCCCACAGGACTCACTGAGAGCCCCACGCCCAGAGCCTGATCAGTTCCCCTTCCCTCCTCCCTTGCATAGATAGGAGAGGAGAGAGTGGGTCTTCTCCTTCTCCTCCCGCCCCTCTCTTTCTGTGTGTGCACCACTAGAAGTAAGGAGCCTAGTAGCTGAATAGTCTGTGAATGGGGGTGAGTCAAAGGATTATCTTCCCCATTCACAGATATGACGTAGAAAACTTTTCCTTAAAAGCCTTTGTTAGCCCAACATTTCATATTCCTGATATGTGCCTGCTGTACCATATGCTTGTATGAGAACATATCCTGTTCTGTTTGTATTGTTTCCTTTATGTTAAATCCCTGGTGTTCCTGCTAGTCCCTTTTCTTTTCTATTAAAAACTGACAACATTAAGCAGGAGAACACTGTGGCCAGTTCTCTAGCTGTGCTGTGAACTCAGCTTGTTATTCTCCAATGATAAAACTTGCCCTAACAAAATGCCCCTGCTAAATAGCAATTTACTGGCAATCACAGTGTGCTGCTTCTTCTCCTCCCCGCAGCTCTTATGTAGCTGAGAACAGAGGGAATGTGATCATTTATAAAAAAAAAGGGAAAAAAAGGTATTTGTGTTTTTTTTTTTTATATCTATACAAAAATCTTTTGCCTTTCATTTCTATTTTAAACTGACTGGGTTGTGTTACAAGGTGAGTGTTTACAATAACTTTACGCTGCTAAGTTTTGTATGAATGGTACTCAAAGTATAAACCTGGGTCCATGCACACTGGACATTAAAAATGTTGTTTATACAGGCGTTTTGCCTTTTTTCTTCAGCCTGTATAAGCAGCTCTATGTTAGCTTATGTGTCACACATTAGGGAGTTTACAGGCAAATATGCAGAGGATGCAGAAAAAAACCTCTACAGAATCACATTTTCCTGACGACTCCATGTCAGCACAGCTGGGTGATGCCCCACTCACCCCCACGTGATCAGGACTTAACTATAAATTTTTCACTCACCTAGACCTCAGCATTCTTCTCCTTTCCTCCTACGTACAGGACGTAGGTGTGCTCCTCTACCTAGCTGGTCTAAATGGCTGGTGCGCCGTCCATACGTGTGGATGAAGCTGGACGAAGTCCCTGGTGTCTAGTCTAAATGACCATAATCCAGGGAGCCCCGCTGCTGGTCCTCGGGGGGCTTTATCATGGCTAAATGCCATGTCTGGGTTCCGTATGGTCCAAACAAGATGGACAGCGGTCATAGCAGAGTGCCCCCCCATGCACGCGCAGCCCGCACTGTGCCAGTGTCGACGGTCGGATGACAGAGATTGGGTGAGCTAAATGCTTTGGGCCAGATTAAGATACACTTAATTTTGCGCTGCGTAATCGAAATACTCTACGCTGCCGTATTTTACCAGGCTCTACATTGAATTCTGGTCGATTTTTGCCCGTACGCTACGGCGGCGTAGTCTATTTCTCGCCGCGTAATCGAAATACGCGATTAGGGGGCGTGAAGCATTTAAATTAGGCGTGTCCCCGCGGCGATCGAACTGCGCATGCTCCGCTCAGAAATTTCCCGCCGTGCATTGCGTGAAATCACATCGCTACGTCATTCGTTGTTTGAGTAGTGTCGTTTACGGACATTCCTATTCCCGGACGTTTTACGTCAAAAATAATAAAAGACGTCGGAAAACGTAGAAATTCGACGCGGGAACGACGGCCATACTTAACATGGGCTGTCTAATATTAGAGTAGCAAAAAGCTGGTATAGTGTTAAGCAAAAAAAAGATGACTAAAGATGCTGTAAGAGATTGCGATTGAAGATCGTAATTTCGGGGATTGCCGGCAAAAGCTCATTAGCATACCCCGACGCGGAAAACGATGGGAAGTCCACCCAGTGGCCGCAATTTTATTGCAGCGTAGATCCGAAGGCGTACGAACACGTAATCCAGTCGAATTGAAGCCCGCAGCTTCATGGTTTGAGGTTTCCGACTAGCTAAAAAACGCGCGTAATTTGAAATTTCTCCAGTCTAACACCAGTTAGACAGGAGTTACGGCTCTCTGAATCTGGCCCTTTGTATCCAAATGTATGCTGCGTTACTGGGGAACTCCTCCACTGGGGGTACTCTGCATAACAGGTACATAAAGTAACACTTTGTTGTTTCACACATGGCAATAATCTGTTGGTGGCTTTTCACGTTTGCTTTACTGTCATGCCATTATGCCAAACCCCTCCAAAGACCAGCATTTCCAAAGAAGGTAGATGAGTCACCTGGGATGAACTACTGGATCCAGCCACTTGTTGTTGATATATGGGATATCCTGTTTTTCTATGGATTTCCTAAAAAAAAAAAAAAAAAAAAAAAGTGTATGGAGTAGCATGTTTATGATGTCTACAATTCCCTTGGTTTGTGTACACTGCAGGAGATGATTGTAATTGTGTTACAAATTAATACCTTTTGCTGTTTCTGAACAAACTTTTCATCATGTCCTGATTCCTTCCAGGACTAAGTTTTAGCTAATTAACCTCCATCTGGTTGATCTGAGCTGTAGATGGAAGCGTCTGTCTTCCTCTAGCTGTGGTTAACCCCTCAGGGTTTTTTACGAAGAGGAGCAGCCTCATAGCTTTCCCAAGCAAACATCCCTCCTTAGGCTCTATAAGAGGGATGAGGATGACACCGAAAAGGTTTCACATCCAATAAACACATTGCCAATACACTCTAAAGGGGTGTTTTTAGCTCACCCTGTGAAAGGATTATATGCTCTGACAATGAGAAGCTGCCTATCCATACCAGGTGAAGCTGTCCATTTTCTGAACATCTGAATGGGCGTGACAGTATGGACCCCACTGGCTTGAACAGCCAGGAATGAGGGTGACACATAAAAGGTTTTTCACAACCAATAAACACATTGCCAATACACTCTAAAGGAGTGTTTTTGGCTCACCCTGTGAAGGGGTTTTCTGCTCTGACAATGAGAAGCTGCCTAACCATACCAGATGAAGCCCATTTTCCAAACTTCCAGATGGACATGACTGCATAGATTCCATATTTGGAGATCTTTCATTCTGCAAATCTCAGATTGAGCCAAAAAAAATCGCCTCGCTCCACCTGCTCAGGTAGGCCCAGTTTAACTCTCACTCCCGTCCAAGCCGGGTTTCTGGACGAGTGGTCCAAAAACTTGTGGTTGAAGAAACAAATCGTCTGCAATGTCATTCCCTACGGACGACCTGGTAATGCAGTCAGACACCAGCCAGTGTAAGGGGATCCCTACTTCAAGAACTACGAGCTCAGGGCCAATGGCCTTGTGTCAAGGATCCAAGACTCTGTTCTGAAGTTGAGGGCAGCCTTTTCAGGCTCTTAGCCTTCAGTCACCTCATCCAGGGTAAGCCTGTCCTGGGAAAGTTGGACAGCACAACGACTGTCGCCTACAACTGGAAACAAGGCTTAGTCTCTCACTTCTGAAGTTTTCTCTAATTCTAGAATTCACCCAAGTCAATCCTCCCAACGATCTGCAACATATGTGCCTGATCGGAAGAATCTTTAGGCAAACTACTTGGATGATCCAGGCTACTACGAGTCTTCTGAGAACCAACAAAACTTAGTGTTTCTTCTGTCAGAGACCGCTTACATTCCCAGTTGGCACTAAGTTGCAGAAGTTTTATTCCAGGGCCCATGATCCACAAGCTCTCGGAGTGGAGATGCTGACCGCAGAATGGATCGACTAGATGGCTTATGCCTTTTCTGCTGCTCCCTCGGATATTCAGCTTCCAGCTAGGCTGTGGCAAACGGAGGTGACAATTCTGGTTCCCGCTACTCATCCTGATAAGTGTCAAGGAGTGACTTCTTCTACCTGGTAGATCAAATCTTCTCCAGTCCCATTCATCTGGCATCCGACAGGCTCAGGCTGATGGCTGGGATCTGGAGAGGCAGAGGCTAATGGATGTCGAAAGCTCTGTGAAGATTTGAATAATCGTACGAGACAACACTAAGCATACCTGTAGTGGAACATAACAGTATATTCGCTGATCAAGAGTTTACGCTGGACTCTTCAGAACCCTGCTCTGAATGCCGACAGACGAGGTTTGACTTAGTTCTTTGAGCAAGCATGCATTTTGGCTATCTTTGTCTTCACCGGCATTCAGCGGGTTTCCAACGCTTAATTATTTCATCAGATGCCTTCAATCACCCTGTGGCACCTCTCACTGAAACTGATTTACTTGTGGCTATGACATCAGCATTGGTGTCCTTGGGATTTAGAGAACGCATACTCGCGTACTTCCCAGACAGGATGGTGCAAATGAGAATGCTTGAATTTGTGCCTGAACTGACCTTTAGAGCCCATATCACACAATAGGTTTTTACTCCTACGTTCCTTTTGAGGAGTATTCAAGAAATTAGCCCATTGGTTGTGGGCTAAGCGCTAAAATATTTAATCAAGGCGACTCCTGCCATCAGGAAGTCTGTGCATCTGTTTGTCATTTTCAGGTGGAACACATAATGATTTCATGGCTTCCAGCAAGATCATTATCTCTTGGTTGGTAACCTTATCTCCTTGGCCTGCAGGTTATAGGGCTGGCTGTGCCAGGAGAATCACGGCACTCTCACTAGAAGGGTCCGGACCTTGAGTTTTTTAAAAACGTCATTTAAAATGATTGTGTGTGGGTTGTAAAAAATGATCGCGTGTGGGCTAAAACTTTTTAAAGCGTGCACTTGGGGAATTTAAAACCTTTCTTGTTTATACCATTTTTCTTACAATCGAAGACATGCTCAGTATTTTAGCAAGTTATGAGACAAAAGGGAGAGCGCACCGGAAATTAGACGTTCTTCTAGTACAACTACCATTTATAATGGAGTAAGCACATTCATCACGCTGTAACAGACAAAAAAGCGCGAATCGTATTTTACAAGGAATCAGCTAAAAGCAGCCCAAAAGCGAATAGAACTTCCCCTTTAGAGTGCCGTCGTACGTGTTGTACGTCACCGCGCTTTGTTCATCATTTTTCAAAAACGATGGTGTATGGGCAACATAATTTTTAATGATGAAGTTGGAAAAACTTTGGGCCAGATTCATGAAAGGTTACGCTGGCGGATCGAGTGATCCGCCAGCGTAACAGTGGCTTTGAGCCGGCGTTTCTGTTTTCTGTAACCAGAAAACAAGAAACGCCGGGTTGAAGTTCCGATGCGATGAGCGTAACTGAGTTTCGCCATCGCATCGTTACTTCAACTTAAAAATGGCGCCGGGGGCGTTCCCGCCGATTTACGCTCAAAAAATATGTTAATGAGCGGAAATCGGCAATTCACGATCGAATTCCGGCGCGACGCAATGACGGTACGACGTTTCCGGACGGGATAACGCGGCGCATAGATATACCTACTGGGGCTGGAGTATCCTATGTTAGGTATAGGCGTCGTCATCGCGTCGGGAATGAAAAAAAAAAAACGTCGCTTGCGGTAAAACGGTCATGAATGGGAATGTGACGTCATTGACGTTCATTCACAGATTTTGGAGCATGCGCACGGGGATGTTTTGACACTCGAGCATGCGCAGTACGTCGGCGGCGGGATCGCGCGTAGTTAGCATACTACACGCCCCGTACCCGCGACATTTGAATTCCGCCGGCTCATTTGCGATGCGCTGCCGCAACTTTAGGAGCAAGTGCTTCGTGAATGACAGCACTTGCTCCTAAAAATTCGGCAGCGCAACGCAAATGAGAAGCGTTACTCCAGAGCAAAGATGCTCTGGAATACGTGAATCTGGCCCTTTGTTTTTTGGACATGCTGAAAAACAATGGGCCAGATTCAGAGAGCCGTAACTCCTGTCTAACTGGTGTTAGACTGGAGTACTTTCAAATTACGCGCGTTTTTTAGCTAGTCTGAAACCTCAAACCATTAAAATACGGCTGCAGGCTTCAATTCGACTGGCTTACGTGTTCGTACGCCTTCGGATCTACGCTGCAATAAAATTGCGGCCACTGGGTGGACTTCCTGTCGTTTTCCGCGTCGAGGTATGCTAATGAGCTTTTGCCGGCGATCCCCGCAATGATGATCTTCAATCGCAATCTCTTACGGCATCTTTAGTCATCTTTTCGCTGCGTTATGTTATACCAGCTTTTAGCTGGTCTAATATTAGACAGCCCATGTTAAGTATGGCCGTCGTTCCCGCGTCGAATTTCAACGTTTTCCGACGTCTTTTATTATTTTTTACGTAAGTCGTCCGGGAATAGGAATGTTCGTAAACGACGCTACTCAAAAAAAAAATGACGTAACGACGTAATTTCGCGCAATGCGCGGCGGGACATTTCTGAACGGAGCATGCGCAGTTTGATCACCGCGGGTACGCGCCTAATTGAAATGCTTCACGCCCCCTAATCGCGTATTTCGATTACGCGGCGAGAAATAGACTACGCCGCCGTATCGTACGGGCAAAAATCTACCAGAATTCGATTTAGAGCCTGGTAAAATACGGCAGCGTAGAGTATTTCGAATACGCTGCGCAAATTTACGTGTACTTGAATCTGGCCCAATGTTTTTTTTTTTCATGCTGAAAAATGATCTTGTGTACGCTGCATCATGAACAATAATTAACTTGTTTTGCTGCTGATATTCACACAGTTCTGACTATCTTTTTGCAAAAAATTTAATGATGATCTCATGAATATTTATTTATATTTTAGAGCAAGATCTTCTTAATATTTTTTTTTTTCAAAATTTTGAATCCAGATCTGCATTTTTTTTTTCATTTTTATTTAATATCTAGTGATCTCCATGATGTGATTTTTAATTTTGTTGTGTCAAGTTACCAAAATAAAAAAAAAATATTATCTTGTATTTGTTTGGTGTTATATGTCCCATTTTAATTGGACCTTGTTTTTTTGTTTTTTAATGTACCTGCCTACTCACAAGCTAAATGATTTAGTTATTATTTAGTTTATTAAAAACACATAAGCAAGAATTAACTGTAAAAATATATTCCATTTATTCTGGTATATAAGAAAATAAATAGAAGGCAGCGGTGGAGAACCTGCTGCAATTTGCGCTTTCTTGTGACCCCAGGGCACACTCTGTGTGGACACTAAAATTGGGACCTTGAGAAGCACATACAGTTGGCAGCACAATCTGGTCCTGGACTCCCAGAGGTCAGAAACAGCAGCAGATGATATATATGTCCCAAGTATGTGGTACTACAATAGCCTGCCTTCTGTCAGACCACATTGAATCAAGGCCATCACTTTCTAGTCTTCTTGGTAACCTTCCCTTTAGTCTTCGTTGCAGCCTTGCCTGCAGCCTTCTTGGCAGCCTTCCTTGTATGCTTCGTTGAAGCCTGTGCCTCTGGAGGTGTACTTGTGTCAGGAGGAGGAGAAGGAGGTGGAGGAGAAGAAGGAGGTGGAGAAGGAGGTGGGGGAGGACGGGCTACCTCACAAATGGCAGAATTTGGGGTAATTGTCCCCAACAACCCCTTATTTAGTAAGCTTAGAAGCAGGGGCTCACATAAAAGGCATTGGTCCATCGCCATCTGGTTTATTTTTGCACCAACTAGCGTGGCATAGCCCTCTTCAGTTGTGGTTGGCTCTTGAAGGGTGGCATGTGCCTCTCTAATCAGGGCCATTGCTGCATCACTCAAGTTCCTATCCCTCCCGATCCTTTTTGTTGGAAGGAGGGTGGGAGGCACCTGACATGTTGTTCTTTTTCTGCCACTAGGCCCTGCTACCTCCTGTCTGCCACTGGGCCCTGCCTCCTCCTGTCTGCCATTGGGCCCTATCTCCTCCTGGGCACTGCATCATTAGTTTTGTCACAATAAATCTTTTGAAAATACTATAGCAGGCTCTCCAGAAGTCCCCTTTAGGTTCTTCAAGGATGCTCTTCTTGCTCCAGAGAAGGCTCAGCTTGGCTACACAGTGATGGCCTCACTTCAAGGTGGTCGTTTAGAAAGGTCAATCAGTACCACAAACTCGGGACATATACATCTGCTTCTGCAGCTCATGACCTTTGTGAATTCAGGACCTTCATGCGCTTCTTCCTGTATGTGCCTCTCAAGGTCCCAAGTTTAGTATCCAGCTGACTGAGGGTTGCTCGGGGCATCTGTGTATGCACAAATTGGAGCAGGATCTCCAGCTCTGATGTCCTTGCCCCTTTTTTCTTATGTATTGGGTTCTTTGTCTCCCACAGAGCGGGCAGCTCCCTGTACCAATCAAGAAATCTTTATCTTTGAATGGATTCATTCTTTCTGCAAGACAAAACACAAGACAAAAATACTAATGTCAGTCTAAACTCTAGTAAACTTTATCCCCATATAGGCCACAAACTCTATGCAGTATAGGCCACAAGTTAAAATCATACCTTCAGTCTCACGTTCGTCGCTTTTACTCTTATCTCCGCACACAGAACTTAGTTACGACACATGTGTGTTATCTTTATATACACTGCACATGGTTAAAACTCTGCACACGTCGCCCGCCCATGACGTTCTTTCTCAAATATTCCCCGCCCCTTCTCTTTCGGCACGCAGACGACATAGTGGAGTCTGAGCAGGTGTCTGCTAATAATTTGTCTAACAAGGGGACAAGCCCGGAGTCTGATGAAATGTCACAATCAAGGAGGAGATACAAGGCATCTAATATGTCCTTCGCGGAGATGGCAGAAATATTGAAACAGTCAGATTATGATGGCAAGCATGGGCCGTATACCCACCCTAATATAAGGAAGGGCAAAATTATGAAGAAAATTTGTTAAAAGTCTGAAGAAAAATTTTGGGGTACGCAGATCGAAAGAACAGCTTAGAAAGAGGTGGTCTGACCTCAAACTGAGGGAGCCGGAGCAGTTAAGGAGTATCAAGAGAATGCTTGAAAAAAGTAAGTATTTCTCCTGTGTCCTTATTATTTTATTCTCAGAACTTGCATGTTGCTCCATGTTGTTGATTTTTACTATTGGACCTTAGAAAATGTCAACTTTCAAAAGTTAGTGGGCACACTAATCGGTCTTTATAGAGACACATTGTTCACCCACTACATACAATACATACAAAATAATTTTTATATGCCTGTTTGTATTCCAATAATGTTATTACATTGTTTAAAGGCAGAGCGAATGAAAGCGGGACTTTAAATGAAGTGTGTGCGGGAAAAGCTTGAAATGGTAAAGGATAATTGAAGTAGATTATGATCATTTAGTACTTTCATATAATGTATCGTACATAACTATATTACATTATTGAAGAAGATCATAATTATACAGTATTAAATACTTATATAGATAGATTCAAATTCATGTCAACAAAAAGACAAAAATGATAAGGTTAAAATACATAGGGCCAGATTCTAATAGGAGATACGAAGGCGTATCTCCAGATACGCCATTGTATCTTTGTTTGTGCAGCGTTGTATCTATGCGCCTGATTCTTAGAATCAGTTACGCATAGATTTGCCTTAGATCCGACTGGCGTAAGTCACTTATACCGTCGTATCTAAGTTGCATATTTACACTGGCCGCTAGGTGGCATTTCCGTCGATTACCGTGTCGAATATGCAAATTAGCTAGATACGCCCATCTCATACACATTTGAATTACACGGGCTTACGCCGGCCCATTTACACTACGCCGCCGCAAATTACGGAGCAAGTGCTTTGAGAATACGGCACTTGCGTCTCTAAGTTGCGGCGGTGTAGTGTAAATAGGATATGCCAGGCCCGCCGACATCTAGGAGAATCTGGCCCATAGACTTTTATGGAAAGCTTAAAGCAGTTCAGAACAAAAATCAGGATATACAGACATAAAATTCAATATGGGGTATTGTAGTAACATATAGTTGGAGCATGACGTTGTTAGCTCTACGCGTTTCGAAACTTTAAGTCGCTCATCAGGTGCAAAGATGCATTGTGTTTCTGTAAAGACAAAAGCACAATTTAGGCTGGTTCAGGGCATCTGACATTCTGGGGACTGTGACCAATCAAAGTCCCAGTTGGTACTTACCGGGGTATTCCCATGTGGCTGGCATGGAAGTCGAGCCCAAACAGACCCCAATAGGCATAGATTCTGCCAGGGACTGAGGCAGGGTGCTGAACGACAGATGGCATCCCCACACACAGAGGCACACACCCAGGATGGACAGGCATCAGACAGGAAATAATATATGGACTTAGGTCAAGATAATGACTGCAAGTGAAAAGATAGTGAGGTGCAAATTACTGGACAATTTGTTTGAAAAGGAAAAGAAAAAAAGAAAGAAGGAGAGAGAAAAAGAGAAGAGGGAAAAATGTGCATAAAAGAAGAAGGAAATAGTGTAAAGCTGAGTGCGTGTCAGTAATGAAATGAAAAAAAAAATGTTTTTAAAAACGTCATTTAAAATGATCATGTGGGGGCTTCACATCGTTTTTCATCTTCTGAAAAACGACCAAAAAAAATTCGAGCATGCTGCATTTTTTAACGTCGTTTTTAAAAATGTAGTTTTTCGGGTTGTAAAAAATGATGGTGTGTGGGCTAAAACGACGTTAAAAACGATGTTTTAAACCCGCGCATACTCAGAAGCAAGTTAGGAGATGGGAGCTTGAATGGAACTTCCCTTTAGAGTGCCGTCGTACGTGTTGTTTGTCACCGCGCTTCGTTTTTTCTACATGATGAAAAACTTTGTTTTTTTTAATGCCGAAAAACGACCGTGTGTGAGAAAAACTAATTTGGAAAATTAGGAAAAAAAAGGTAACCTGTAGGGTCAATAATGATGCGTGTATGCTGTAAAGTGCAATGAGCCGAATGCCTGAAATGGTATCAGGCAGGAAGTAATATATGGACTTGGGTCAAGATAATGACTGCAGGTGAGAAGAAAGTGAAATGCAAATTGCTGGACAATTAGGCTTCATTTCCATGGACGTTTTAACAGCCACTTTTTTTAGCCTTTTTGACAGCTTAAAAACGCCTGTCCATGTTTATTTTAGAATTTTTTTTTTTTTAGCTGGAGCTCAAAAACGTCTGGCGTTTTTACAGCTCTATTGCTGGAGCTTCAGAATGCACTGGTCCTGTTTTTTTTTGCAGCCTAAAAAGGGCTATGCCATCTACAGCTCAAAAACGTCATGGTGGGCATGAGGCCATAGACTAACATGGAGAGCTGTTTTTAAGCTGCAAAAAACGCTCAGAAAAGTGGCTGTAAAAACGTCCATGGAAATGAAGCCTGATGCCGCGTACACACGATCACTTTATGCGATGGAAAAAAATGATGTTTTCTGTGATCCAAAAAACAACGTTTTTGAAACGTAATTTTCCAAAACGACGAAGCATACACACCATCGTTTCTGCCTAAAGCTTTAGCAAAGCGCGGTTACGTCCAGCACGTACGACGGCACTATAAAGGGTCATTTGCATGCGAAAGACTGCCTCTTTTGCTGATATCATGTTGCTGCGTGTTAGTAAAAGTTTGGTGAGAGACGATTCACGGTTTTCAGTGTTTGTGCTTTAAATTTCGTTTTCTGTCGTACAGTTTGTGTATTTGTGGTCGTATCTGTGTTACAGTGCTTGTATTCAGGACATATTTGTTTTGGCAGTGCGTTCTTGTGTGCACGGTGCTGTTTTGCAGGTCGTTCTTCAGAGGCCTTTCTGTACTTCAGGGCGTAATTTTTAGTCCGATCTGATTTGACGACCGTTTTCTAGCCATGTTGCGGGTACGTTCTCGTCGCCGAGATCGCGCTGTGCTTGTTGTTCGGATGTGTGCTGCATCCCGGCTCCGGTCCTTGAGGAGGGCGAGAAGGACTTTGTGGGCCAAGGACTGGTTTCTTCGCAGGGACCAGTTCTCTCATATTCCTCTGCTGTGGGAGATCCGAGAAAACAACCCTGATGATTTCAGGAATTTTCTCAGGATGTCTGACCCCGTATTTCAGCAGCTTTTGGCTTTGGTGTCACCTTATATCACCAGGCAGGACACCGTTATGCAGGAAGCCATCACTGCTGAGCAGCGGCTAGTTGCCACCTTGCGGTACCTGGCAACAGGGAGAAGTCTGCAGGACTTGAAGTTCTCGACGGGCATCTCCCCCCAGGTTCTGGGCCTCATAATCCCGGAGACCTGTTCTGACATCATTCAGGTTCTGCAGGAGGACTATGTTAAGGTAAGTGGTGTCCTTTCAATGCCCAAACTATGTATATATTGTCTGTTTGTATTATTTTTTTTCCAAACACTCCCTAATTAACCTGTTTTAATATGCTGTGAATGTTCCCTTTGTCTCCATGTATGCTTTTTTTTTTTTTATGTTTTCCCTACATGCATCTTTTATTTAGCCAACCTGTCCAGCATTCTATTTTGTGCCCAAACCACCTAGCCTAGTCCCTATATCCCCCTTTATTTGTGGCCTCCATTTTAGTGCTGCATTTTGTGTGTCCCTATATCCCCCTTTATTTGTGGCCTCCATTGTAGTGCTGCATTTTGTGTGTCCCTATATCCCCCTTTATTTGTGGCCTCCATTGTAGTGCTGCATTTTGTGTGTCCCTATATCCCCCTTTATTTGTGGCCTCCATTGTAGTGCTGCATTTTGTGTGTCCCTATATCCCCCTTTATTTGTGGCCTCCATTGTAGTTCAACCCCCCCCCCCCCCAATGTTTTGTATTTTTTTATTAACTGGCTATTTTTTTATTTTTATTTTTGGGGGTTGTTTTCAGGTCAGAAATTCATCTTTGGCCCCCCCTCCCCCTAAGCTTTTATTTTTTACATCAGAGGTGGTGATTAATCTGCTTAGTGATCCCTTATTATTTAGGTATCTTAAAATAACACTTGTTTTTAATTTATTTTAGACATTTTTGGGGATCCCTGAGTTTTGTGATATTCTGTTCACAATGTTTGTTTGAATTTTTTTGTTTGTTTTTTTTCTATACAGTTCCCCACCACGCCACAGAAATGGCAGACTGTGGCAGCGGACTTCTCCCATTGTTGGAACTTTCCGAACTGCGGAAGAGCCATTGATGGCAAGCACGTCTGCATCGTGCCCCCACCCCATTCCGGATCCCATTATTTTAATTACAAGGGGTTCCACAGCGTTGTACTAATGGCGGTGGTGTCTGCCAACTGGACCTCGACCTGGATGTTGGGAAAAATGGCCGAATGTAGGGCGGCGGGGTCTTTCCGGAGACCGAGTTCGCCCAACGGCTTCAGTCGGAGGACCCAAGTTTGCCACCTGCGGAGGAGAACGAAGAGGGTCTGCCCTTCGTGTTTTTAGCAGATGAGGCTTTCGGATTGGGTCCCCACCTCATGAGGCCATTTCCCCAACGCACCCTTACCCCTGAGAGGAGGGTTTTTAATTACCGGCTGGGCAAGACGGGTGGTAGAGAATGCCTTTGGAATCCTGGCCAGCCGATTCCGATTGTTTTTGACTGCAATAAACCTTGCAGAATACAAGTGGAACTACATTATATTATGCGGCTGCATTCTCCATAATTTCTTAAAAAGACATTCCACAAACTATTTAACGGTATTGCCTGATGAGGCCATTGATGATGCTCCGGAGGCGGCCTGTGAGGCTAGCCGTACAGGCTTGGCCCCCCAAAGCGCACGGGCAGTGCGGCAATCCTATGTGGATTTTTTTATGGGGAGGGGGGCCATTGAAATGCCAGATCTTGCCTAAATAAAATCTTTGGTTTTCTGAAATAAACAGTCTATTTTTTGTTTTGTTATATTTTTTTGGAGTTTTGCCTAATGTAGCTTTTTTATAGGTTCTCATACAGCCATGTTTTTGGGATGCACTAAATACCCATCATTGTCAATCTTACCAACCCAAATATACGTGAGTTCTTTTATTAGTCAGCATTGATACAAAGAACTAGCCACAAATTGTTGAACGTGCAAATATGTTTATTGTTTAACAGGGCTAAAATACAGGGTTTTATATATATATATTTTTTTTCATTTATCCAAAAATATAATCAAGGTTTTATATATATATATATTTTTTTCATTTATCCAAAAATATAATCAAGGTTTTATATATATATCTTTTTCATTTATCCAAAAATATAATCAAGGTTTTATATATTTATTTTTTATTTTTTCATTTATCCAAAAATATAATCAAGGTTTTATATATATATTTTTTCTGCAATCAAGAGCTGGGCACTATATGTGTCAAGTCCCTCACCAGCACGGCTTGTTCCTGAAATGTGGGACCAAACCATGTATTAAAATTATGTAGGCCTACATCTACATTACCTGAAGCAGTGGTGTATGATACTTTACCGGATGTTGTGGCAGGGTCCTCTTCGTCAACATCCCTCGGGGGTGTGCCTTGGGTTTGGTGGGCCTCCTGCCTTGCTGCTTGCTGCTTCATTGTGCCCTACGAGATTGAAGAAAAGGTAAACATGAGCTTAAAAGATTATAGAGGGCTGAAAGAAATTTAACAATTATTTTTACATAACATGATGGGACAATAGTTGGTCCAATAATTGGTTGTATGAGTCGTCGTTCTTTCTATCAAAAATAATCATAAGACAAACTATTTGTCTGATACATTTTTAAAGACACATTAGCCCATGCGAAATAAGCACAATGCCATTTCTCACAAAGAAAAAATGTAATTACTTAAACTTATCGAATGAACGACGACTCTGAACGACCAAATATTGTCCTGGCCAATCAACACATTTCACTTCTCCATGAAAGAAAAACCACATGTCACAAAGAACACACCCAAATAATGAATACACATGAAAATTACTTACTTCTTCTTCTAATCACTCTTTTGATTTCCTCAAGTTGCTGGGGCTCTCTCAACTTGAGGTCTGACCATCTTTTTCTCAGGTGCTCTCTGCTCCTGCGTTCCCCAAACTTCTGATGGAGTCTCCTGATCACCTTGTCCATTATTGCCTCCTTCACTTTATTGGGATGCCTGTGCGGGCCATGGTTGGCATCATAGTTCTCACTCCTTAAGATGCTGACCATCTCCACCATTTCCTGGAACGACATGTTGGAGGCTTTGCACCTCCGTCTGGTTCTTGCGGTTGGTTGGGCCTGGCCTGCCTCCTGGCTTGAGCTAGAAGCCACATTGCTCTGCATGTCATCCATAATTATTCCTCCCAAAACGAGAGAGAAGGGGCGGGGAAAGGACGATTCCGAACGTCAGGGGCGGGGTATCGTGTGTAGCGTCATGCATGTGTAGTCTTAAAAAGGGATCCGATGTGTTTTAAAGCAGCGTTCAGAGTCTGTGGAAGAAGGCAGAAGTCACGCTCCTCTCATACGACGGTACGTAACTGTATTTTTGTCTTTATTATAGTGAACAAGGGGATGAGTTTGTGAGATAGATATGATGATAAAGCTTATTTAGTAGTAGTGGCTTGACTGACATTAGGTTTTTGATTATATGCTTGATTTGCAGAAATAATGGATCCCTTCAAGGATGTTGACTTTATGACAGAGTTCATCCAGAAATGGAAAGAACCTCCTGTTCTGTGACAAACCAAAAACCCAATTAATAAAAACAAAGAAGCCAGGAATAAAGCAAGGAAGAGTGTGCTGGAATTTGTTAAGACAAGGGTCCCCAACGCCACAGTACACACTGTGAAGACAAAAATAAATTCCATCAGGGGCACCTACAGGGCCCAACGGGTCCTAGTCCTGGCCTCAATGAGGTCTGGGGCTGCAGCTAAGTCCATATACAAGCCTTCCCTGTGGTACTACAGTCAGCTGCAGTTCCTGGACGACCACATTGAGACCAGGGCATCCCTGTCTACCCTTCCCCCAAGAGGTAGATCCCAGCTTCCCAGCAGCAAATCCTCCAGTCTTCCCTGCAGACAAGAGCAGGCAAGGTCGGAGGAAGAGCCAGAGTTCCTGGAGGACCCCGATTGTGACCCATGGAGCCAGGTATTGCATTTTTTGATAATCAAAGTATAAAAATGATGTTAAATTGATGTTACTAGTGTTCTAAATTCAAAGGGAATGTACGAAAAATGTTGATCATTTTCTGGTATGCCATTGGGGGGGGGGGGGTAACGCAATACACCTGGAAGGGGTCCTGGAGGTGAAACACCCTTTTTGCCCCAAATCTATTTGTCACAAAATAGACTACTTTTCTTTTTTGGGTAAAGGCACCCTACTTCCCTAGTTCAGCCTGCAACAACTCCCACAACTCCAGGGGGACCATGTCTGAAGCTGTGTAAGGGGCCACAAAGGGCCGTCATCATGAATTTTGGGTCCCCTTACACAGCTTCAGGCATGGGCCCCCTGGAGCAGAGAACCGGGGGGTGCTGCCGCCTGAAATTTAGAAGCAAGGGGGGCCTTTACGAAAAGAAGAAATAACTAAAAATATATCGAAAAAAGGGGCCTTGCCATCAGGGACCTCTGGGCCCTTTAATTTAAAAAAAATATATATATATATGTATATATATATAAAAAAAAAAGCGTTGGCCTTTCGGGGCCCTGGGGACCTCTGGGCCCTTTACTAAAAATAATAATAATAAAAAAAAATATACATTTAAAAAAAAAAAGGGGGTTTGACACATGGGGCCCTGGGACCTCTGAGCCCCTTACTAAAAATATAGCTAAATATAATAAAGAAAAATAAAAATCAATTTTTTTTTTGTAAAAAAGGGGGGTTGCCATCTGGGGCCCTGGTGGCCTCCGGACCCCTGGGGACCTCCGGACCCCTAAAAACAAAAATCTTCCCATCCGGGCCCCTGGGGACCCCCGGGCCCCTTACAGGTGTACTGCCTGTACCCCCCTGATGGCGGCCCTGGGGCCACATAATTAGGGCTGGCAACCCTGTGTGTAATATATATTAGCATTCAATTTGCATCTGTCATGATTTAAAAAATGTCTGTGATTAATGAAAACAACAAATAAACAATGTGCCTTTTTTTATACCCAGGCAGAGCAAAGCCAGGAGGAGGCAGGCCCCACAGGGAGCCAGGAGGAGGCAGGCCCCACAGAGAGCCAGGAGGAGGCAGGGCCAACTGCAAGGCAGGAGGTGGCAGAACCCACTGGGAGCCAGGAGGTGGCAGGGCCCAGTGGGAGCCAGGAGGCACGCCGGCATGATACCATCTCCCGGATCCCTCCATTCCGCACTCCCGCGAAAAGGGTCAGGAGGCTTCAACAAATGGAGGAGGAGACCCAGGCCTACTTCACGAAGCAACTGCGGCCATCCGAGAGCAACCCACTGAAGAAGAGGGGTTTGCAGCGCTCATTGCAGCCAAGCTCCTAAAGCTGGAACAGGGCCAGCGTGTGCGCTGCAAACTCCTCATCTTCAAAGCCATAAGCATGGCATCCATGGGGCAGCTCGATGACGACACCGACATTGTGCGGATTGCTCCTCCTGTCCTTGCCACTCCTCCTGATCCTTCTCCTGCTCCTCCTCTTCCTGAGGCTGCTCTGACTCCTGGCACTACATGGACTCCGGGAACCCAGCCCCCGAGGACTCGGGCTACAGGGAAGCCTACAGGGAAGACTGCAGGAAAGGCTGCTGGGAAGGCTGCTGGGAAGAAAAACACCAAAAAATGATACAGTGCCCCTGATGGGTTTTTTTTTGGACTCACAGCCTGGATTGGTGGCTTGGTGGACCCTTGTGTTTAATAATTTCAAGCACACTCTCAAGTGCTGCCTTCCTTTGCATCTTTGTTTTTATTTATTTGGATTTTTTGTTTGCCACCATTTTATTATTTCCAATTTTGGCAGAATAAATGCATTTTTGTTTGATCATACAAATTTGACCATGTGTATTTTTTAACAATTAGACATATCATTAGTGAGTGGGCAGACCCATTTCCAAAACATTTTTGTTAACATTAACAAGGTAAAAAAACATCCTTGTGGGTAATTTAAAATAAATAATTAGGTTGTTGCGGCCACTTCACACACACCAAAATCAACCCAAAATATAGATTTCCTAGAAAGTTTTGGCCCAAAAAAAATAGATATATTTAGAATTTTGGAGATAGAAAAAACACGGAAAAAACCGAACACAAAACAAAACATTATATAACAAGAAATAATCAAGTAAAAAGCATGTCATAACTATGTAACAAGATCAGCCGCAACAAACGACCATTTCAGTGTAGCATTTAAAAGCAGGGTGTAATGCAGCGCATCCTTTTCTTCTATATAAGTTGAAAACTACCTAACGAATGTGCTTAATCCATTCTGAACAGTAGTTTTACCAGAACGAGCGCTGCCGTCTCCTAACTTGCTTCTGAGCATGCGCGGGCTTAAAACGTCAATTTAGCCTACACACGGTCAATGTTTATGACACAAAAAACGTTTGGGAAAAACGACACATAAAATTGAAGCATGCTTTAATTTTTTTATGTCATTTTTCACAAGACATAAAACGACGTTTTCCCCTACACACGGTCAATGAAATTGACGTTTTTAAAAACATTGGGCCAGATTCAGGTACATCTGCGCATTATTGGACCGGCGTAGCGCACCGCCTTTACGTTAGACTGGCGCAATGTAGCGGCGCAATCACCCTATTCTCGTCGGTTTTACGCAGAAATTTGCGCCTGCGCAACGTTATTTCAGAGGCGCAAGGTGGAGTAATACAAATTGTGAAGGACGTGGGCGTGTTACATTGAAATGAGCCGTGACCCCATGCAAATGAAGGTGCCGGCCGGCTCGCGCATGCGCGCTTGAAGCAGACCATGGTCAGCACCTCTGTGTGCATGCTCACAACTCAGGAACGGCGCAATCAGTGAAATTGGAAGTGGACCAGGGCAACTTAGTGAACTACGCAGACAGCATAAATAGACAGAGACAAACGCACTTCCTTTGCAAAAGTACATCCCTTTGTATCCCTCCCTATAAAGCAAGGTGCTTTTGTTCTGTTGTTTATTAGCGTTTGTTTGTTTGTTTGTTTGTTTGTGACGTGTCTTTGAGAGTGATTTTTGTCTTTTATGTGTTTTCTTTGTTGTTATTTTGTTTAAATTATATTTTTGATGGCCATTTTTTATTTTTGCTGGTCAATTTTTTATTTTTTTTTGGTTCTGTTTGTGTATGATTTGGGAATGTGGGGGTGACATTCCTGCGGGAAAAGGGGTGTCACCCTCAATTTTGGTGGAGAAGGGTTCCCCAGGACCAGGGAGAAGTGATCCCCAGGACCAGGGAGAAGTTATCCCCAGGTCCGTGTGAATGGTGTATGAATGTACAGTGACATAATTGGAGCCTTGGTGTGGCGTTCCTGTTCACAAGTCCTGCATGGTGGACTGGTGCCAATCCAATGTGATGAGGATGTGGGGTGTGTGTGCTAGGGACCACAGTGGTGTGCATGCATGCATTCTCATTGTGCCTTGATTAATGTGTGTGTTTAACGTGCAAAGATGCATAATGTGAGCTGGCATGAGATGGGGTCATGAGATGGGGTCCCAGTGCATATGCACAGTCACCTTGAAGGGAAAAGACAGGAGGATGTTAGTAGTGCATGTGCCCCTTGTGATATGTGCATCATGGGGGGGGACAGTCATGCCTGCCACCCATGTCACTCACCAACCAGCCAGCTGTCCCCATACATGTTCTGTTCGAAATCTGTGGGGATGGGGCTCTGATTGTATATGTAGCTGTCATGGGTGTTATGGGTAGTGTCATGTGTTGGGCTGGTGATGTCTTCCTGCAGCGTTGTGGTTAATTCCATGATGGCATGAGGAGTGAATCTGAAGATGCGAGACACCTCAGAATCACCCATGCCATAGATGTCTAGGCGTGTGTGATATATCCTCTCCCGTAAAGAGTGAAGAGTGAAGAGTGAGGGGCTTGTATCAGCTAAGAATATTGTATTAGATTAGATTAAATTGAAAAGTTTATATAAGCCAAAAAAATTATTTAGAAAAAAATAATAATCCTGTGTTCTCCTCAGTGCCCTCCTCAGTGCCCTCCTCCTTCTTTGGTCATCTAAAGTCAGTAGTATAGCTATGAGCATGGATGACACTGGCATGTTGGCATACAGTTTGTTGGGGAACATGTGTGACTGCTCAGCTCCTCACTAACATTGTTGCTTTATCTGACATGTAGACGAATTTTGTAATTTTAGACCAGCTTTTATATGGTCTAATTTTAGACAGGACATTTAGCTGTTGCGCACAGCGCGTAGCCTGCGCTGCACCAACGTTCTTTTGTGGATCCCCGTAACTCCCTCATTAGCATATTTGAATAGCAAATCAATGGTGTGCCTAGCGCAGTTTTGCGTGGACAGATGCGCCTGTCTAACAAAATTACGCTGGACAAAAAAAAGTAGATTTCTTGCGTATCTCGTTTTGGGGATGCCGTGCATCGAAACACACGCTCACAATTAGACTTACGCCGCGCATCTCCTGTTACGCCGGCGTAACCGCTCTCTGAATCTGGCCCATTGTTTTTTTTCATTGCATAAAGTGATCGTGTGTACGCATGAGTGTTTGAAAGGAAAAAAAAAAGGGGGAAGAAATTGGTGTAAAGCTGAGTGCTTGTCAGTGAAGAAAAATAATGTGGAAAGTGAGGAAAAAGTTACCTGTAGAGTCAATAATGATGCGTGTATGCTATGAAGTGCAATGAGCCGAATGCCTGAAACACCCAAAGGCAGCGCCCCCATATATATATATATAGGCACCGCCGTCCGAAACACCCCACCTACTTCACGCACGCAAGGAAATGGGGAGGAGAGGCGCCCACCTCAAAGCGGAATTATGCGGTATTTAATACTGTATAATTATGATCTTCTTCAATAATGTGATATAGTTACATGTATGTACTATACATTATATGAAAGTATTAAATGATCATAATCTACTTCAATCATCACCATTTCAAGCTTTTCCCGCACACACTTCATTAAAAGTCCTGCTCTCCTTCGCTCTTCCTTTAAACAAATAACAGGGATGGAGGTAATTGACTGTGTCATTTCCTCATAGTCCGACTAAACTCTTCGCTTGTTATTACATTGTTGTCTAGATGATGTGTTTGGAACTAGAATGAAATGCAAACTTTAATCAGTGTAAAGGAGAGGCCACTCAGCAACTGTTTACACATCTGGACTCAGGAGCACTATAGTGTGGGCCACCAGAACAAACTTTTTAGGGTGTCCCACACAGGTGCTCCAGTGGATACTTGGGGTGTCTACATGTGTGACTTAGTCAAGGTGAGTAGTCAAGATTTGGGATTAGAGCAATAATGTCTTCAGCTTGTAACTCTGCTCAAACAGACACTTGTACCCCACTTCCAAGCAATGTTTTATATTCCTATGTTTGCCCTCAAATATCTGTGTGCTAAGTATACCTTGTTTCATTCTCATAGGGAAGAGAAGACTGGGAGGACACCACTTCAAGGAGCACAGGAACTCCACACTTCTGAGAGAACCCCAACCTCAGCAAGAACCCCAAACCCAGGATGTGGAGGAAGTAGAAGTGGAGGAAGGAAAAGTGAAGGAAGGAGAAATGGAACTTGTCACCACAACAGGTCAGTGTCTGTCACCACAGCTTTGGGTAAGAGATGTAGGCCTGCAGATTTTTAATACCTTTTTTTAATTTTATTAGGGGATGGACATGTTGTTGAGGAAGAAAGTCCTCATTTCTCTAGTGCTAGTGCACAAAGAATCATCTAGCAAGTAATGGTGTGTAGTAGTGAACTGGACATCATGAAGAAAAAGATGAATGTTATGGAGCAAACATTTAAGGACATCATTGATGTTTTGGGGCAAATAGAATAAAACACAAACCCCCCTTTTTATTTTTTTGCCACTTTTATACCCCAATTTTTGTACTTTCTCCAACAAGTCAAAATTTGAAGATGCACACTGTGTCAACATGTGCTATCTGCCATCACGGGATCTTCATGTACATGGCAGATAGCACAAAAAATTGTGGGCATCTTCAAATTTTGGCTTGCTCAGGGGTGACAACACCCCATCTTATGAAGGGCAGATAGGGACATTTTTAAATTTCTAGAATTTCTGGAAAATCCACTTGCACTACAAGTGCATTAGGAGAAAGTAAGAGACAGCTAAAAAAAACACAATCAATACATCAACATGTAAATTTAAGCAGACATTGCCTGGCATAGGAATCCCCCCACCCGTGAAATATTCTATATATTGCTGGCAAACTTCATGGGCGCTTTGGGAAGGGAAAGCCAGGACAGCAAAATTCTAGGCCCAGCAGGGTATTGTCAGCTGATGAAAGTCCGGCCTAAGGTCCAATTGTGCCCATATAAGTTGGAGAAACTTTATTCAGAATGCAGCAGCAAAACACATTGTAGTTTATTTTATACTCCGCCATGTGAATGGAAGTGAGAAATAGGCCGAACCGGCTGGCCATTTCCCCGAAGGCATTCTCCACAACTCTTCGGGCCCTGGACAGCCGGTAATTGAAAACCCTCCTCTCTG